>CADDXX010000248.1:970243-987261 GCA_902810485.1 Alauda arvensis | reverse complement strand
TACAATTTGACCTTTATTCTAAAAATAAATATTTTTCTACATGGTATACTTAGCAGTTCTATTTTCGTTTGAACTCATTGTCATTCATTAACACTTACAGCTGGTTCTGAGGTTTGTGTACTGGTGAACCCCAGAATTAACTTAGTTCTTCATCCATAATCTAACCTCTCTGACATGAGGAAAAAGGCAGTATACGGAAAGATATTCAAGCTACTCTTCCTGTTCCTGACTTGAACAAATTTAGTTCAACTTCCTGTTATTGGAATTTTTATCATGTCATTAGTTTTTTTAGGAAATCATGCATCATACGTACTGTCTCTACAATAGCTTGATAATGAGCTATTAATGAAAGAAAATTTCAACAAGATAAAATTAACACAACTTTGAAGCTTTCATAGTAAATATTACCTGCGCTAACCTAAAGCCAAAGAAATCAACAGTTAACTGCCAGCAAAGATAAAAATATTGCTCATGGTTTTAAGTACTGTATATAATTAAAAATGGGACAGAGAAGTTTAACATTAGAAAGAGTCCCTCTTCAATGTATATTGGTATTTGCTGTTCAAACTGATAAACTAACTTTTAGACCACGCAAACACCAAACGCATCATAAACATGCAATTTTTTACAAAACCAGGGCTCAAGGAAAGGCAGTGAGTAAGAGGAATCCATCGGTTTTTTCTCTCAGGAATAACAACCTTCTAATACCCAACTGAAAAGGCTCTTCATAGCATTGAAAATTATAATGACTGGCTTGTGAAATTAATGACAGAATTTAGAGTAGATTTCTTCAAGGTTAATGAATTTAAATTCCCATATCCAAAACCTTCCAGGCTGTAAAATTCTTCCTCTTTGAACCATTATTGGTGTGATATTTCTAAATGTTCACCTCAACACAAAATGCTGCACTATACATTTAAATAAAAGCATATTTTTTTCTGTAGTATGTAATATACAAAGAACAGTCTCTGTAGCAGCCTGCAGGCAAAATTTCAAGGTTTAAAAGCAGTCTCTAGAGAAGTTTAAAAAAGACGACAAAGTCAATTAAGTTATAAGAAATCTATTATTTTTATGAAGAGGGAGCATATTAGGAATTTTATTAACAGTCAGTGCTCTTGTGCATGTTTCTCCTTTGCAATTTAGAAATTCTGACTTCTGGTGCAAATTAACCACTACAGTTCAAACAACTGAGATGCTTCTTAGAGGAACACTACATACATGTCCTTTTTCAACACTGTTGAAATATTGGTAGATAATTTTCAATCTGATGTTTGTGTAAGGTCTTGCCACTTTTCAAATATCTCTATGGCACCATTTCGTATTACTTTTACATCTTTTCTTTTCCTTTCTCTGCTTTTCTTAGAAATTCAAGGTCCTCTCTCTCTTTATGTAGTGTATCAATATTTGGTTCTTTCCAATACTTACAATGTATCCCACTGTTTGATTTTCTGTCTTTGAATGAGTCCAAAATCTTCATATTGGAGAAGCAAGGATTAAGAAAAAAAGAATCCAGGAAAAAAAGATCCAGGTCAGACACTTTTTTTTCCTATAAACTCTACAAAACTGCGCCAATTTTAACACGTTCCCCCAAAACCTCTTATCTATTTTTCCTGACAACAGGCATGTAAAAATCTTCACATGTGWGCTCTGAAGTAACAGAATAATAAAAACTTAAAACTTCCATACTCAAAAAATACTTAATTTTTAAAAAGACCACCTGAAAAAAAATCAAAACTTGAAAAATAGTAGAGAATCTGAGTAATTCTGAAATGGGGTGCTTCAATCACATTAGAGTATTAGCAGAAAACTTCTGAATCTGTGTAATTCTTGTTATACAATACACATTGATTTTTRTCTTGTCCTGATGCTAGATTTGTATTATATCTACTCTCATAACTTTTATTGAGATTTATACTTAAAAGAATATTTTCATTTTCTTTCAGATATTTCCTCAGCTGTTTTTTCATTCTTTTATGTGTTCACAGTTTAATTTAGATAAATTCACTCTCTCTTTTTTATTGTTCTTTCTCTTCATGTATCTCAATAGTCTAACTGAAATCTCTCCCATATAAAGGTTATTGTAACTACACTTTATGATTAGTTTAGTTTATTACAGTGCAAATGTCCTAGAGCTTTGACTTTTTTCTGTAAATTGAGGTACAACATATATGAATCATATACTTGGGGGGGTTTTGTTGCCTCTTGTTTGGAAGCTATGATCAAACAATTTTTCACTGATAGCTTTATTTGTTCTAGCAGTTTCCTTTGCATTTAATGTGAATTTAACAAAGAGCTAGGGGAAATGTATGTTAGAAAGCTTAGATGTAAACCACCTTTGAAATTSCCTGATCTTACTCATATATAAATGTTCTCACATTCAGGAAGGAAAAAATAAGGATTTATTTACTCTGTATGGACACCAAGCAGTAACTGTGACATTCTGGCATGTGGAAACTAAAATGACATCCTCCCATTTGGGTGTGTTACTGGAGTGATTAACAACCTTGTTTTACCCTATCCTAATTTTCTAAAAAGAGAAAATGGTGGGTGTGTGAGACAGCAGTTAGCCCTAAAATGATGTTTAAAACATTYCATAAATCCAAATATTTCCAAAACAGCAATAGCTTCCATATATAGAGGGAAGGGAAAAATTTATTTCCAGTAGATTCCAGAAGATTTCCAGTGGAAAACACACTGCCCTGGTGTTCTGACTCTGAAGTTTTATCCAGGTAGGATTGCTTGGTTCCTTCCTTGGGTGGAGCCCACTGGGATTATATAAATGGCTCATTAACAGCAGATATCCCCCTGGAGGGCGGATGGGTGGTGGAAAAGATAAAGAACAGTGCCCCACCTCTTTTTTAACAATTGGCCCATTGACAGTAGGTATAGATAAGTAAGTATAGACATTTGTAAGCTATTGATGTGCTGTAACCTATAGCTGTACACTATAACAGAAGATAGCTGTAGGCTACAGTTTTAAGCTATAGTTCATGACAGGGAACTCCACACATTGTTATTCAAAAAAACTTGGAAGTGACAGGAAAAAGTTAACAGAGTGTTCCCAGTGTGACACTAACCAAAGGTGCTAATGCATTGCATGAACAGGGCAATACCGAATAGGARTGTAGTGGTTATATAATCTGCAAATTTGCTGGCACTGAATCTGATGGATTATGTGTAGCTAATATGCAGGAATGATATGGCAAAATTAAGAAAGAGTTGTAGAAAGAAGCACATAACTGAAGATTTACTCTGTAAGTTCTAACAAAATTAGTGTAATTATTAAGCAAAATGAATTGGTGGAAGGAAACCATGATTGGTATAGACTATRTTTGTTTCAAAAATGTTTTGRCACAAAACMAATGTTGATGCTGGGTTTCATTTTATATCCATCATATCCTGTTGGAAGATTGCACTTCACATTGATTGCTTCAAGTGTTGGCTCTTTGGGGAATCTCTCTAGATGCCTCACATTCTATTTTCTCCTCTCATGAAGATGCATGATAGCAGGCTGTCGTGGTTTGAGGGGGGAATGCATCTCTTGATGTGTTGTCCCCACCACCCATAAAAATACCAATGTGCCAAATCTTTAAATCAGATCCTGTGAAATTTTCTAGTGGTTCAATGTGCCTGCTGTCTCCTCCACCTTCCCGCTAAGTTTGACAATACTCAGCATGAGGCATCCTAGACAGACTGTGGAAGATTTAATCTGAACACCCAGATCACAGGACATCCTTTTTCCTGGAACACAGCGGATGGATGGTATAAGTAAGGTAACTTAATCTCAAATGAGAAACTGGTGCTACAACAACAGCATCTGTGACATTTTTGTGGTGCTGTTCTATGTTGTGGTACATACAGTTTGCCTCCATGCCACTGGGTGCTGAGACTGCTGAGACTGTCATCTGACAGGAATAAATATGGTGGAAGAAAAGGATTAAGATTGCATTAAATTAGTAAAAATCAGGAACAGAAGCAGAAATCTGGGAGAAAAATGTGTCAGCCAAAATCATCGTCATCCTCATCATGTTAACCAACATGATTCCCTAGAAACAAATTCTGGAAAATCTTGCCCATATGGTCTAACTAAATGGACGAACAATACATTTGCAGTGGTGGTAAAAATGAAAGAATCTTAGCAATTGCTACATTTTCCAGATCCAGCAGGTCCTTCTCCTCCAGGACATCTGAACAYCTAAAGGACTTGTAAGGCTCTGTAGTCTAGGACAGCATATTAGCTGATCAGGTTGAGCTCTAATTTTTCCTATTGTGGTCTTATTGTTACCTGAAAGCATGGTTTGGCAGCTCTGTCACCACCATTGTCACCCATCCAGTAAATCCTGCTCCTGAATTTCCATCTGATCTCTGTGTGGACCCCAAACTATTAATCCTGCTGAGCATCCTGTGTAACACCTGTGATGACAAGTTCAGCTGTCTCTCTTATCTCTGTCTTCTCCTCTACCTGAGTCATCACCTGGGTATGGGGACACTACAAGGGATTCAGGATGGCTTTTCTTGTCCAAGCTGCTTCCCTTTTCTGGTAACATGGGGACAAATCAYCAGGAAGCACACAGATGCTGCAAAACCTCTTCATCAGAGGTGAGCAGAAGAATAAGCCTGTCAGTCCTTAAGTATCTTTGAAGACCCAACGCATTAACTTTTTTGTCTAATGCTAYCTTTTCCACAGATCACAGCTGCTGAAGAACATGGTTTCTGCAGATCATAAACCTGATCAATTCCAAAACCAACCTGAGGGATGGTTGAAAATGAGCTCTGAATAAAATAGGTAGATGAAGAAGGATTAGTGRTGCTTCAAAGACTTGAGGGCTGGAAGCATATATGAGGGCACTAACTCTCTCTATATATCAAAGAAAAGCAGTTTTTGAAGTCCAGAGTTTTCGAAGGCTCAAGTACATGATAGATGAGAAGTACTTTGATGTTTATTGAGTGCAGACATTTATTGGTTTAATTTCCTCTGGAAGGGGATGGGTGTGTGGGTGGGGTGTGTGTATTTGAATATGTGGTCTGAAGCAGCTTTGAGAACTAACTCAGCACATAATAAGTGAAGCAGTATTCTTCAAAAGCTCATTACTGCTCTCATCTAGACTGCRAATGCAGACATAGTCTTAGACAACTTATTTGCTTCTGGAAACTTAACACTTGTCTTCTACTTCCAGTGTCTCTAGACTGCCCTTTTTCCCCCTTTGTTTTTCTATCTGCTGCTGTGAAAGCAATAAATTATGTTTGAGTTTGTGGTTTTAGTTGACTGCTTGTTTATGGTGAAGGCAGTTAGATTTCATGCAGTCAGATTCTAATACCAGGGCTTTAGGAAACGTATAAAAAACAGGCTATCAGGCTATCATTGCAGTTGATATGAACAAGTATGTAGTTCTCCTGGAGACACATTGCAACATTTGAACTAGCTCATACTTCTAGTGCTCTGATGGTTGATGCCTTTACTGATTTATGGCTAATATAATTAAGATACCTTTCTGTATTCAGTTAAAAATATAAATGGTTTCTGAAGAGAAAATAGAGAAACATTTAAAAAAAAACCCAGAAAAAGAAAGAAAACCCCTTAAAGATCCCACTTTGCTAGCTTCAACTGCTTCAGGGAGTTGTTATTTTGCTTGTTTTAATGTTGAGGATAAATAAGCCYTTTCTGCAGTGCAATTCTGCCAGCATATGTACCTATACTAAATGAAGGTGAGGTGAAAAGGAGTAATCAGAAATAGGCAGGTTGAAATTAAGTCTGCCTCTAGGCATGTTTATATATGCAAATTAAGCAATAGAATATTTCAAGGGCTTTTGCTAAGTGTTTTGGAAAACAAAAACTTGTGGACAATTTTGTAAGGGTCAATTCTGAATGAGGCATTTGAGCACACAAGTTTCCAAAACTCAAGAACCCTACTGGTTTTAAATGTCCTTCCAAATAATGCATATCAATTTCTTACCATTGAAATGTGACGTGTAAACATATGTTAAAGTGAGTGGAAATATTGTACATGTACTGAGAGCCAACACAACCTGGGATTTGGCTGGACAGGGTGCTGGACCATCTTGTCTAGACTGTACTTTTGCCAAGAAAGTTTGGACCAGATGATCCTTGAGGTCCCTTCCAACCTAGTATGTTACAGTTCTGTGATTTGAAAGGGYCCAACTTTAACAGTATTTAACAGTATTTAGTGTTTTAACAGTATTCATTTATTTTTACATTCCTAAATAATAAGTTTATCTCATTACATATTTAAGGCATAGAGAAAGCTGCAGTGCAACTACGTTCAGAGAAGAGAGGAGTAAGAATATGYKACAGAAACAGCCCTGCAGACATCAAGGCCAGTGAAAAATGAGGAGATGCTCTAGACACCAGACGAGTGCTGAAAACCATGGTGAAGTAGCTATATACCTCTGTAGTCCAAGAAAYGTCCATGGGGGAGCAGAGATTTATCTGCAGCCCCTGGAGGACCCTATCTTGGAGCAGGGGGATGCCCAAAGGAGACTATGACCCTGTGGGAAGCCTGAACTGGACCAGGTTCCTGGAAAGATCTGTGGATCTTTGTAGATAGGCTCCCATGCTGGAGCAGATTTGCTGTCAGGACTTGTGACCCCATGGAACTTCCCAGTGGAGAAGTTTGTAAAGTACTGTAGCCTGTRGGAAGGATTTATATTGCAGAAGTTCATGGAGGACTGTCTGGAGCAGGGGAAGTGTGAGAAGTCCTCTCCCAGAAAGGGAAAGGAGTGGCAGAGACAAMGTGTGACTGACTGATTGAAACTCCCATTCCCCTGCATTGCAGAAATTAATGAGGTAGACAAAATCAAGGGTGAAGAAGACAGGCAGGGGGAAAGCATTTTAAGATTTGAACTCATTACTCTACTCTGATTTGGGTGGTAATAAATTAAACTAATTTTCCTAAGCTAAGCCTGTTTTGCCTGTGATGGTATTTGGTGAGTGATCTCTCCCTGTCCCTATGTATACCCTATGTCCAAGCCAGGGTCAAACATCACACGGTACTTACTGAACCCAATCAAATTCTTCGCACTTTGAGGGGAAGGGACAGATATGAAAGTAAAGCAAGACAGTGCTATATATTAAAAAATTTGAAGGATCACCTCAATTGAAAAAGTTTTAAAAGCTTTAGAGCTTTACAGCAACAGACCTCATAGGCCACACAGCCTGTGTGAAATTGGATTCCATGTGATTATTTCTGGGTAATAATTCAGAGCAAATAACATCAAGAAAGCCTTGCATAAATCCTGACAGAAAAAGTGGATTTAAATCAAACTAATAGGTTGCAAAACATATGAAATATGCTTTGTACTCTGCCTTGGAGACACATGGCCAAATCCATATTCAAAAAGTAAAAACAAACCGGAGTGATTTGAAGAATAAATCACTTGTCATCGTGATCTTTAAAAATGCCAGAATTTAATGCAAAAATATAATCCTAACATTTATTGCAGCAAAAATAAATGTCAACATATTAGACTTAACTGGCTAAGCCTTGTGGTAGCATTTCTACAAAGTGAAAGGAACATGACAAGTTGTATTTCACATTTTTTAGAATAAGATTTGGTCTTCTTTATCATAAGCAGTAGATTTAAGCACTTTATTTTAATTTACTTCACAGTATTGAGAAAAACATTGACTCAGATAAGAAGTGGAATACCATATACACTTTTCTCTGAAGCAATCAATCAACTTTAGAAGCTAAATATGCAATATGACAACACTTGAGTTTTGCAGTGGAATACAAAATATAACATAAAATGTTTGTGACATTTCACAGACATTGCTTAGAAACATATCTGCTATATCTAGAACATTATAAAAGTGATAGTTTACTATTGGTTGTAACTGGTATATATTCATAAATATGTAATCACACATTACTGTACAGAAGGACTATAACTGGGAGCATCTTTTGCATGCTGCTAGGTACATATCCAGACATAATAATTGTTCTAGTTCTTTCTCAAACCATGATTTTGTGTAACACTTGTTTTAGGAGGTCTTCCTCTCCTTCCATTACTTATGATATTATGCTTTGCAAGCTGTGTTCCTACACATTACTAACATAAATACACATTGAGAAATTAGGCATCATAGAGACTAGCAGTTTCTAAAACCTTCAATTTGTATTAAATAATCCGAATTTCTTCTTGTTATAGCGATGTTAACTTAGCCTTCAAGGGATTTTAAATTATTGGGCTTTGCCTCACAGGTTTATGTATTTAAATAATTTACTTTCAGACAACAAATAATATTTACATAATTAAAACCAGAAATATCAAAAACTGCAATATTATAACTACATTAAATATCTATATGAAGTAACATTGTAAAAAAGTTTATAATTGAAACTAGAAGATATTTCAAATTTATATTTAAATTTGCAAAGCTTAAGCACTTAGAAGATGACAGATTTGTACTTCTTCACACAATATTACTTCAGTCTCTCAGTGTTTTCCATCTGACAATGTCAGAGGTAGTTATCTCTTGAAGAGAAAAAGACAATGGTAAATGTGGTCAATGTAATTAAAGAACAAAAGCATACAGGATTGTCAGAATACTGTATCATTATCTCTAAGAGAATTACTTTTTCGTATAAACTGTCCACTTAATGTTTATTTACGTAGTGATACATAACAATATAACATCTACTAGTTTTGCTTTATGTTTTCTTTTAAAAGTTCAGGGTTCAGGTTTTTTTGAAAAGACAATGACAGAAAGAAATATATCTGATAGTCTCCTGATGGTTGAGGGAAGACTGTGTATGTTACATAAAAGAATCTACTCTGCAGTTTGCCATCTCTCTTGCTCCAGGAGTGGCAGCAAAACAATCCTGCATGTGGCAGAGCTGCCAGAAGTCACTGATGTGTCTGCCTGATGTTGCTGCTGGTGCTGGTCTTGTTGGAGCTCTCTGGAAAACCTAAATGATTTACCAGTGTAGATGAAATAGGAAAACCTAGTGAGGGAAAAGACAGTGTTGGAAATGGTATGAAGTGGCCTCTAGTCCACTTAAAAGAGTCCAGAGCGACARCTGGTCCTTTTTACTAAAGCTAATAGGTACAGGTAATAGAAAACCACCAAAAGGCCAGATTTTTAGTAGTTGGGTTAAAAAGACTCTACCTAAGAGTATGATCTCATGACAAATTCAGAAGAACCAAGATTATTTTAATATAATCTTTTTTTTCCTAATGTTGAACCTAAACATTTGGCCCAATCTTTGCACTGAAATAAACGAAATTATTTTAGTTTTCTCACGGTTTTCAAGGTTGCATAGATTTGGTTAGTAAAAGSCATGAGCCTACTGAATTTTTACAGATTTGTCCATGGAACTTGATACTTTCATTATCCTATATAGGGACTGAGGGAAACATTCTCCTTTTTGGTACACATAGGCAGAAAAGCTGGTACAAGCTAAGTGCTACATATATATAATATATATATATATATATATACACAATGGAAAGCTTTACAGCCTCTGCAAGTGCTTCTTTTTGAGGAAACTCTCATGTAGATAATTTCCCACACTGGCAATTGTCATAGATCAACTATAGATCAACTTGGCCCTCAGGCATCTAAATGAATTTCACTCCCTTGGAATGTAACTTCTAAAATGGGTCCTATGACAGACACATTACATCCTTCGTTGTTTGTAGGGGGCTTTAACACCTTGATATGCAAATTTCTTGTTTTTATTCACATAAAATACTATATGACATAAAAGTGTATGCTATACACTTCACACACCAATAAAATAAGAAGTTGAGTATTCTTTCATTTGAATGACAAAAAATACCATTACATATTTAACTCTGAAGTATATGCTAAGAAAATGAGTTGTGGCATATATTGATTATTACATTTAAATTTGAAACTATTTAGCATTTTTGATAGTRAATAAGGCTCACAATTGTTTAAGTATTACACAGCTCTGTATAAATAATGAAAATGACAAAAAATCCTGATTACATACACTAAAATTATGCTGCAGTCAAAGAGTGATATTATACTAATATCCTTTCTTAGAGGAAATCAAGCTTCTCTTTCAGAGGAAACTTTTTTCTGCCTAGATTCTATATCCTTCAATTTATAGATACATAAAGGTGTTTATAGACCTGAAACTGGTAGCCACTTTAAAATGTTTAAAAATTTCTACAGAAAAGAATTTATTGAGCTTTTGACATATCACAAACTACATATACTTCTGCTCATATACTTTTGTAGGTTACATGAAAAATTCTCCTTATTTTTCTCTCCAAAGAATCCCCATTGTAYTTTTATCTCCTCATAAAACATTCACGAAAGCAAACAGAATATTCAGGTAGCAATATTCTATTTTATGTTTCTGTACTTTGTAAAGGAGCTTTTTTTATTTTGATTTATGTTTCATTGCCCCCTGCTGTTTGATGAAGAAYTTTTTGGTTTTTTTTAAAAATCAWCATCTCAGTCTACTTYCTTTACTAATGARAAAGGAATTAGATCTCTTCTACKTATGATTTCAGATTCARTGTGTGTATTTTTTTAACCTGAAAGACAGAAGCATTCAAATAGTGCAGTCATTCAATTAAACTATTATGGAAATACCRTAAAATGAAAAAAGTGCATTTAAGTGCCATTTCCTGTCTTACACAAAATAATGAGAAGCTTTAATAGCATTTTCAAGCAGTGTTTAGTCCCTTTTTAGTTACAGTCTTTAGATACAGAATACCTTGTGAAAAAGGAGTTTTCCTTAAATATGCAGGTCTATTGGCTGCTACTCCTTGAGAAGGRTTCTCTGTTGCTTGATGAGACTTTTCACTTAGTTATTCTCATCACCTATCTCCACATAGTTCTTTTGATTTTAAAAAYTATTTGCCTGAAAAAGCTGAAGCCTTTACTGATGTTCATCTTTTTCTCTTGGAAGTTACACAGAAATTTTACCCAAGCAATAATTTTTCACACAGATAAGAATTTCTACAAGACTTCTCTGGTGGGAGTCTTAATATTACAAACCTAGATATTGCAGATCTTGACTGTGTCCACACTAAAAAAGTCTGTGTCTGTGTACCCTGTGAATGGTTCCTTTCTTCAATTAATCTCTCTCACGCTAGRAGAGCAATGGCTCTACCAAAATGATTTTTTTTCGAATAAATGAGATATATAGGCAATAACAGCAAAAGCTTGGTGCAAAAGGCTTCTCTAAGTCACAAAATCTCATCAGTGTCTTTTGAATTGTGGGACTATATTTAAAGTTGTGGGTTTATGTTAAAAAAGTTGGAAAAGTTACTTGGGCTTTTAATACTCTGTAAGGCAACTAAAGCCCATGCAGAAGAACAGTGACATTTGTATTGCTGTCACTACATCTAAGGCGTAGATCTACCAACGTGGAGGGAAGCCTGAAGACTCAGGCTTAAATCTGGTTTATCTTGGCTGATGAGATAGCCTGAATTAAAGTCTCTGCACCAAACAGAGAGAGTGTGACTTACCCACAACACCTTCTTTTAGTAATATGTCATTTTATTTCAGTTTGTCAGAGGCAAAATAAGAACACAGCCAATTAATTAGCTCAGATGACTTGGATAACTTGATAATTTGTCTGAGCCCTGAGGCTTCTTATTAAATATCCACAGTTTATAATGTAGTACAGAACTAGAATACCGAAACCAGATCAGATGCTGTGTAGGTGTGTTACAKCAGTATAAATGCTCAGCTCTATACAAGTTAATTTAGAATATTCCTCGCTTAAGGGAAGAAGCAGCTACAGATAGAGCCRCAAATGTATATTTTCCTGCTTCTCAGCTAATCAGAATCACAAGTCCTTTTTGTGTGAAAGATTTATAGCCTCTATCTGCCCACATCACAGAAAAGTGAAGAACTTAACTGATTGCACAAATAATTACTTCAAAATTACCAAAAGCCAGAAAGATTTACTTTTAAAAGACTGTTTTTGTATTTTACTAAGGCTTTTGATACTGACCCTCAAAGTATCCTTCTGTAAAAGTTGCCCAGCTGTGGGATGAGCAGGTTAATGGTGTGCTGGCCAGGACTGAAGGACAAGGTTGAATGGTGGGCTACAGCAGGCTGGTGACCAGTCATTCATAGTGTTCTGCAGAGTTCAGTTCTAGGGACAGGTCTGTTCCTCCTAATGGAGGACTTGAAAGCACCTTGTAGTGCAAGCAGTTGAGAGGTAACATCATTGMTCTCTGCATCTTCCTGAAGAAGGGAAGAGGTGATGGAGATGCTGAGCTCTGCTTCCTGTGACCCATGGGTAGGACTTCTGTGCATTGTTCAAATCTGTGACAGGGGAGGTTCAGACTGAATATTAGGAAGCATTCCTTCATTGATAGAATGGTCAAACGTTGGATCAGGCTAAATAGAAAGGTTGTTGACGCCCCAAACTTGTCAGAGTTTAAGAGGCATTGGATCTTAATAACATACTTTAACTTTTGGTTATCCATGAAATGATGAGGCAGTTGGACTAAGTAATCACTTGTAGGTCCTTTCAACTGAAAGGTTCTGTTCCGTTCTGTTCTAGTCTGTTCTCACTCACCCAGCCATCATCTATGTTTTGTCTGCAAGAAATGAAAAGGAGCTCARGACAAACAACAAAACAGAGAAAGTCTCTCAAAGAGAATGAGAAGATAAGTTGGAAAGAAAAAATGAATGTTTAGGCTGGTGGAAGAAAATAGCAACATGCTTTCATGGAGGAAGGTACAAGGAGAAAACTTTGGAGAAATAGGAAGGTGACAATAGGAATTTGGGATAGAAAAGAAGAAATCAAATGGATCTAGAGGCATGCATATAGTCAACAGCAGAAAAAATAAACTGTAGTCAAAGGTCTAGGACTGGAACCTTTAGTAATAGTATCATTATGAATTTATCAGTCTGTTACTTGTTCCTCTTGCAACACTCCCATCCACTCATACATATCCACRTATTTCAGCTTTGTTTGCAAACACACCCTACTGGATCCAAACTTCATATCCATAAAATAGGAAAATATGTATGTACTTCTCCAAAAATTCCTCCTACAGTCTTTATTCTGGTTAGTGTTGCTTTGTTTTTCCTGAAACGGAGTACAATGTGTTATAATGTTTTCAAATTTTGTTTAAAATATCTGAGTATTATTACCAGCTAAGAATTTGTTTGCAGCCTTGACCACAGCTGGAAATTGTTGATGGAAAAGCCTGAATGGCAAATTATCATTGTTATTTATATAGAAAAGTTTAGGATGTTATTACAAATCAATGATGTTAGTGTTTTTCTCTTAACATTCTGGCTACAGCATTTATTGTTTTTATGTTAATTGAATTTATTTTTGAGTTCTGAAAATTATGAAATTATTTAGCAACATAGCTATTGGCTATGAAACTTATCCCACTTCCAGCTTATTTATAATTTACAAATGAGCACCATATTGCACAGTTCTAAGATAGATCCTAAATGTGCATTTTCACRTTTGGGATAATTTTCTTGTGAATTCTCTTCCTCAGTGTCACACTGCTCTGATTTTTCATCCTGATCACTATCTTCTTTTATTTTGTAAATCTTTGACACCTTTTTGAAATATGTGTTCTGTCTGGTTTTCTTCCTAGACATTTGACTGTTTTCCGAGAACTATGTTCTTAGGAAATGTCTTTTTGGTGCCACTTTAAGATCCCAATATTTTTATCACTTTAGCATCCCAATACTTTTCTTTGTTTCTCTTAAAGTTCTGTGCCTCTTAAAAGAGCTGACTGTTCTTTATATAGCCATACTTATTGTTTTTACTCCTTCTAGATTATAGTACAAGTTTCAGAGATAATTTCCTTTTACCAAGGTATATAAAAAATAAATTAGGTCAAATATGTGCCAAATTTGAGGCTTGATGTCAGCTGTGGATGTTATACAAAATWATGAAGACTACTGATTAGTTTTGTGGATATAAAGAATTCTATGCCACAGCCTTTTTTTGATGCTAGTTGCAAATTTTCCTATTCTTTAACAAAGCTGAACGAAGTAGACAATCTTCCTTTTTTTAATAGAAATGGAAGAAGTAATCAGAAGTAACCTTCCRTACAGGTTTTGTTTCTCTCAGTCACGTTCCTCTCTCTTGCAGTACACCTGAGGTCTCGTAATCTTTCCTAACAATGCCAATTGTCCCAGCAGAAACAATAACAAAAGCTGTTTCCAGAAGCTAATTTGATACAATATTTTATTATCAAAATAATTGTGCAAGAATGCTTGTTAAGTACTTATGAGACATAAGGAACTATGTGCAATCATATGCAAATATGTAAAAAACCCTTGACTCCATAAAATAATAATAAACTAATATAGATATTGTAGATATCMTATTGTAGGTTGCACTTTAGAGATTTTTTTTCTATTATTTGCAATAGAAAAACCATTATTTTCATTAAGACAAACAAAAAAAGTCATCATAAAGCAGCTCACCATATCAYTATATTTGATATGCTAGGTAAAGAATATGTTTGAGGCAAATCAGAACAAGTACATGTTAACGACTGCTAATTTAGATTCTTTGATAAAATACATACATACCTGGATATCTTCATAAAATGGGGCAAAAGGCAAATACACCTCCTATTATTGTTTTTCAAAAACTTCTGATCCAGATCACAACCCTACTGTTCTACATAAATTCCAAATAAACATTAAGAAATAGTCTTTGTTTCAACAGGCTATAATGTAATCTATACAGTAGAGAAAACCAGAGAAAAATCACTCTTAATAGTGAAGTTAGACAATAGTGGTTCACAGAAATTTCACAGGCAGGTGATGGAAATAGCATCTTATTTCCAAAAGGGATTCAAACTTGTATTTAGCCATAACTTATACCCATGTAGACTGAGAAAAACTATTAGCCTTCCAAACATAGTAAGAGAAAATATATCACATGGTTTATTTTTTTTTTCATGCTTATCTGAAGATATTTTAGTTCTGTAAACAAGACTAGGCTCCATTTATAGAAACCAAATTGCATTATTTCAAAGCTAAGGGGAACTGATTTCAAAATTAAAGAAAGTAAGTTTAGATTAGCTATTAGGAAAGAATTCTTTACTATGCGGGTAGGGAAGCATTGGAAGAAGCATTCCCTAGAGGTATTCAAGGCCAGGTTGGATGCAGCTCTGAGCAATGTGGTCTAGTAAAAGGTTTCACTGCCCATGGCAGGGTGGTTGGAACTAGAAGATCTTTAATGTCCCTTCTAACCCAGGCCATTCTATGATTCTATGAATATTGACTTCCACATATACRTTTTRTTATTGTTTTTTTCTTCTGTATGACAGCTKTAGGGKTAGAWGAAGTAATAARCTGAAATAASCCAGGACACTGAAACAGTCTTGCCTCACAATATATTGATTGAGAGAAGACTCCCTACTCAGAGAGTGCTTCCACCAGATGATTATAGGCAGATGGCCAGATGTTCAGATTAACTCATAGAGTTTTATTTAAACCATTCAGGCTGAAAGATGAAAGCCCATTTTACCTGGATTGTTGTTTACAGTCATGCTTGCATC
The DNA here is from genome assembly GCA_902810485.1 of Alauda arvensis. Lineage (NCBI taxonomy): Eukaryota > Metazoa > Chordata > Aves > Passeriformes > Alaudidae > Alauda > Alauda arvensis. The sequence continues at coordinate 971,754 of CADDXX010000248.1, read as the reverse complement.
TCTTTCCAATATTTTCAGAATGGTAGCAGATGTGTGATAATAAAATTTGAACCACAAAGCTCTGGCAAGTTCAAGCACTAAGACAAAAAGAAGAAAGTCTGTTCAGAAATCTCTGCTTCTTAAGGTTTGCATGAAKTTGCAAGAGTTTCATCACAAAATGAGAGATTTTTCAGGTTTTAAAAGGACCTCTGGAAATCATCCAACCCCCCCAATAAGGCAGGTTCATGTTTGTTTGATTATTCAATTTATGTTTTTGATAGTAGACTTTCAAGTTTTCAAACGTCTTTGATAGGAAGACATATTTAATTCTTTGAACTCCTGACAATAAAGAAATCAATAACTTAAAAGAAAAAAAAATCAACAAAGGCAAAATAAACCAAATCCAACACAAACTCTTCAGGGAAATTTCAGCAAAGTTTGGGTTTTGTTTTTCTTTCCCCAAAATACTGATTATTTTGTGACAGTCAAACAAAATACATTTTATAAAATACTAGAAGAATGATGATACGGAATGAACAATTTTTTTTGTAAATACTAGAAATTTTGAAGAATCACATTTTTTCTAAGTTGAAATTCACTAGGGGTTTAAGAATGTATTCAAAACTGTAATTGCAGATGAAGTCTTCTTGTTCTGAAAGCCAAGAGAGAGATGCTACTAACAAAGACCATAGCACCAAGCTATGCAAGAGAATGAGAGTAGAGAAACAGAGATACTGACAATGACCCAAAGAGTAAGGCTGAAGGACACTTGGTGATACATAAGAGCTGTACCTATTAGAGTATGTTTAATTTTCATGACTGAAAAGAACCTACTATAAATCGAATTACGAAAAATGCAACACTAGGCTTCCAATATGAAAGTTCATGTTTTCAGACTTTATATTGTTATGCAACTCGAGATTTACATGGAGCAAATCTTAGGCAAAATTTATAGACTATAAATTATTGCCATAAACAATAGGTAAACACCATTCTAACAAACCTCCCTCCCCAAGATTAATAAGGATGCGGAAAAATATTTAAGATCTTAATTTGTGTTTAAACACAGAACCTAAGTCACGTGTTTCTGAAGTTTAAATTATTTTCCTTTCATGAGCTTTCCTTCCAAGTAGAGAACATAGAGCGTATGTTAACGCCTGTCTACACAAAACATGTGTATGTCTGTATGAGGGAGAAAGGGGACTTCTTTGAGCAAGAATGCACATGGAAACTTCAAAATTAAAGGAAGCTTGATTTTCCTTGCCTTCTTAATATTTTCAGTTKAAATGAGAGCTGTTCAGTGTTTTTCTTACCCTTTCTCTGGCTCTGTTTCTAAAGTTTGAACTTGTCATAAGTTCTCTTTTTGATGAATTTGGAATACATGGGAGTATTAACATTAAATTTGCATAWAACTGTGAAGGAAGAATAAAAATATTGGCTTCTTCACAAGCCTACATATAAGTACCATGTCAAGTACTGACTCAAACTCTGCTCTGTATGTATGCATAAACAGAGGAGACTGAGGGGAAACC
>CADDXX010000248.1:927096-969273 GCA_902810485.1 Alauda arvensis | reverse complement strand
TTTTTAATTGAGTTACCAAATCTAATGTGTGATAAAGGACCTAAGACTGTTGTTGATAAACAGCTGACCATTTGATCTCTTTCTGGTGCTGTAACACTGGAGGCCTACACCATTTATAAGTTATATTTATTGGTTATATTTAAGTCCCTTTTTAAGAAAATAGCAATGTAGGAATTTTGAGATTGTATTACTTCAGTCATTATTGAGACCATTATGGGATATATGAGCTTGAGAAATCAGAGTTTTAGCCATGATTTGAAATTATGGAAACCATATTTTATAGCAAGAAAGTAAGGCTTTTCCTTTGTGCAGATGACTTGATCAATGTCCACAAGAATCCACAAGAATCAGATTGCTGAGCATAATCTAGAAGAAGTAAACATGACAAACCCACTTGTAGAAGATAAATAAATTTCAGCGTCAGCTCAGTAAGACCAAATGGTCTAATTACTGAAACAGCTTAAGTGAGAAGCAGTGAAGACTTAATATGTTATTTGAAGATGAGGACATATGTAGCTGAGGCACCTATTATTAAAAGGGAAAATAAAAAATCCCTAGACGTGTCAGAAATCTGAATTATTCAGAAGGTCACTATTCAGCAACCATAGCAGATGTCTGCAGCCCTTAAAAATTTAATAATCCATGTACTGTAATGGTCTTTTCATCACTAAACAAGGATTTTTATATTTTAGAAGCTTGCAAGTTTTGCAGTACCACAATAATTCAGTATTTCTAATRTTTTGAAAATAAAAATAAAAGTAGATGCTGGAAAAATCCCATGTCATAGCTTGATCCTACATCTTGGAGTTTCTGACACTTGCTATGTCATTCTGGTTCATATCATAGCTGATATAAATAGGGTAGTCTACTCATGGGATTTATACACATCTCCTCAATATAATACCATCCACTAGCATCATTTTGCATTTTCCTATTAACTGCAATGTGTGTATGGTTTAATGCTTTTTTGAGTTCTTTATTTACTGACCCAGCCAGAAAATACATTACACAGTCATAATTTACTAGTCTTTAATGACAGCTTGTATACGTGCCAAAATCGTCTTCACCAYAGTGATATGTTTCTAGATCGGATTTTACAAAGCATTTAATTGATTTCCTTTCATTAATGACTGAAGTCACTGTAAGTCTCTACACATAGAAAGCAATCAAGAAGTTTTCATTTCYTTTTTTCCAACACCACTCCATCCTGAAGGCTCCAAGTCATGGGTCGCTCACCAGTAAAGTARAAACAGCTGTTATCCAGGAAGAACAGGATTAAAATAAAGATAATKGTAAAAAGCAAGATTGTTCCAATATAAAGGTTCATGGAAAGTGTGGAACAGCTTTGTCAAGAAAAGCAGAGTATGTAAGACTAAAAAAATTTAAAAATGTAATCCGGCTACTGCCTTAAAAGATAATGAAAAATTGTTTCTCTTAATGCATTAACAACAAAAGGAAGGTAAAGGAAAATCTCCATCCTTTATTGGATGTTGGATGCAGGGACAAACAAAGTGATAAAGGATGAAGAAAAGTAAGGTAATTAAGTAAGGTAATGAAGTAATTAATTGCTTCTTTGCCTGAGTCTTTAATAGTAAAACCAGTTGTTTTCTGGATGCCCTGAGCTGGAAGACAGAGAAGAGGAGCACAATTAAGCCCACATAATCTAAGGGGAAATGATTAGTGACTTGCTACACCACTTGAACAATCACAAGTTTATGGGGCTGGATGAGATCCACCTGAAGGTCCTGAGGGCTCAGGCACAACTGCTCATCAATCACTTACCAACAGTCCYGGCTATGCAGGGAAGTCCTAGCTACCTGGTGGTTAGTAAATGTGAGGCCCAGCTACAAGGGGAGCCAAAAGGAGGATGCAGGGAGGGCCTCTCAGTCTGACATGAGTGCTGGGGACAGTCACGGAGCAGATCATCCTGAAGTGTTGTCACACAGCTTGTATGGGACAGCCCTGGGATSAGGCCCAGCCAGCACAGGTTTGTGAAAGGCAGCTCCTGCTTGATCAACCTGACCTCTTTCTACAACAAGGTGACCGGTTTAGTGGATGAGGGAAATGCTGTGGATGTTGTCTGCCTGGATTCAAGCAAAGCCTTTGACACAGACGCCCACAGCTCCAGTTCTGGAGAGCCGTGGGTGCTTATGTCTGTCTTATGGCCAGACAGGTAACACTCCTCTGAGTTAGCCTTGGAATGRTGATATACATGAGTTCAAGAAGAGTGTTTTTGCCTCAATTGTTGGTTCAACAGCAAGACATCTTCCTTTATCGTCCTTGCTTTTTAGCTGCTGCACAGCTTGTCAGCTAAAAAGTACCACCAAGCTTTCACCTCTGCAAGTGTTTCAACAGGGCCTGGCTGCAATGTCTCCTGACTTCAATGTGTCCTACCCTCTGTTAGTCCTCCTTGGACTGTGTGTGGGAAGTTGGGTATGCAGACTGTGTTCCAGGGAGTAGCAATTGTATTTTCCCCTATGACATACATTTTGTGTGGTGAGTTGGGCATGCTGATCTCAATCTCTGTCTATTCAAATGTAATTTTACCCCAACCGTTTCCCACAGGGTCTTTTTCCAATCTTCRTGATTCTTATTCTATGATAACTGCTCCTCTCCCTGGTACATTGTAAGCTGGTTATGTGATCCAACTGTTATGGAAAATACCAAAAATGTTTTAAGGAAATATATWAGGTGAGCTGATGCATCCTACATCTGGTGTTCAGTTTGGTATTGTTTCATTGAAGTCAGTATGGACTGGTGCTGGCTCAGAGCACAGCTGATTTAAATGTATAACAGTGGATATACCTTTTGCTCTCTATTGCTTAGCTAGAAAGCTTGTAAGATAAAAACACTACTGAWTTTGCTGAGATGAATCTATGATAGYTTTCACTGTGACAAATAGGAAAAATTTGACCTGTTTAACTAAGCAATTTCAGAACTTTATATCCTAAAGAAATTTCTTCTTGGATCAGTCTGAAACCCTCAATAAGGCACTGCTCTAGAAATGTCAACTGTTGTTTATATTTTCATATGGAAATACTGAAGCTAATTAACAACACTTAAACCACTTTATATAAATGTCTGTTGTGGTTAAAGAAAGCTAATGTAATTGGTCAATGGTCTTTAAACCTGCTGGAAGCTGTTAATTCCAGTTAATTAAAAACAACAAAAAAAGAAATTGTTTGACATTTAACAATATGGAAAGCCATTACAATTTATTCTTGACTTAAGCATGCATGATGCTTTCCTATGTGCTGAGTATGGGAAAAAACCCACAGAAACATAACTGATACTGCATAGACTTGTTGTGCTTAAAGTAAATAAAGATGATAAAAGCTGCTTTATTGCAGTCTTTATTTAGAGGGATTTTGATATTATTTTAAAGTTGATTAGTTTCATCTCAGTATCTTTGGGATGAAGTCTCAAGTGAGCAAGGACAAATCAACATGGATTTCTTTATTGCACACTGCTGTGGTTCTTACAAAGKCAGTATTAACCTTCTTAACAAACCCGTTACTCTGTTATTCTTCTCTGGTGCAATGTCATTGACAATATGTTTTAGATTTTCACTATAATTTTCTTGGCTCTCTAGAGAKCAAATGGCTTCAGAAAGCACTTCAGAACCTCATGTCAAAATTTTTAGTTGATATAAATGTATTTATACTCCTTTAAAAAGAAAGAAAAATAAACCCCAGACAAAAAGAATCCATTCCAACCAAGCTAGATTAGAGAAATTAGTTTTCAGAATTAAATATTTCTATACATCTTAAAATAAACATCCTTTAAGCTTTAAAACATACTAAGTTTTGAAATATTTGTAGACTATAGATTACAGTACTCATTCAGACTGAGGAAACAATGACTGGTGAAATTGATGGGGTTTTTTCTGAATATGATCTATAGACCTTTATTAATTGCAACATGATATTTTACAGGTGAAATGTGTGCGGTGGAGCACAATGTCACCCCACCTCTGAAAAACTATTTTAATACAGAAATTTTCTAAAAATGCTASACCAGAACCTACATGGTGCTTTCTCTCAGCTCAGAATACATCTGTGACTTTTTGGTGGCATAGTTTTAACAATATTTTATTTCCTTGCTCAGTAGATTCTGAAGATTTATGTTATCCCAAAGTTCTTCTAGCTCATCCTAGGCATGTGTCCATTACCTCGCAAATGGATTGAGGTCTGATTTGCACTTCAGTCCTGATCTTTTAATCATTCATACTGTCTCGGGTTTCGGGTTGAAATGACTCCTGAGATATTAGGAAGAAGTCTCTTTCCCAAGCCCCACGCCAGAAGAAGAAGTCTGGACTCATTGGCTCTGTTATCAAGGTTGTTTATTCTTTTCTTATCTATTACATTCTTTTCTGCCCTGCTGAGGTCTGTGCTGCAGCTTGGGTTGTCGCTGACTCCCTGCCTCTCAGGGCAATGTAAACTCTTTATACCAATACTACATGTTCCATGTTTACAGTTAATTACCAATACCTATTACCTATGTTRGCAGTACATTTCTGCTCTAATCCAGTCCAAAAGTGCCACCATCACAGCAGAAGATGGGGGGCAAGAAGAAGGWGCAGAAGCCCAGATTCCTTCATTTTGCCTTCTTGAACCCCCATTCTGAAAACCCAAAATTCTACTTTTCACCCAGTGATAAGCTACCTATCATTCTAATTAAACTCTTGTGGCTCGCAAATCCTCACATAAGGTTGGCAGTGTTTCCCATAGGCACTGAAATCAAAGGCAGTGGTACTTTTGACTTCATGCCAAGGTCTCTGGACCCCTTGCCAGGGTCTCGGACCACCCAGGGCAGCCAGAGGAATGTCCTGGGTTCCAACAATACTGTATAAACACAGAACAATTTTCAATCATATATGTGAGGTTTGTCTCAGAGTGTCATAAAGCATCCCAAAGATTTTGTGACCAAAACCTTTAGAAGTATCTAAAAGTCTAAAAAGGTCTAAAATTTAGGGAAAGATCAATTATTACACTGTGCCGATCCTCACCAGCAATCACATCCTATATTTTAAGAAATTCTGTTGGCTAGAGTTAAATAAATCAATCRCTTCAGCTTCTTTTCCAAAGAYWCTAAACTGTGTGGTGTGAAAAAAGTAGAATTTATGTGTTGATGTGGATRCATAAGACARAGCTGAGAAGTGTGAAGGACTGTAGGCTACTTTTTTCATGAAGGAGATGACACATGGCATAATTATTGTCTTGGACATGCAATTTTTATGCAGTATTACTTCTTTTGTTATTCATTGCTCACCTTTGCATCCAGTGAACTACCATCTATGAAGAAGACACCKATGAAGCTAATTTCTAAGGTGTATACAGAAAACTTATTGAGTTYCCTTGCACATGCAAGTGAGGTTGCAGGACTGAAGGTAAGAAAACASAAGTTTAAAGGACACTGAAATATTTAACTTTCAAACAAAACTTGAAAGCATAGTTTGTAGGTATTGCAGCCTTTCAGATGCACAGTTGTAGAACAGCTGAATTATTACAGGATGCCTCTGGATGACTGATTTAAAACCCCTCTTGAGACTGAACTAAAATTGACTGTGATATATAGTTGTTTGGGCTTGAGATAGGTAGGTGATTTGGAGTATGGTACTGTTCATAAAATTGCCATCTAGGTCTGAGCTGTGTGCCACTTTGATAGCTTAATTATAAATCTATCACTTAAATCTTTCTAAAAGATGGGTTGTTGTTCAAGCAAATTCTGATTTAATCGAGCAATACAAGATGAGGTTCTATGGTTTATAAAGCAGAACAGACTGGACTGTTATAATGTGCCAAAGATGCTTTATTTTTCCCAAATTTGAAGTGCAGAATGCTATCCAGTTTAAGAAAAAGAAATGTGCAATACATGAGACTGCTTTCTAAAGTGCAGATTAAACAACTTTTGTATGATTTTTAAAATCTACGTTTCCTTGGACTCATTTTAATTTTACTGTCTCCCATAAGACTACAAAATGAGATAGTTCTACACCTAGTGATCTGGCATAATTTCAGCAAAAATTGTTGTGATTTCATTTTGATGAATATTACTTGACTATCATTTATTTAGAGTCAAGCTTTTTACATTTTTGCAAAATAGGGATCAGAATTTCTATAAAAMATTTGAAAGTATCTGAACTTCTGAAGGATTTCTTTAATCATTTTTAGCTCATACTACCCTTTTAGRAAATCATTATTTCCTAAGTTAATGAAGTTAAATAAGAACTTTGAACTGGTACTAATTAATATAAAAAAGACAATGCATGATGACCTGGATTTAGTTTCAAGTCTGGTGGGTTTGTGAGTACTATCTTATAAGAATTAGGTTACTGAAGAGAACATGCTTTGGTGACATGTGCTGTTCAGTAGGTATGAGCAGTGCCTCAAAAGTTGTGAATTGGGTCAAGGTGACTGGAGCAAAACAWGTGCTAGGGAAATATTTACTACAATAAGAATATATTGCAGTGTAATATTTATTTCTTTTTATATAATGATACACATTTATCTGTATATTTATATACATTTATATACATGCACTTTGAATTTTCAYGTTAATTACTYTTCTGAAGCYRCRCTTCYACAAAGCAAACTGTTAAGKGCCTACTAATAGACAGCTCTGCTGTTGTCTGTTAGACTGCTGACAGCTCTGYTGTGTAATAATCTGTGTGCCACACACACTGTCATGTGCTTGGGAAGTGGTGTGATTGTCAGAATTCTGTTGGCTGGGAACTTTGATCATATCCACCCAACCTTCCAGGTGCTTTCAAGGCTACAGCTCCAAGTCTTCTAGCATTCTTTGCATTTGCTGCATTTAACAGGCAAGCAGTTAACTGGAAATGTCACTGGACAGACCAAAACTTCTTAAGATATTGGAGTTTTTTGAGGAACTGAGGCAAGTCCTAAGAATCTCTGAAGTGCCAGTGGCCCAATGCCATATTTTCAGTAACAATCAATAGAAGCTTTCTAGGACAGATCTTTACAGAATAAATTAGATGAAGTTTTTCCCATGATCCTTTCCTAATTTCTAACAATTTCTGGGTCAGACTTTTGGAACAGGACTAGCACTAACTTTTTTTTGGGAGGGCTGTTAACTCCAGCCAGCCTCTTTTTGAGATAGTGAACTAACTCCAGTAAGCAACTAAACCCTACACATCTGGTCCCTCCCACACAGACAGACACAAACTCTCACACACAGATTCCTGGGAAATGGGGGCAAAGGTCAAAAAACAATAGAATTTTTARGTTTGGAAGAGACCTGYAAGATYGAGTTCAGCCACCAACCTTGTCGACCACCACCAAGTTCACCATTGAATCACTTCCCCAAGTGCCAYATCCACACATTTTTTTAACTCTTCCAGAGATCGTGAAAACCCTCCAGAATCAGAAAAGTCAGAAAATTATTGGGTTGATACAAAGGATTTGAAAGGTAAAGCAGGAACTCTGCAAGGAAGCAAAGCAGAACAGGGGATTCATACACAACTTTGTATGGGCAGGCAGGTGTTSAGCCATCCCCAGAAAGCACAGCTCCAYCACATGTARCAGTGACTTGGGAAGACAAACAYCATCACTCTAATCATCTCCCCTTYGTTTTCTTCCCCCAGCTTTAGATGCTCCTCCTGCTGTCATGTGGTGTGGAATATCCCATGGGTCAGTGGGGCTTGGCTGTCCTGTCTGTGTCCCCTCCCAGTTTTGCTGTGTACCTGACTCCTCACTGGTGGGGTGGGCTGGGCTGAAAGGCAAAAAGGGCCTTTTCTCTGATATTTTATTATTGTTGAGCCTTGCTTGCACAACATTTCAAGCATAAAACCAAAACACATCTCCATACCAGCTCCTATGAAGAGAATTAACTCTATCCCAGCCAAAACCAGTACAGAAAGAATAAAAACCATCAGCTAACTTTAGGGGTTAATATTTATCATTATGAATTCAACAGCAAAATGAAGCATAAATTTCAGCATAGGAAAGCAAACTCTCTCAAAACAAATATTGTTTCTGTTAAAGCCCCTTCACGTGACCCTGCAGTTCTTGTAATGCCTTAAAAGCTAGTGGAAAGGATAAAAATGTCCTCTGTGTCTGTTTCATCTATGATGAAAAGCAGCAGCAAAAGCTAAGTAGCAGTGAATTAATTTGCCATGCTTTCTGTGGYTCTATGCAATATTCTCTATACACCTTTCAGCATGTTGATACCTTGGAAGAGAATTTTTCATAAAAATAAGGACCTAAATTCATGATTTTAAGAAATTTTGTTAGTATGTTGTATGTATTAAAACACTTTACAAATGTCTATTTTTAGTACTTTAAATTGCAAAAATCACAGTTTTTACCAGCAAGTAGTACACAAAATTTACTAAATTAAAAAAGAAAATAAAGAAAAAATATTAAAATAATTTCATTCTCTTTTCTACTGTTCCCCTTTCATTAACAAAGGAAAAACTGTATTGATCATTGAAATTCTTCTCTCAAGAGACACTTGAGTCCTTGAGAGCACTTGTCCTAATTTACTGTCTAATTAAGAGCCACATACCTATTCCTTACTTGCTTCCTCCTACAGTACTTCTGGTGGTCAGGGGCTCAAAACATTAAAGTTCTTCATGACATAGAAATATAACAAAAAAGGAAAATTACTTTTTAAAAATGTCCCAACAGAACCTCCAACTCTTGACTTTAGAGAAAATGCACTGTCAAAATAGGAGTGGAAATCTCAGGAAGGAACAGAACTTCTACCTAATAAAGCAATTTATATTTCTATGTCATCAACATCTACCAAGATGCTGTGATCATAATGCTGTGTTAACACAAACTGAAAAAAAACCCCACTTCCATTGGAAAAGTAGCTTTTCAGAGTTTGTTTCAGGTCAAATATTGGCACACACTGTGCCRTACATCCCTTGTTCTGGTTTTAAGGAACAGAATTTTGGTAGCTGGTAGGGGGTCTGTAGGAATGGCTTCTGTGAGAACAYGCCAGAAACTTTTCCCCGTGTCAGAGTCAGTTCCAGCTGGCTCCAGGATAGGCCATCATTAGACAAAGCTGTCAATCAGTTGGTAGCACCTCAGCAAAAACCTGTTTAAGAAAGGAGAAAAAACACTGTGCAGCAGTTGCTGGGAGAGAGTGAGRTGTGAGAGGAACAGCTCTGCAGACACCAAGGTCAGAGGRGARGGAGGGGGAGGAGGTGCTCCCAGCACTGGAGCAGAAACTCCYCTGTAGCCTCCAGTGCAGCTGACAGTGACATAAGTTGTTCTCCTAGAGGCAGATTTGTGCCAAAGGAAGCTGTGACTTCGTGGAGAKTTCCTGCTGGAATAGGCTCCTGGAATGACCTGTGACCCCGTGGAGACTTGAACTAACCTGAAGTCAAATCATCTGAATTACACCTTCCACTAGACCAGGTGATTTAGAGCCCCATCCAASAAGATGCTGAATGTCTCCAGGGATGGGGCATCCACCACCTCTCTSRGAAACGTGTTCCAGTGTTTCACTGCCTGATTTGGCTTCACTCTAGTTGCACTGAARCAATTCTGTCATTCCACATAGTAAAATCTCACATTTTTAACTTCCTTTATTTTAAACAAATTCTTGTATTCTATAAGCCTCGTTGAATATTTGTTGCTTTAAGCTAAATTAAGCTAATATTATATATTAAGCTAATTTAATTAGCTTACATAATATAAATATTATATATTAAGCTAAGTTAATTAATATAATATAATTAACTAATTATATTAAGCTAAATTAATATAACATTTTTGCAAAGAGTCTGGCAGTCTGAAACCCATTACTTCATTCTATTAATGACAATAAATATAACTAATTTATATTACATGCTCATTATGAATAGAAGGCACTGCTAAATAAGGATGAAAACATTAAAAYATTTATCAGTACATAGGAAGATTTTCTTAATAATGTCTCTACATAATTACTTCAGTGTTCTTACCTTATAGTTTGGAATAAAAAGTTTTACTTCTGCCTCMTAAGTACTGTTTTCTTATTTCAATTTCATTTGAATAGAGGGATTCACATGTTGTTAATTTGTCCCTTGACTTCTTTTTTTTTTTTTGAGTTTCTTGATTCTCCCAGTAAAGAATGGCAGGGGTACATCCTGGCAGAGGTTTGAGAATCTTCTTCCAAAAATTGGAGGTTTTGCAATAAGAGAATATAATCAAATAACACCCTCAGGGCACAATGTTCAAAACTTCTTTTACTAGCATTATACATGAATTTACTCTTTAATTAAAAACTTGGAATGTGAGAAGGAAATTATATGATTGGTAACATATGATGGAGATGAAGTATGAAAAATTTTCTCTGGACCAATACTGCTTATGTATGAAAATCTGGTGTTATAACCATTCCTTAGTCTGGATTCTGCAGCTGCAGGCTGATTAAAACTCAGCAGGAAGAGCTATAATAAACAAATACCACCTGCTGCAAGAACAGGTGTTTGTGTCTTCATTTAGAAACCAAAGTAAAACAGAAGATGCCAAGGGGCTGAAGTAGATCAGTATTTGGATTGACATAATTTGTTACTACTTGTCCTTGAACTTAAAAGCATATTATTCTGCTTTCAAGACTTCTTGATAAGGATTGAACACTAGTTTCTAGTAATTAAGCAGCTCTTTGCCTTCTCTTTTCAGCTATCCATTCTCAATATTATGTGCATTCACTGAAAATATTTTTTCTCCATTCAGTGGTGTATAGCATAACATTTTTGACTTAGAACATTGTATGCACAAAAATAAGTAAAACCAGCATTTGATTTTTTTACTTAATTTCACTAGTCTCATCAATGTTTTATTTGTCATTTTTAGTCCAAAAAAACCAATATAGTCATTGGAATTTATCATGATTGTCAACTGTTCCTCGATGGATTTAATGCATGTTTATAAAAGATTTGCTTTATAAAAAAGTAYAAACCATTCTGTTTCTGATATTTATCTCAGTGACACTTCTAATACAGAGAAAGCAGATGAGTATCTTTCCCAATAAATCTGAGTGTCTGTTCAATGTGTCTTTCAGTGTGCAACTTCTCAGTGGCGACTTTCATATGCAGAATTTTTTCTTCACTGTAAAAGTACTTAAGCAATAATAATCTGTCTAGATAAAAGCATAAATTGACATGCTATGTAATTGTTTGTGTAAACAAAATGTAATAGAGCACATCAAAATAATTTTGATATACCTTTAGCTTAACCCAGAATCAGTTGGAGTAAATGGACTGATCCTGTACCAGGAAAGTTACTTTCATGTTATAACAGGTCACAGGATGCTCGGCAAAGAGATTTTACTTTTGTCTGTAGTTTACAGTGGGTGACTTCAAGATAGGTCCTGGTAGTAGATAAAACTTAAAGCCAGCAGGCAGAGACCTCCAAGGTAACAGAGTTTCTGAGAGTTCCATTTTTTTTTTTTGCTTTTGCAAGAGATTTTACACATAAATAAGTGCTGAAATCTCATAATACTTAAAGCGGATGGGAAGAGTTATTACTGGGAATACAAGCAATATCACAAAGTCATTTAAAATCCRCACACTGCCAGAAGTGTGGATTATATAAAGGAGAAGCTGAGAACTGGAAAGCTTTTGGGAAGATTTAGCATATTTAACATGTAAAAATTACTTTGCTGACTTATTTAGGGAGCCTGCATGTGTTGAAGAAGAGCTGGAGCAGCATGCTGCTAAAGGTAAGATTACCTGGGGGGGGGGTTTGTTTGTTTTTAAATTTCTGACAGTCCAAACCCTTAATAATCTTGGAGGTAAGTGATGCTTAAATAATTCTTAAATCATTCTTAAATATCTTACAAGAGAGAGGGAAAAAACCTGTTATTTGCCACAATAGTCATAAGCATGTTGACAACAAGTTGACTGCATCTCTTTTATGCTATTGAGTCTTGCAGGATAAAATTTCTGACTTTCAAGAGAGGGACACAAGCAAATCTCATTATGTCTGCAAAATTGACATGTATTAATATTAAAGATGTCTGGAAGTTTTCAAAAAATTTTTTTCAATATTAAATATAATGAAGTMTTAAAATTAGATTTAACACAGGTGAGAATACATTTTCTAATAGAAGTAAATATGACTTCTAATTCTGCTCTCAAAAGCCTACATTTTAGCGTCACAGAATTTTTTAGAATTTAATGACWATTATAATTAAATCAGTAAAAAAATTTATTTTTTGAACATAATTAGATATGTATGAATCAAAGAGCTGGAAAAGAACTTAAATATATTTTGAAAATCAGTGCAGAAATTATGATAATTTTTGAAATGGCTCTGATATAGATTATAGGATGTAACTAAATTGAGTGAATATTGAAATACATGTGGAAACATAAGCTGTAATAATGAGCCTTTGAAAAGTCAATCTACATGTTGAGTTTAACAAAAGGAAACTTAAGAGAAACCTCAATTAGCCTGTAGACTCATGATAATAAAACAGATTTGACAACTATTCTGTGGGTAAAATYGTAAAATAAATGTGTTGCAAATATGAAGGAAATTTTTAGTTTTAGGTAAAGATACCTATTGGCTGTCATAGTTAACTCGTTTTTTTTAATATATAATATATAAAGTTTCAGAATTACATACAAATTTATTRCAGAATTTGAGTTAGGTCAGTACTTTCTTAACTTACAATCTATAGAACTTTGAAATAATTTATTAGAAAATGAAGCTCCTATGAAATTGGAAAACTATATAAATAAGTAGAGCAGTGAACCAACTTCTCAATACCATCAAGACCAGGAGTTTGCCTTTATTTGGGATACTTCTATTATAAAATCTGTTGTTTAATACTGAAAAATAGTTCTACATTTTCTTACTTTCCCTTCATTCAGGCTGAGGCTTACTGAACTGATCTTATTTCTTCCTTCAATATCACACAGAGCACCTATCACACCTCATACTTACTATTTCCCTTTTCTTTTACAATATATAAGCTAACTAATGCATAGTTGATATGCTAGTTTTTTGGGATTTTTTTCCTAATGGTCTTAAACATTAAAGCATTTTCTGTTGGGCAGTGTTCTAAACTTAGGCAGCCTAGGAATGTAACATGGCATACCTGTCACATTCAGGTAGTGGGACACTGTGAAAGTACATCACAAAGGGTAAATAGACATGAAGTGATGTGGTGAAGGCTCCAGCCCCAAMTGGAAGAACTGATCACAAACAATCAAAGGTTATCTTTGCCTACCTTGGTTTTTGTTTACACATGTAATTTCTTATTTTACCTCATAGTTGACAGTTTTGGGACAAATAAGGGTGAATCCTTCTGCCTGATTTTATCCCCAGTTATGTAATTGGAGTAGACTATTAAAGTTTCTTATGAAACTAGCTGCATAAAAATATGCAACTACTCAAATGTGTAATGTCTTGACTAGTTAGCTGGCTTATTTTCATTAGAAAACTGTAGCAAATTTCATTTTAARTATTGACATAGTATGAAGACTACCCTAAATCATTCAAATAAAGAATTTCAGRTCTGAATAAATTATTTCAAGATACCAGATGATGTCATGCCCAGCAGTAAACACTGGGGGAAAGGGCAAGAAAAAGGAGTGATTACCTGTATAGCCATTTAAATTTGATTATTTTAATTTTAAATCCCTAAAATAATTTAAAAAATTAAATGTAGGCAAATTGTCTTAAAATATGTCACCTTTCTCTTTCCTTTTGAATTAAGACTTTTTTAAGAAATAAAAAAAACTCAAACAGGAACCTAGAAACAGTATTTAGAATTCTATTGTTTTTTCACAATCATGTGATTTCTTACTTGAAATARTGATCTTAAAACTATTCTATTTCATATTCACTTATTTTCCATAGTTTACAGAAAGGTTTTGAAAGTAATTCAGGAATCAATTTCTCAAATWTTTTTTATGATATATAACTGTGATGAAACACGAGATTAAAACCTTYTTCTGTTCTCTATCCTCCAAAGTCCTCAAGACAAAGATGGGGCTGAAGGGAAAGCATAATGACCTAAAAGTTTTACATGACAGTGCCAGGCTTTTTACCTGTCTTCTACAGCATATTATAAAGGGTTGCCAGGTGGATGAAGTAGGTATTAAAGGCCTCACATAGAGCTATGGACCATGATTTTTGTGAAATGARTGTTCATGTATTTTTATTCTAATTCATTTGTTTTCTGAAGAAAAAAGTCATGATCAATTACCCAGAGATATTGTAAATTAATTACCATATGTGTTTTCTCTCAAGCCAAAACCAAAACAAAATCTTGGATGTTGATGAAGTTATTATTCAAGGTAATTAACCATTATTGTATTCCCTATTTGTACACATTATTTTCRAAAGAAATGACTGAATGTTTTTCAAAGGAAATTTTTAGGATTTGGAAAGCAGAATTGCAAGATCTTATAAATGATCCTTTGTAACAAAAKAGAAAACCATAATGTATTAAGAGTAAAAAAAAGAGTAAAATTGTTTACCAATTTTTCCTATATATTGTCTGAAAACTGTAGAAGTGTAGGACAGCCTCTGTGCAATAAGAAATTATGTTTGACTGAAGCATAACATCAGTGGGGAGGAAAACTTGATTTATTAAGCTTTCTTGTAGGACAAACCTGTGGGGAAAACAGTAGACTAGACAGTTCTAATATACATGTAGACAGATGAAAAATGTCTTGAAGCTGCTGCTGCCAAAAATATCTTTGGGAACACTGTATCCCAAAGCCTTTGGCCTAAATACTCCCATAAAGTAGATTAGAAATTCCTGGAGTTTTCTATAAGCCTGTCTGCATATGTGTGCCTCTTCATTCAGCTAGCAGGTGGTTTGATCCCCACCTGAGTCAGAGAGACTCAGAGATCTGAGCCTTTTCATTGTCCCTTTTCTTTGTCAGTGATCAGCCAGGTAAGAATGTGAACAGGGAGATAGATGTGGAGAAGTGTGGCTCAGGGAGAGTTATTACTCCCCATTAACCTTTACCTAGAGAATTTCAGATCACAGCAAGAGAACCATCTTCAGTTCAATGTTGACCTAGAATCCCYGTGTTAATAACACTGAGTAGGGGATTGAAAGCTGTTTCCCAGAGCTCATAGTCCTGTTTTTARCTGTTCAATACCTACCAGCATGTTGTTATTCTAGATATACCACCAATTTCACCAAAAGCAGCCTTCAATGGAGTATCAAATCTCCAACAAAGGGAAAATATTGGCGCTTAAAATTAAATAGTTTCTGAAAAGCAGGAATCATTCATTAAAATTATCAAATACTATCAGCATTATGAAGAGGCAAGAATCAATTTACAGGACATAATATCTAGAACYATATTAAGCTTAACTGCACTCACCATAGAATCATAGAATGGTTTGGGTTGGAAAGGATCTTAAAGATCTTCTAATTTTCAGCCCCCTACCACAAGAAGGGATGCCACCCATTAGATCAAGTTTTCCAGGGCCCCACCAAACCTGGCTTCTCCAGGAAAGGAGAATTYACACCWTCTCTGGGAAGCTTGTTCCAGTGTCTCACCACCCTCACAATAAAGAATTTCCTTCTAACACCATATCTAAAYATAGCTTCTTTTAGTTTAAAACCATTCCTCCTTGTACATGGACTTAAAAATTAGTTTCAAAAAGTTTGCTTTACACTGGGGATCATCATCTGGAAATAGAAGAGACAAAATGTCTGGGAAATTGCCTCAAGACTGTAGGCTWACAACATGATGGAGTTATAAAAAGAAAAATCTATTTATCCTAGGTTATGTCAGAATATTTTCTGCACTCAAAATCCGTTTTTCTACAYGATAAATCTATAAGAGCTTTCAGAGGTTATTTCCACCAAATGTTTATGAAGAGTAACTTCTGCTGCAGCTATGCCTAGATTTCATTTAGTTTCACCAAATGGAACRTTATRCCAGCAATGTGTCCTTGCTGCAAAGGAGACAAACAGTATCCTGCTCTGCATTAGGAGTGTTCAGCAGATCAGAGGTGGTGAGAGAGCAGCCCTGGTGAGGTGCATCCAGAGTGCTGGGTCCAGGTCCGGACCACTAAGATACTGAAGGGCCTGGGACATCTTCTTAAGGGCTGAGAGAAGTGGAACTGTTTAGCCTGGAGAGAAGAAAGCTCAGGGAGAAGTCTCTGAACATATATCAACACATGAAGGGAGGGTACAAATAAGACAGAGACAGATTCTTTTGAGTGGTGTAACCAGARGCCATGGGCACAAGCTGAAACACAGGAGGTTCTGTCTGAACATCAGAAAACACTGATTTATTGTGGGGGTGAATGAACACTGGCAGTTTGCCCAGGGAGGTTTGTAGTCTCCACCCTTGGAGATTTTCAAAAGGCATCTGGACATGTTCCTGGCTCTAGGAAACACTGCTTTGAGCTGAAGATGTGGGCCAGATAATCACCAGATGTTCCTTCCAACTTAAGGATTATGTGATTGTATGAGTTCTGTGATATTAAATGTAGACCCTTGTTCAGTGATCTTTGGGCAGGAACCTTTCCTGCTGTATTTTAAACAAATTTCTCTGCCTGTTTTTTTTTAGAGTGGGCCTCTTCATRGCTTCAGTTTATTAATACTTGACAACCTAGCTTGAAATTAAAACTGACCTTAAAAGCATTTTTCATATTTGAAAATATTAACTTCATTGTATATTCTTGTTCTTCTAATGAACAGACCTTTTTGTGAATTAGCTACGTATGATTCAGCTGCAGGCTGTTTTCTTAATTTTATATTTCTCTGACAAAAATCACCTGATTAAGCAAAATCCATATTTTCATTGATTGAAAGTTTCAAAATGTTGAGAACAAATAACAAGCTTTGAAAGAAACATCTATTGAGATGGAAATACCATTTTTTTCTACCATCAAGCCCTTGCTTTTCTGCTCTGTTATTCTTTGCTTTGCTCTTTAGAGCTGATACTTTATTCATGAGAACTACAAATATGCTTTAAAGCAATGCAACATTTTGTCTGGAATTGCAGTGCCTTAAACTACTATTTCTACAACTTTCTAGCAGGCTTTAAAAGGTTTTCTGAACAAAACTAAAGTGATGAAAAATAACTATCCGTCTGAAATGGACTTCCAGCTAATTTTGTCATGCTTCTTTTGAATAAACCATGATAGAATGATATCTTGCAATAGTGCCTTCTGTAATTTYTAGGCCTATACCTATGAATGGTACTTGACACTTAAAAATTATTCAATTTCTTATGGTTTTTACTTTTTTTTTTTTTTAATTTTTGGGGGGAGTTGCTGAGCTTTTTTCAAGGTTTCAAAGGCAGAGCAGTTGGCATAAGGAAAACTTTTCAAGTTCTAATGTAATGCYACTGTCAGAGCCTCGTTTTTTCTTAGACCTTTAATATAGAAAAAATGCTTGTTCCATGATACTTTGGAGAACAAAGCATTATAGTGGTATGGGAGGGAATCAAAGTACTGTGTTGAATAAGTAAAAATATTGTTGAGCAGTTTCTCTCCTTAGTTTTCCTTTCATATGAGGAAGTCAAAATTTCTTRTATGTTGATTAATTCATAAAGCAGCTCTAGGTGAAAAAAATTCCTTAAGTTGTTCCATTRCTCTAACTTTTTAGTTAATTTTGCTCTTAGCAATAAGATATTTTTTCCAAAGAAATTCCTGTAACAATATTGGCTTACTGGGTCTGACCTCTTTACACAAGTACAGTGCACATTTTTGTCACACAAAATTTATTGTTGTGATGGTTTTAAGCCCAGATTTTCCTGTAGGAGAATGTAATTTTGAAACATAAATAACTTTCAATCATTTTGTTGCTTCTAGTACCAGTTTTGTTAAAAAATGCAATCTTCACTAAAAGGGTGGATTTTTTCCACAGATAAATAGAGAAATTTTTCTTCTGTAAAATTTTATGCAAGTCTAATAGTTGTTTATGCTTGTTTGTTTTATAAATTATGAGCTACCAAAAATATTAAATAATTTGTCATTAAGAATGGATACTGGGAAATCATGGAAACTAGAATTCTCTTTCTGTAAATAGTTTTAGAAAAGCCATTCTGGTGTGAGAATTGGGATGTAAAACTATAAGGCTCTGTAGATAAATCTCTGTAAATTAATTTTTAAAATTTTGGTTTCTGAAGTATTTATATATATAACAAAGTAGTCTCACTGTGATGAAACAAAAACAAAAACAGGAACAAAAGGCCATCTGTAAAGTTGAAAATGAGCAGCTGAAGTGGCACATTTACAGAAACACTGAAAAACCCCTTCCTGGTTGCTATTTATGCCTATTGCTACATCTAAGCCTAGAAAACATCTGTCTTTATACMCTGCAATTTCAAAGGTCCTAAAGAAGTTTGGTTTAGCATATGTATGTAGTCCTCTTAACTGAGTCGCTAGCCACATGTTTTAGTAGGCCATTTGGGTCCTTTCACTCCTGAATGGAACTGATTAGTCCAGTAATCATTTAAGAAACACACTTGGAATGTTTCTTTCTGCCTGAAGAATAGGCTTTTCTGAACTGCTTAGAGAATAGTCTTCATAAAGAAATTCAGCTTAAATATAGATGATATTACTGTATCTGGAATAGGAAAAATGGATTCAGAAGAAAAGAAAGTCTCCCCTTCAAACCAGCGAAACAGAACCATATGACCTATTGTTTAGGAATTCCTTTGTGATGGTGAAAATTTGCATTCTATTTATGGAACCGATAGCATCCTATTCATTCCCATTTTATCCTAATACTGTCCATGAATTATGCAAGACATTATTTTAAATGAGTGTCAGAGTCAGAAGGGTACAGTTATACACATTTATTCTTCCTTTTGCTCTATGAATCTAGATTCTTTTCCTTATATAACACTGCAAAGCTTTACAGGAGGAAAACGGAGAATGTCTTTTCTCTTATCCTATTCAAAAAGTATATTTATCCTTCTGTSAATTACCCAGAAAAGTACACGTTTTGTGTTGGAATACTCTTCAGCAGACACAAAAGCTTTAATCTGTATTTATGTATAATACAATAGTACAAAAGGCTGTAAATACAGAAGTGTTCTAGAAGTACTCCTGTGTAGTCATCTGTTTCTGTGAGGAACTCGTGTGTAGAAATGAATMTCCTTGAGACCCACTTTTCAGTTTTCAGTTGTCTTAACATTCTTATGAACATTTTTACTTTATASAGTCATAGTGTCTACCCTGGCTTGGGCTCTACTTCAAGGCCAGATTCACAGCTCTGGATTGACTTAGATTTTCTTCTTTCTCTCTCCTTTTGAAGAAGATACATTTTTCTACTTCTGGTAGTAGTAGATTTACTATTACAAGCATCATAAAAGCAAAATGATCCGTGTAAAAATACAATTTCCTAAACACTATGTCAATAACACTACCTTWGTAAGAAGTGTTAGTGTTACTCCCCCTTAGCTTACATAGTATTCACACAACAGCARTTGTGGTTTRTTTCGGTTCTGAGATAGTTTCAATTAAAGATTGAAAACCAAGGAGGRYATTTAAACATTTTTTKAAAARGTGTATCAAATTGATTGTGTTTTTATATACTTGGGTCTGAATATAGATCTTTATCTTGTTAGGTATGCTTGACTGGAGGTTCTGTAGGATAGGTAATTTACTATTTTCATTTTCAGGGAAKATATTAATTTACTTCTGTGTAGCACCACTCATGAATAGGTGACTGCTAAATAAAATTGTAAAGGTAACATAAAACAGAAGTTGAAATTGTGGTACATGAAAAGAGCCTGCAGCTTGGCCACTGAACTTATGGGATTGTACCAGAAATCCAGAGGATTTGAGGGAATTCTTATGTTTTATTTCCTTTAGATTTTATAGAACCAGCATGACCCAGGGAACTTTCCTCCAGTAATTGCTCTTAAAATCACTTCATGAAATCACGACTCTTCTGTTCAACAATTGTGGGTCAGGACCTAGTTATTTCTGGAAATCTGACAAGCTTTGAAATACTGTTTGCAGTCTGTGAATCCAGCATGAAGTGGGAGTGAATTACAAACTTCTGCAGTATCCCAAAGTACTAGAATTTCTTTTGTGAACATAGCATGATAATTACTCRCCTGTAACTGTTGAAGTTTTTATTACTGCAGAGCTTGAACATGTGAGGCTGTATTTAGTCTGGCTGAGATGGAGTTAATTTTCTCCACAGCACTCTCATAACTCTGTGCTGTGTATCTAGAAAGGTGTTGGTAACACACCACGGTTTTGGGTCCTGCTGAGCAACACTCCCACAGCATCAGTGCTRTCTCTCCAAAATTCTATCTCCCACCAGTAGAATTTGGGGCAATATCATTGACCCAAACTGACAAAAAGGGAAGCCCATACCATAGAATATCTGCTCAGACATAAAAGTTAAGAAAAAAGAGGAGGAAGGAAATAATTCATTACTATGACACTTGTCTTCTAGAGCAATTGCCATGCATGCTAAGCCCTGCTTCCTTGGAAGGGCTGGACATTGTTTAATGATGGGAAGTAGAGAATAAAATATTKTGTTCTTTGCTTTCTGCAGTCAGCCTTGCTTTTGCTTTAAGAAAATGCCTTTATCTTGTTCCRTAAGTGTTTATTGTCATCTTATTTTCTTCTTCCTGATCCTGCTGAGGATCAGAGTGCTGGAGCAGTGTGGTAGGAAACTAGCATTCAACCTAGGCCAACCTATCACAGWAGCACAGACAACAGTTCTGAGATACAAGGTCAGAACTTTTAGYTGGAGTGCTACTAAGTAGGTAAGCTATCCACAAGCTGATGTGATGGGTTACATCTTCAAAAATGTGTTCTACAAATTTGTGAATTAGCAAGAATCCTGTAGTCTATCTTTGAATATTAAGAATAAAATACCAGGCAGGAATGGGTGGTGGCAAGAAATAACAAGCTTTGTTCAACTTTTCAAGGCTTGAAGGCTTTTCCAGTTTTGTCTGTCYTAATCTTAGCCTGTCTGAATAAAATTAGCTTGTTTATCTATATCATCAGTTTACTAATTATAACTCAGCTTATTAATTATCAATTTTATTATTATCCAGTTTCTTAATTTTAATTTAGATTTATATAATCATGCGGCGTATTTCTTCTATAGATGGTAGTAGAAAGTAATTATGCTATATAGAAGGAAATATATATCAGACTAACAGCAACATAAGTACAGGTATCATAGAACAACAGCAGTCCTGAAAGGGACAGTGTGCAACGTAAAAAGGTGCAGACATATGATATGATATGAAAAAGAAGGCACAGGWTTATAAAGGAGATCCCATAGCTATAAATAACTCACCAGTGGTCATATGAGAAAATATAGACTTGATTGCTGGGCAAAACCAATTTTTGAGATCAATAAAGAAAATTAAAATAATTACCCAACTTATGTAAGATACTGAATATATTTGYCTATAAAGTCAAATTTCAATCACAAAAAGCAAAGTGAAAAGTCTTTGATACTATATTTTTTTTAATTTTCCTCCTGTTCTATAAAAACTAAATGTAGGCCAATAATCATTGATTAGTCTTAAGGTTTCAAAAAAATTTGGCTTTACATATGGAAGAGTGTTTCCTGTTTTTCTCAGTTCCTGCCAAACATTGCACTTAACTGATTTTAGCAGAGCTGTGTTGCTTTTATAGCAATTAGAAAAATGGGTTATGTTGTTGGAACTCTTCCAGTGTTTTCAATGTCAGGAGCTGATTTCTGTTGTCAACAATTTAATGCATTCCTACAATTCAGCATCTTGGGATCTTCTCTCTGAAAAAACTAAAAAACAGTTTCCCCCTCCCTTCAGCCTTTTCTTAAAGGAGAAATAGAACTCTTTATCACTGCATATTCAATTGAACAAATGTAAAATTGCTGTCCTCCAGTACAGAGAGTATGTTAACATACTATTTACAGGCCACAGCCTTGCAGTAATTATAATAAGGCCCAGAATTTTAACTGACCTGGCTTGCTTTGTCTGAACTTGSCCTACCTGGAGCAGTTTTGGCAATCTCTATAGCTGCTGAAAAGCTAACTGCATATTATCCAATTTATTTCAGGTTTAATTTAGCATAATTTTGTATTGTAACACGTACTGATATGMTTTTGTTTCTTGTAGTTAATGGCTACAAATGCTGTCCTATTAATATTATTTCTGAGAGAAGTAAGAAGAAGCACTTATTCTGGGAAAAATTAATTATCTGTGAATCTAAAGTAATGAYGTAAGGATACACACCCTGAATGTCTGCACTAAAGATAAGAACAGAGTCTCCAGGGCTATAAAGAAATCATCAGCGGTCAACCAATGGGCAATAAAGAAATACTACGTTGGAAGCTGTGGACCAGTTTTAGAGATAAAAAAAATCCAAAAATAATGTCCAACACACACATACCATAGAACATACAATTACATAGAAATCATAGGATATGGACTAATGAAAGGGAGCTTTAGAAAATATATGAACTTCAACAGACAATGGAGTGAGAATGACATMATTTCCCTTCTAGTAAAGAACTTGGGAGTACAAATGACTTCTCATCTGCAGGTGTGTATTGGGTTTTTCGTTTATTTGATTGTTTGGGATTGCTTTGGTTTGGGTTTTGCTGGGTTTTTTTCTTTTGTTCAACAAAAATGAAAAGGTAAGAATAACACCAAAGAAACCAGCAGGTACTATTCAGTTAGATCAGTTTTAACTGTATCATGAGAGGGAATGACCAGTAATTGGATACACTGGTCTATATTTGTTACTATTWCTGTAACTARTAAYAAAAATTYTTCTTTTATTTTAATTCTTTAATTAGAATGTCAATAAATGCTTGGGCTTGAATACATTTCTCTAGCCCACATATATATTATGACGTAAAATTGTGATGTTCTGGTACTGAACCTTCATGTTTGGTTCTAGTTTGGATACAATTATGTTTTGCACTACCTGCTATTACATGAAGTTGTGCAAAAGCTGAGTTGATAATGATATGGAGGGAAAAATCGAGGTGACAGAACTATATAGAGGATTTGGGTTATTTCTGATTTCTTTCTCACAAGCAGTTCCAGATTTCAATCTGTTGACACTTGTAGCCTTTTCCTTATTATCATATACTCATAATAAAGTCTGTACAACATATTTCTATGGCAATTCCCATAGTGATATCCATTGTAACTCTGCTCTCAATTAACATGAAGTATGGGACATAAAAAACCTGGKTAATTAGAGACCTGTCTGTGTGACCTCAATGCCAAAGACTATGCGACAGATTATTTTGACTGCAGTTCCAYRGCATGTGCAGGACAACCARGGATCAGGCCCARCCAGCATGGGTTAAAGWAAAGCATGTCCTGATGAATAACCTGATCTTTTTTTAATGACCAACTAACCAGTCTAGTGCATGATGGAAAGACTGTGGATGTTCTCTACCTGGACTTCAGTAAAACCYTTSTCTCCCATGGCATTCCCCTGCAAAARCTGGCAGCACATGGCTTGCACAGGTGCTCTTTTTGGCTGGGTAAAAGACTGGCTAGATGGCAGTCCCAGACAGTGGTGGTGAATGTGCTACATCCAGTTGGTGGCCAGTCACTGCTGGGGTTTCCCGAGGCTCATTCAACTCTAGAACGAGTGTTGTTCAATACCTTTATCAATGATCTGGGTGAAAGGATCAAGTGCACCCTCATTAAGTTCACAGACAGTGCTAATTTGGATGGGAATGCAGGGCTCTGCAGAGGAATCTCAACAGGCTGGATCAATGGGCCAAGGCTTGTRAGGCTCAATAAGGTGAAGTGCCCTATCCTGCTTTTGGGTCACAAGACCCCCATGCAGTACTACAGGCTKGGAGAAGAGCAGTTTGAGGGCTCTTCAGCAGAAAAGGACCTAGGGATGCTGGTCAACAGCTGGCTGAACACTGGTCAGTGTGTGCCCAGGTGGCCAAGAAAGCCAGTGGCAGCCATTAGGGAATAGGGAACTGATTACTTCCTCTTTAGTCAGCACTGATGAGGTCACATCTTCTATCTGTRTCCAGTTCTGGGTCCCTCACTACACRAAGKATATTGAGGTGCTGGAGTGTGTCCAGAGAAAGGCAACAGATCTGTGAAAAGATATAGAGAGTGTGTCATATGGGGAGAAGCTGAGGGAGCTGGGGGTGTTTAGACTGAAGAAAAGGAGGCTCAGGGGAGACRAGGTTGTAGCCAGGTGGGGGTCARCCTCTTCTCTCAGGCAACTAGTGATGGGACAAGAGGAAATGGCCACAAGTAGTGCCAARGGAGGTTCAGGTTGGACATCYGAAGACTTTCTCCACTGATGGGTTGTCAAGAATTAGAASAGGCTGCTCAGGGAGGGAGCAGAGTCACCATTCCTGGAAGAGTTTAAGATATGACTGCACCTGACACTTAGTGCTATGGTTTAGTTGACATGATTGTGTTTGGTCAAAGATCTTTGAGGTMTTTTCCAACCTTGCTGATTCTATTAAAGACTAGATATTTATTTGCAACTGTAACAGCTGTTCAAAATRCATTTAAACTATTAAAAGATGTTACTGTATAATAGTAATTCTAACTCGAATATGCAGATTGTGCAGATAAAGCTTTTAACACTTAGCATGTTCAAAAAATTATTTTCTTTTCCTTTTCCACAGAGATTTTATTTTTTTTTAAACAGAATAAGGATAAACTATTTCAGAAAGTACTATTATCACACAAATATATGGTGTTAAATTACCTTTTATCTGTGAGCCTTTATTTTTGAGAGAAAATGAAAGCAGTGAAAGAAAGTGTATCAACTTAGCCAAATGAGTGGTTTCTGAATAATATTCATTCAACAGTAGATTTACATTAAATACTGCACTACTTCATTGTCTTGTCTTTGTTCAGGATTTCAGATATTTTGAAAAGTTTAGAGGCTTTGTCTRAGCTTTGCCATAAATGACAACTGAGATGAAATAGAAGAGGTGAACAGTTTTCATATGCAACGGGCAGAACTGCTGAATTGGCAGCAGAATGAGAAAGGGACTAGAGGCATCTATACAAGGCAGGCAGAGAAAGGACTCATGACTATAAAATAGAATGAAAATACAAAACATCTTTATTAGACCTTAAGGGCAACGCACATATTAAAATTCTTCTCAASTTACAATATCAATTTTCTAATCTTATTCAGAATATTGCTTAATAAATGAATTTGCTTACTTGAATGATATTATATGCATATGGTAAAATTTGAGGATACAGCACCAGCTACAAGAAGCAGCATAACCATATTACTGAATTGTGAGGTTCAAACTCGTTATTGGGGAACACTGCAAGTAAATCCAGTGAAATGCCTGCTCTCTACCTCAGCTCTAACGGCATAACATCTTTACTTGGAATGGTGTTCCATTGCACAGATGAAGCAATTCATGACTATTTGGAAGCACCAGAATTTGCTGCTGAATGAGTGTTGAAGTTACAAATTCGTTTTGTTTGAATCCAGCACAGTGATCATAAATACTGAACACAGGTAAATATTGGCTTATCCTTTAATTACAGRAACAAGGAGGGAGGTGGATGGAAGAAGAAGCAATTTGCTATTGTCCTGCTTAAATGTTGAAGTTTGTATGGCTTTATCCAGTCCCTTCTGTACATGGTATTTGAATAGCACTGTAACTTCACARTGTTGATTTTTGAAATACACACTCTCTAAATATCATCTTAAGCATCAGATTGCATCATTCTTCCACTCTKTCAGATGTGAATTTTATGATCTAAAGACAGCCAGTGCTAGGAAGGCTCCATCAGCTTCCATTTCACTGGGCTCAGAGATCATCTAATGTCACTTTAAACCTGGAAGGAAACTAACTCAGGTGGGAAAGGAATCCTTAGCAATACAGCCTTATAACTAGTAATATGGATTGAAATACCTACATTAATAAAGGATATTGTGCATATAAATGTTGGTTTATTGACCTGTGAACGATACAATTTTTTTCAGTTCTTATTTTCAGATGCAGCTTAAGTCTTTAGTAGTACTAAACTTTATCAAGTTTAGTAATTTTTATTCTGGAAAGAGRAGATGCATAACAGTGTTCATAAAATACTTCTGAGATTGACAGAATGTGTTGCAATGCGGTCTCTCACCTGAATGTCTAATAAGCACATCCTAAAAATGTCAAAATCTTACACTGAAGATTGGAATAGCTTCAGGCAACATGCAGCATTTTGGGAAAAGCCATAGAGAAAGAAATGGAAATAGCTGTATATAATTAAAAATCACAAAATTAAATAATTAAGTAGTAAACTTAGTTAAATAGTAAATGTGTTATTTTGAATCCATTATCACAATTAAAATGTATGCATTTATGTATTTCTTTATTACACTTATATAATACATTAGAGTTTCTGGAAAGGCTCRCTTTCAGAGGTTAAAAAAACAAACAACCACTACAAAAACCAAACAAGCATAAAACCAAACCAACCCTACCACACATTAAAAATCACAACTTTRTATTCATTTGGTGATTATAGATGTTTACCAAAAACAGAGATTTCAAAGTGATGTTCCTGGTTTCTTTTATTTCTCMTACAGATGAGGAAATATAGGCTAAYGTGTTTTGCTTTCTTGTATCTTGTCTTTTTCATGTTCTAAAAATACTGAAATAAAGGATCTGATTTTGAGGCATTGAATTAAAGATAATTGGGGCCTTACAAACTTGTGATAATAAGCAAAGAGGAACAAAAATGATCAAAAGATGTGAAAAGCACCATCAAGAAACAAAAATAACTTGCACATTTAGTATTTAATATCAACAAGCATGCTAATGAGATGATAAATAATTAAATTATCTGTTTGTTAGAGAAACTTAAAAAACTGAGATAAWAAACAATCTTACCTGAGTATAATAAAAAAACAATATGAAATTGCAACAGCAATGATGTTAGAGTTCCCACAGCAGTTCTTTATGTTTTGGGGKTTTTTTAATACATGTGGGATGAATAGATTTTAATTGGCGAAGAAAGGGGAAAGCAGACTGGAATAGAAACACTTGTTCACATTAAATATTGCTTCATTATAATTACTATAATTTTTATCCAAAACAGAATATTTGACAAAATTGTATAACATAATATTTAATGTTGCTTTTACTATTTACTGCAATACTTATTGTATTTCTAGATTGACAAAGGTGTTAGTATTTGATATCCAGAGAGACAGTTAATGATGCAGATCAATAACTTGAAAACTTCTTGTTTGTGGTAATATATTTTATATATATTAATTTTAAGAGACAGCAATTTTTTGTTTTACTTAACAATTTAAGAATCAGTTCTTTGTGGACAAAAACACAGCATTCTTGTAGGGTTTGTGGGAAGATAAAATAACTGTGGCAAGCTCCATACCTGTTTAGAAGGTGACTATGATCATTTCAGCTGAGCTTGTGCATGTTGGTTGAATGAAATGATGCAATGACTACAGCCATTACAGCCCTTAGTAGTAAAACCATGACAAGACATGATCCTAGACACCGAAATTTAAATGTTTTATTTAAAATATTATAAACTTCATCATATGGCTTTGGCTCACAGATCTCTCTCAAATTAATTGTTGGCAGGTTTAAAGGTCTAGCATACCTAAAAATCATTTCTGTTTATGTGAAGCATCCCTGTTTTCTCAGTTCAGTTTCAATAGCCTAGGGAATGAATCATTAGTCTCCTGGTACACCTGCCATTACCAAGGAATTGTTGTATTCCTATTGATTCACAGTGCTCCCTACTGCTTTAATCCAAAGTACAGGTACACAATATATACCCATATGTCCCATTCTGTTAATTACCATGGCAGGAATTAATCTCATCCACTTTTAAATAGCAAAGAGCTCTTCAGCCCACATACAGTCTAAAGTCAACAAATCAGCCACCTTAGAGTATAGCACCCTAAAGTCCACAAATCACCCCTTGAGTGTAACACGGTGATGGTCTTGATTTACCCAGGCAGGTTTAYTGCCCTAAATATTGTCAGCATTAGTTATGTAGAAATACCTATACACTGCTGTCTAAAATTGTAATTCAGTGACAGTTGAGGACATATTGTGGATCCTTTTCCACCTGAAATCAGTCCAAARAAAAATTTAACAAGTTATGATTTTAGGAAGCTAATTCAAGAGTACTGAAAATTAGTCTGAAATTTTTGCTGGATAAGGGAGAGATTCATGCATATGAATGACTGTACTTAAAAGGTTCTCTTGTACACAGGAGTTTTTAAATGAAAGTTAAAGGCAAAAATCAGGTAATATTGATTTTAGGAATAAAATATGCTTTTCTASTGACTGTGTTTCCAATTTTTTTTCAATTGAAATACTTCATAATGAACCTTTGTCAATAAGTGAGGGATTTATGCAAATGTAGGTCTTATTCAAAAATCAGATTTTCACAACTTCTGGGTGTTTGTTAATATGTTTGCAAACAACCTACTTAAAAGGGAAATTATAAGTATGATCCTTTATAAACAAACAAAATCCTGAATCTTTCAGCTGTGATGCACTGTCTTTAGGCTTACATTTTTACATCGAGCAAGTAAGCAGATTTAGGAAAAAAAAAACTCATAGAGCTCTCCTTCAAATTTTCAGGATTTTTCGGCTTATCTTCTCTCATTTTTTTTCCTTTGGCTTATGTGCATTTTCTCTTCTTTGTCTMACTTGCTATGAATAACATGTTTTGAGGTAAAAACTGTTAAGGAGACTCTGATCCAGGTGTCAKTGTGAGTTGGTTGTGAATTCAGATCAAATGCAATGTCAATGAGATACTTCAAAACAAGAAGCCTAGAAACTTAGAAAGAAATGTGTTAGTTTTTTTTTATTCCCAGGTCTTCTGCGGCTTGCTTATTTATGTGCATAATAATTAGGGGGGGGGGGGTGCGTAGAAGAAAAAAAGTCATTGTTGTCTGTCTATTGACTAATTATGTACTCCATAGCTGCACTTTTAGATTAGCTTTAAGACTTTGAATTCAGTCTTTGAATAGCTGGAATACAGAGAACTCTGGCATGCAACCAGCCCTCTTTGTAGGGAGGTTCTTTTATGCAAAAACAGCTGCAACTTTCATTAAGTGTTTGGATGCAGCCAAGCAAGACAGAACAGTTAAGATGTAATGAAAAAGTGATAGAAATTATCATCTCCATTATAAAATAATCACCCGGGAGAAGAAGTTGTCTTCTGCTCCTGTGGTGACATTCACTGCAATATCTGAATCTGAAAGTAGCAGTATTTCACAATTAAATTGAGGCTACTCATGGTTTTCACAAGTGCTTGATGTTTCCTGAGGACACAATACAGAGAGACAGTAACCTTAACTTCAAGGTACTGGTACTTTTGGACATCATCAGGTCTTTGTCCGGTCAAACACGAAGAAAGTTTTCGAGCTGCACAAACACAAATACAGTAATTATAATAATCTTCATAAAACTGAAGWTACAGTTTAAAAAGTAGTTAATTACTTGCAGTGACCTATGTCCAAAAACTTTGCCTGTTCCCAACACTTTGCAATGATAAGTTATTCAAAACTGGATTTTTTCTATGACATTATTATGTTACCATAAATTCTGCCAAACAGTATTTTTTTATTTCAGCTTCATTATGTTGCATGTATATTTTCATCAATAAAAAATGTTAGAATAGCTGAACAGCATAGACTCCAGATGGTTCCTCCTACATAGATACTACATTCCTCCTACATAGATACTGTGGAGATTCCATGTACTGTAGAATAGTCAAAATAAAGGACTTTTACTGCAGTGAGAAGCCCTTATTCATTACACTGAGCTGTAATAAGCAGGGTTCCTTTCAAAATTTTCATGTTTTTTCTGCTTGATTATGATCAATTAAATTCACTACAGAAAATTGTAGCTTTTTATCAGCAAAAATCAAGAAGAGAAGTTTACATACTTTGTTCTCWGAATCGAGTTTCACTCTTATGAAGCATCTTGTGTTACACTCAATGATCTGCAAAACAAATTGTTTTCAAATATTAGAGGTATCATCTACCTTTAACAGGCTGTGTAGACATCACATTATTTTCACTGTGGTGCCATGGACTGAAAGCTCATTAGTATTTGCTGTACAWTAAATTCAGTTCTGGAGCACTTCCTTGAGTTTTGTTTTGTTTGAAAGGGAATTAGGTCTGCAGGATTCAACGTTAATCCACACTGAACACCAAAATTAAGTAAAGGGGATGATATGGAAATCCTACTCAAAAGCACTCTCCAGTTCTGAATTAAAACACTARAATGGCCATTTTACTTTGTGACTTTTATCTAAACAAAGTAGGTTTAKTAGGTTGGTATTTACAGAGAATAAAGAAGTAAAATGCAATTTAAAGAAAGAAAGAAGTGTCATCTAGGTCTCAGACTATTCTGCTACTGAGTAAAATGCAAAGATACCTACAGTAAGAGAATAGTAAARCTGACAACACCCAAAGTAATAGATAGCAATTTTRTTCAAACTGTTGATCRTGCATAGATGAGTAAGAATAATCATATTGATATTCATGAACTTTGGACATATTTTAGGACTTTTTTGAAGCAGTATTTTTTAAGGTGGCTTTTTTTCTCATTATGCTAAGGAATCTGTGCGTGCTTTTGAAAACTATTCCCTACTCTGTTTTCWTAATATTTTTTGCTTTGATTTRAATAATGATGTCAGCTCACATCTGGTATGGTTTCTTTTGAACACAAATACAGAATTACAGCAATAATGTTTCCATACTTTTTCATTGGGTGTAYCTCATAAAATAAAATAGAATGATTTTACTTTCCACATGTATCATGTCACTATATTTAGTAAGAAAGAGGTTTATTCTGCTTTCATTAGGGAAAATCCTAATGGGATAATYCTAGGGATAATCAAGCTGAATGTGTGCACCAGTGTAGGGTGAAAATTCCATTTAATCTCTCCATAAAAGTTTCATATATATTTCCATATGACTTGTTATTAACTGTAGAAAACTTCTGTAAAAAAAGAAAAATTAGATCTGCCAATGTGACCTTGACCTAGAGACAAGCCCAAAAAATTCCTTCATTCCATTCAACACTTCTATAATATACAGGCAGGTACCCATTTGTCAGATTGTTTACGATGAATTGTTTCTTCATTGTAATTCATTGTATCTTATAACCTGGGTTTTTTTTGAAATTAAGATACAGTAAGATAAAGTAATAGTATGTTATAGACAATAACATTCCCCTTTGTTATGCTGTATTGAAGATTCTAAATATATTAATGAAGCACCTCCTAAAAGTAAGTTATCTTTATATGTTAAGACAGAATCCCAGAATATTTCAGGTTGGAAGGGACCTCCAGAGGTCGTCTTGTTCAACTCCTTTGCTCAAGCTGGGCCTCCTAGAGCAAGTTTCTGAGGAAYATGTGAGAGACTGGAGGGATTGCTGGCTCAAGGCAGTTAGGGTGCATGTGTGAGTGCAAGGGGCAGGTCACGCCTTACCCTGCTAAGGCCATGCCCCGTTCTGCACAGCCCACTCCTCAGGCCTGTATCCCAGCTTGGCAGTGGTCATCAATCCACAGTGCTCCACACCTGCCTCTGGAGCCCCCATCTAGCCCCACAGTGTCCAGATGAATGGAAGTCCCACCTGRGAAAAGGGMCCAGGAAAGCCAAAAGATATTTAACCCATGACATGAGGAAAGTATGTGYTTTGACCTTACCTCTTYTTGGAATTTCTATCARYTGAACACYACCAGGACTAGGAGTGGTAGCTATACTTGTTYTTTTCTWTGTATTTTCTCTCTTTCTTCTTCTAAATCTCTCYTTTCAGAGTTTTTWGTAACTTAAAATCAGAT
Organism: Alauda arvensis; assembly: GCA_902810485.1. Classification (NCBI taxonomy): domain Eukaryota; kingdom Metazoa; phylum Chordata; class Aves; order Passeriformes; family Alaudidae; genus Alauda; species Alauda arvensis. Next base: position 937,556 of record CADDXX010000248.1, on the reverse strand, counting down.
GGGCTTGGAGCTTTCCTAGTTCAAATGGGCTAAGTTAGAGCTTTGTGGAATGTTAACTGAATGCTGCTCCAAGCTTTTTGTCAAAGTTTTCTGATTTTCTGAARTTGYCAGTAAAGTTTTKTATTGTTTTGACMTCTTGAGAATATCATGTCRGTGCTTCTGTAGTGCATCTAATTCAAAGTACATGAACAAACAGTAAGCTCTTTCAAGAGATTCATAGAGCAAGTTTTTGGGTTCTTACATATGTCTAGGCAGCTTTTGCATTTCTACCAAGGACAGCTTGTAGTTTTACTTATCTGCCCAAACATTAAAAAATAATTTCTTTATGTCCAGGGAGAACCTCCTGCATTTCATGTTTTGGSCATTGCCTCCTGTCCTGTCACCACAGTCCCTGTATTTTTTTGGTGGGTCTGRCTGGGATGGAGTTAGCTGTTGCCATGGCAGCTTCTATGGTGCTGGTTTTTGCATTTGTGGCTAAACCAGTGTTGATAACATACCAGTGTTTTGTCTGTTGCTGAATCCTTAAATGGACAACATCAAGACTTCAACCTCTCTCCAACCTTTTCCTCCCACAAAAGCTAGTAGCTGGGGATGGATAAGGGGCTGGGAGGGGACAGAGCTGGGGTAGTTGACTCAAACTGACCAGAGTGGTATTCTACACACTATATAATAGCTATTATAGCATACAACATAATCATAARTGGTGAGGGAAAAGGGGAGGATAGAGAAAATTTTGTGGTTACGTTATTAGTCTTTCCAAGACACTACCACTCATGTAGAAGCCTTTCTYTTCTAACAAGCGGATGGGTGTCTTGGTGTTGATGGAAAATAGTGAATAAAATTCTTTTATATTTGCTTCTATGTGCAGTTTTTTCTTCTCCATTTAAATTGTCTCTATCTCAATCTATTAGCTGTTCTATCTTATTTTCTTCCTCTGCCCCATTAAAAAGGGGTAACAAGAGAGCAGCTGGGTGAGGTTCTCATAGCCAAGCACCCACCACACTCTACATCCTCCCTTCTGAAATTTGCATACATTGATATGATCCCCTGAGCCTCCTCTTCTGCAAGCYGAATTAAAGAAATTAAAGCAGTGGTTTAAATCTTGTGGTTTAAGATTAAAAAGATAAAACTTTCAGAAAGAATAAGCAAAGGTTCTGAACTTTAAGACTTTTTCCTTGAGCAAAATTAAATTGACTTTCCCTTATGAAAGAGAATTTTTTTGTTTACATATTCTTTTCTATACACACAATTCTTCTGTGCCTTCCCAAATACAGCACCTGTGTGACAATATCTAGAATTATTGTGTATTGCAGCAGTTTTTTCCAGACCGTATTYGGGGGAGTTATATTTTAAAAAATAAACCTTGAGAAATATTTGCTTTCTCAGTGCATTGAAATGGAAATCTAGTCAGAAAAACATCTTTAAAGCAATCTTCAGGAAACATTGGCAGAGAACACATGGCTCCYGTACTTGTGTTAGGTGTGGAATAAACAGGTTTAAATTAAATAAACTGAACTGGAAAGAGGGCACATTTCAGGAAACAGTCTTGATTCCTGAGCTACTAATTTTACTTGTTTGCTTTCAGCTTCTATTTTAAGATGATTTAGGTTACATGCTGGGATAGTAAGCTGGAGTGATCAAAAGGAAATAGGCTACTACTTAAAATAAATTCTTAATACTCAACACTTYAAGTCAAATCAGAAAATTATCTCTCTAAATGTTAGATGAATTTAGTAACTGCATATTCAAAACCTCATATTCAAAATTTAAAAATCGCTTGGAGGTTATAGTAGGCAAAAAGTAAATTGTGAACAATGACAGCRACCAGGTAATTGTGTGTGTAAATGTTCAAAATTGAACTTATTTCTCAAGCAAAAACTTGCTTGCTAGTTGCAATTGGTTTAGGCTGGCTATACATTTTGGGTAAAATGTGAGACGAGAAAACAAGTCATGAATCCTTCAAATAACAAAAAATGAGAGAGAATTATCAATTAGAAGTCTGTCCATAGGTTTTGCACATACATTATTTAGACAGAGACAACACGGATCTTAAAGTCTTGGAAAGGAGGTGAAGATCTCTGTTGAAAAAAGGGGTCTGTGAATTGGCAGAATACCCAATTAGGGAGACTTYTCTGGATATGTCCTGGAGCTTAACTGGTAACACTTGGGACTAGCAAATGCAAACAGGTGCCACAACAGAAGTCAAAGAAACAGAAAGAAGGTTTAAAGGGAAAAAAAAAATTAAAAGGCTAACCACATATCATAGATCTTCTCTAACAATAATGTCAAAGGTAGACTTTACTATTTGATTGTATGAGTGGCTTGTCCTTACAGATTCTAAGACAGACATCCCTGTTGAAKTGCCAGAGGAAAAGATCATATTTTTAACTAAGTTTTAGGGACTAAACCCAACAAAGTGACTGTAAGGCTGACTCTTGGCTATCATAGATACATGTAGGGCTTTATTAAACCATTGTAATTGTATCACTTTCATATTCTACAATGATAAGTGATTTTATAGATTTAAGATAGTGGCACTCCTGTCTGCTGAGGAACTGATGAGGCATTTTCTTTGTTACATTCAGTAGTTTAGGTGGCTGATTAAAGTTTTTTGTTAGGGAAATACTTTTTTTTTAGTACTTGTGTTCATCAACCTGTTACAGTTAAGCTTTCATGGCAGGATGTTCAAAAGTAGTTATTGATGACCTGGGGCACAAAACAATTCTAGGCTATTCATTACAAACAACAATATGACTTAATAAAGGAAAGATTTATTAGGTGTTTATCTTTTTGATTATCTTTTTGAATATTCCTATTTATTTATTTCTCTAATTTCATAACTTCTTCTCCAAAGTATTTCCAATTGATGATTTTACAAAATTTATTTATTATTGTATTTTTTAGAGAAGTTTTGACTGGAATTTAGCCAGATATCTGACACAGATAGACACATATAGCACAAATAGGGAGCACTTTACCTCAGTATAGTTTTTGCAATCACAAAATGTCTATTTTATTAAGCATACTAGTCTTGCCAAAAAGGACTTGTACAAATTCTTAAGAGGGAGAGTATAAAGGAAATACAAGAAGACAAGCAGGGCTGGGAGGAAAGAGGCACTCTCTAAAACTGCTGACTAAAAGCACTTTGTGAGGGAAAGGGCCAGAATTATGTTCTAAAACAAACAAAGAGAAAATATAGCAGAACAGTTCAAAGAAAAATGCTCTGAAAGAATTTACTGCCTTGTGGCTAGAGGTGACATTGAAAGTAACATGGACACAAGTTGATTAAGCTGCTGTCAACATATTTGGCCCCAGGAATCAGTTACTATTGATTTACAGCTTACAGTAAAGGGAAAATGCAGAAACTTACAAAAAGAGCTGTATTCAGTAAATTCTATTAGCATATTCACTGCAAAGGATGAAAAAAACAAGTTGGAATTAATCTAAAGAAAAATTCACATCAAAAGACTCTGTTAGAACCAAAAGTTCCCTTTGTGTTGCAAGCCCATGAGAAAAATGAAAGCACAACAGATTTTTTTTAATAATTTTTTTTATTTTTGGCATCCTTAAAATAGTAGACATTTTAAAAACACTATTTAATATATTAAATCAGGGTTTTTTTCTAAAAATAAAATATGACTGTTTCATTCATAAAACATTCACAGCATGTTTATTTAGACACTCTGAAATGCAAAACATGTCCCCTCTTCCCTCCATAAGTGATTGGCTTCTCAATTGTTCAGACCCAAATATGAACAGAAGCCAGGCAGACCTGCAGAACATGTTGTGGCTGTCACATGGGGAGCTATCTCTGCCAGGAAATTTGTCAAAGACTATCACAAAGCACCTTGCAAAAAGAGATACAGATAGAGCTACTGTAGAAATACACATAGAAATACAGGAGTTGTTAGCAGCCATAAGTCATGTAAATGGGCTATCAACTAAAATGAAACTGAATTATGGGCAGCATAATTTATAATAGCAAGACTTGATAAACAGATGTTTCGGTAAAATTCAATTAATAAGATTCTATAGATGATTCCATAATAATATTATTACTAATAATAATAAAGAAAAAAAAACCAGGCTTTTCTTTCCCATATGATATTATATGGAAGAACACTTTTACTCTGTAAGCATGGGTCTAAAGGTATTATCTACCCACTTAAACACACCACAGAGATGCAACCTTACCTCTAGTTCATATTTGTGTATCTGATTTTTTTAACAGCTACAGACAGCAGTACATTTTCTTCTTTCTTATRGTTTTTGCTGGTTGGATGTTTGACCTGCAAATTATGTGGTGAATTATTCCACAAGACCTTTATTTTTTTTAATTTTTTTTCTTTGTCAAAATAGAGGTAATAAAAACTGTTTTGATGTTGAATGTATGTTGTGTTTCTTGATTGCTTAATACAGTTTCTAATTCATAATTTTGCTCCATTTTTTTCCCAGCCCAGCACATGCGGAAGAAAGAATTAAAACATGTAGTTGTCTGTTCTTTCCTTGAAAATGGAAAAAAAAAGTGAAGTAGCTGGATCTGCTCAAATGAGAAGTTATAACAGACAAGGGCTTGGAGCATTGGCCAGATATTTTTACATTTTTGAGACAGACAAACTCAAACTAGATACCTTGAGCTATGAAAATGAATAGGGTGCCCAGGAAAATGGATAATCTACCATGCAAAAGAGTTAAAATACTCATTTTTGAAGGTAATAAATAATGTGTGAAAGAGGCTATGGTAGCCACTCTGGAATAAATGAGGAACAGTAAGATTTTATTAAGCTTTAGGATAGTACTGTGGCAGCACTGTCTCATGAGATAAATAGTCCTTCATGAAGTTTATCAGTCTACCTTTCACCTAGTATGACATGTCAGATAAGAATAAATGAGTGTCTGTGAGGAGTATGAGGCAGTGGGTGTATGAGATAGTAAGGAGGTTCCAAGTATCAGAATTGTAGTGACACTATCTTAGACCACACTGCTTTCTCAGTTACCAAAGTTGAACTACTTTGATAAATATAGCCTCCTAGAGAAGTGCTACATAACTCAATCATTTTACTATGCTCTGGAGATTTTAGGTRGTGTGAACTGAGGAGATTTTAGGTAGTGTGAATCGTGTGATCTGATCCACATATGCAATCTTGCTCCACATAACCAGCTGTCTGAAGTAACAAGTTGCTTTAACAGATTTATTAAATAACATGGTTACAAGTTTTGCAATCTGCCTGTTTGTTCCTGCAGGCTTGGTTCTCACTCTTTGCTGGGAAGTTTTTACTTCAGAAATTTGCAACTGTAGGAAAGATTTTTCTCTTTCTGCAAACTCAGTGAATAGTTTCTGCTGAKCTGTGTAGCTCTACGAAAATTTAACAGAACTTTCATCCACCATGCAAGTTTTCTTTTATGTGCAGACATTTCATCTTGGGGAATGTTAAAGTAACTTGATCTCACTCACGTTAGCAGAAAACAATTAACTGAATGAAATACAAGCACATAAGAACAAATTCAACTTAATATTGAGGTCAGAAGGTAGTTTTTATTTAAGTGTTTTCACCTCTCTGAATAAGAACTGTCAAAAAGCAGGAAAATTATCTCAGGGAAGTATTTCTGGATCATAAGATTTCACCTTGCAMTACATTATTCAAAAACAGTTTGTGTTTACTTCTGAAGGCACAATGGCACATAGTTATAAAGATAAAGCAGCCATGAGCATTTAGATACCTGGAGGGTAAAGCAAAATAATTAACTTCTCAACTGGTAATAATCATATATTTTGTTCTCTGTATTAACAAATGGAACACATATTTTTATTTTTTTGCTAAAGCAAGTGCATCTTTGAAACAAAAAAGGGAAACCAGAAAATTACTAAAAATAAGAAATTACTTCCAGGTTTGGGTAMAAGATCATTTTAAATTTCCCTTTTAGTATACACTGGAGATAGGGGCCATCTCCACTGAGATCTGAATGCATATGCCTAAATTTGTTGTTTTCTATGATTGCAAGGRAAAAGAGAGGTAGATGTTTGTAGAGCTCTTTGTTTCACTGTAAAAACTAWTATTCTTATGCAAACTCATATCAATTCCTCTTTTTAAGAAAGAGGTATTTTATKAAAATAAAAGCCATTTTATTAAATCACAAATAGTCATCAAAGACTGACTCTTTTTAGTAAGTGATGCAGAGTGACTTCTTTGCTTTTGGACATATAGCTACGTTTGCTTTACCACACCCAACTTATAGAAGAACCAGTTTGTTTCATATGATTGGTATAGTTACAATTTTCTTACCAATTACCAATAWGGTTTTCTGTAGATAAGTCTTTGGTTATGGAGTCTGTTGACAAAATTCTGAACATGTTTGGCTTAGTAACTGTCCTAGTGAAAAGCTATTAGCAAAGTTTTTATTTCATTGGCAACTTATAGACACATTTCYAGAATTATTTTAGTTTGTCTCCTTCTAATTTTCATGTGGCTTGTTACCAGACCCTGATGACTGTAACTTTCAGGARCAATATTAAAAGCAGAGCTTATGCCTTGAGACCAGGTTTGTTCCAAGACAGATCACTAAAAACCATTTGATGGGGTTTTATGGAAATTATGGGATTGCTTTAACAAGAAGTGCAAAACTAAGAATATCCTACTGTTTTCATYACATTTGCCCTGCATTTTTTCATATTTGGTCATACTAATTTTGAGCCATTTTATACTTGACACTAAAACAAAATAAAAGGACAGTTTACTATTCCAAGCAGTACAATATGAAAAAATCAGCTTTAAATTTATTAGAAAGTACATCAAGCATACATAGAGATTAATAAACAATGTATACAGAATATATGATGTATTAAAAAATGCAATTTCTTGTGATGAATCAGAGAYGAATGTTGTGTATTRGACTCTAGATRTGGTACATCTTGGCAGATGACATTTCACTTGTGATAACAGCAGCACTGACTATAACAATAGTTTTTTAAATAATATTTTGAAAGTAAATTTACACAGTGGCTTKTACAGATAGTACCAGAGCATGTTACACTTTTTTTTAATTAGCTTTTATTGCTATAAAAATGGAAGCCTTTGCCACTGCTGAAACTTTGGACAAACACTAAGTGAGAGGTTAAAAGTAGTCAAATGAAGAAAAATATATTTAATGCAATGTCATGATTGCTTTAAGGAATATCARCAACATAAGACAAGAAATCATGGTRAAATAGAATGGGCAGGTAAGACCAAAATGTAGAAACTTTTGGAATAGGAATTAACTYTGCAGAGGCAGCTCAATAAATGTTGAAACAGAGAGGGAATRTATAAATATGAAGAGGAATTTGGAAAGACATTCATTGAAAGTGTCAGGTTTTTTCATTTCTGATCATGTATGGTGCAGAAAGACTGCAGAAAATAAAAAGTTRTACTCCTGGGTGATAAGGAAGGTAGTGAGATTTTCAAATAACATTACTGATTATTCTAACAATGCTTAAAGCCTGCAAGTCTGTAGTTTTCATCTTACCTACATAATGGCTAGGGCAAAGATAAGCAAGAAAGGCTACATATTTCCATAGTTTGAACCTCATAATTAAATAAAACATTTCCTTCACGCCAAAATAGGGCTTACTTCAAAATTAGTACACTGCAGTTTAGACTTGTCCACAGCGTGACATGAAAATCTGCCTTGTTACTTATTGGTATCAGAAAATAGCTTAATAATCATGAAGGAGTCAAGTACTTAACATAAGAATGAAAMAATTCAAAGATAATCACTGAATGATTAGCAGATTTTGTTAACTATATTATAATGTTATGAAATATATCTTTKAGAACAAGTTTAATACATAATATGAGTATATAATTTCAGGAAAAACTAAGTTAAAGGAAAAAAACAAATGTCTGTGTGATAAGCTTTCTAGATTTGTATGATAAAACCTTAAATGGCTCTGCCCTTGAAGAGACCTCACTCAGTGACAGGCTCCTGCATGTAATTGTTTATATCTACAGATCTAATCAAAACATACATATTTAATAAAATATCATAGTGACCTGTTACTTACAAAGTGATGCAACCAGTAGTATCAGTAGTTGGCTAGGTATCTCCTATCCAATATGCAGAACAGCATTGATCTAGTTTTTTTTTTTATTCTTTCAGCTTTAGAAGATGTTGATCATTTTCCCTTCAAATAAAAAAAAATCTAGTTCAAGATTATGCACTACACTCACTGATCAATGTATGTGCATAGTTCTTATAGATCAAGACATTTMAGAATAAAAACCATGGAGCCATCTTGACATCTTAGAAATCCAGTAACATAAAAYTTAGTGGTGCATTATTGATCTTGATGGGTCATGATACTGTTWCTCCTTAATGTGGCAATTTCATTTTYACATGTAMCATTTTTATAAGCTGTGGTTGATCTATATGRGAAAAGAGGCTTCARTGGAAGAATTATTCTATTYAATCAGTTAACCYTAATGCTCTAAGGACCTTCCTGTGYAATCAACCTACATCCTYCATTGAGACAACTGCAGACAGAAGAAATCCCTAAATGTATAACTTTCACATTCATCTTATAGAGTTGTAATAATGTAGAACTTAGTTCAGATAATCCTTAGACTTGTGATAATATTTTCTAAATATTTTATAAAGATCTACCAGAAAGCAGTTGAAAATAAAGCAAAATAAAGCCTGTTGTACTTGGTATTTCTTAGCYCATACAGATTTTTGTTGCTTTTCTTCCAAAAATTATTAATTTCTCTTCATTTAAGGTTCTAGCTGTGTTGATTTTAAGTTAAAATGTTCTGAATTCYTATTTAACCATAGTGAAAAAAAGATATGTTCAATAAATAATTAAGGAAAATAACAATCCCTTCAGAGCACATCTGTGGCTCATATTAATTAATTTTAAAAGGCTAGCATTATAGCTCCATCCTGATCTATTGATAGGACAGAAAACAAAGATCCACAGTTACAACATATTCAAAGAACAATTGCATAGGTGACAGGCTTACTTATTTGTGTTCAATACATCATGAGGAATATCCTCACACTTAGCAAAGCAAGTAATAAGATAAAATGCTTCTTGGCTGAAGTTATATATCATGGTTTATATTTTTATATTTATTTATCTGGAAAATGTAAGCAAAAGCTTTTATAAATCTCAGGCAAAATTCTAGTTTATGGTACATAACTGTTTTGTGAAAGACTATAAGAAGAATCAAAAATGGGAATGAAACAACATTCCTTCTGATCAAATTAAAGAAACAGATTATTATCAAAACTCTGAGAATTTGAMGAAACTGTAGTTCATATATAATCTTTTAGGTCTTATTATTAGCAAGAGCAATTTATAAATGAAGGTCCAAAAGTAACTGTATTAACCTTGGTTTTGAAATATGTGTTTCTGCATAAGAAGAATGCTGTTAGATGCTGTCCACTGTCTCATCTTGAAAAACTGCTYGTCCCAAAACTGAACATTCACTTCTGAAGTGGAATCATAGAACAAGTGATAGCATAATTTCCAGAATTTACTATAGAAGGTTAGTTTGCCAGTGTTGAAAACAGATACAGGAGTGAAATGGCAGAGTAGTCTTGATGAGGAAAGTGACGCATAGTATACACAGCACAATGGATTAAGAAATCTCTCTCTATGTATATGTAATGTGATCCTAATTCCATTTTGCACTGGGCTTTTCCTGATGGAGAACATTCTTCTCCTCTCCTGTCCCCTTGCATAGGAAACTGTCGTCCTGTAGTGCCTGAGATGAAAACCAAAATTTATAATCTGGTGGAAAAGTAAAGAAATTTTTAACTTGAAGATCATCCTTAAGTTATTCTTTTTGTAAGTTAGTCTTTTTACTGATAACAAATGCAATTTGGTCTGTCTGGAGCTTTTATTTTTCTCGAATCTTCTATTAAATATTAAACTAATACAGCCATATAGCAACTGTAAATGATTAAACCTGCTATAGTAATTCAACATCTTATTTCTTCCAGCTGAATAAAATCCTAACTCTAAAGACTGCTATAATGAATCATGATATATTAGCATTTCAAAACAACAATAATGACAGCAGTGAAAAATATTTCACAATTCACTTTTTTTGTAAAACCAGATATGGCTTTAATCTTTATTATAATGTCACCTGCTGCTGCCAATATGCTTAAACATCTTTCATAGCTTTCCCATATCCTCAAAAATTTTTATTCTTATGCATATCACCTGTGAACATCATTCCCAGCTTCACAGGGATGTGACATCTAGTGCAAAGCAGAAGACATTTTCTTAGCCTGGTTACTAAAGAATTGYATTTAATCTGTCTGTTTTTAATAAYCTTCTGAACCAATYAGTTAATTTCAATTAATACCAAATAAAACTACAACAAAAGTTGCTRGAAARTGACCACTTACCTATACAGATCCATGATCCCTGAAAGGGAGATGGCAGAAATCTGTTTGCATACTTCTTTTAGGAT
>CADDXX010000248.1:892210-920347 GCA_902810485.1 Alauda arvensis | reverse complement strand
AAAAACCAGAAAAATACCACCACACTCTCGTGAAAGTTAAATTTTTCCTCATTTGCCAGGTTCAGAGACATTGACCAGTGTCAGATACCGGCCAGTGACAGCACCAGATTGTTGTGCCAAGGCAGGGATGAGGTCAGGCCAGGACTTCAACCTCAGGGTCCCTGTCTGGATAAATGAGATAAGTGTCCCAGTCATGCTGTTAAGGGCCCAGGACTGGTGTCAAATGAAAGCAATTGCCATAGACAGAAAACCAGCCAGAGTCTCCCTGCTGGCTGTCTGGAAGCCTCCACCRACTCCTCTGCATGATTGTTCTTTCAAAGACACCACTGCACCATCTCTAAGTTGGCCATGAGCCTCAGCAGCCAAATCCACCAGAGGATGGATGTTTTCATGGCCATTCCCAATATTCTCAGAGACTCCAAGCCAATTCTTTGAGCGTGGGTTCTGAGGTGTCGTGATAAGTTGTTAGCATTCTCTCAGGATCTAATGAATGGGATGTTAATTAAAGGGTTATCTTCCTCCTCTTTGTCAGGAAAARCACAGTTTTTGTCCTCACTCTAGGGTCAACTTGGGACTATTTTTGTGTTTTCTAACAGACTTTATCCTTTGCTCTTTCTTTACTCTTTTGTAGCTCTGTGTTACACATGACTTTGAAAAATGCTATCCAGTGCATTTGTTGGATACACTTGCTTCTTTCTGTTACCACTAAAATCTGTTTTGCTCAGCTTCTAMGTYTACATTATTAAGAGAGGAGCTGTTGATATACTTAATAAGTCTAATATGACATTGTGCACATACTCTAAATGCCCCTGCTGTCACCCCAGTCCTGTACTCTTAGGTGCTTCATGATCCATATAGGGCCATGGATCACACATTCTCCACAGAATTACTAAGTGATGTTCCTATCTATATAGAATTTATTAACAAAGTTGTAACACAGATTCAGATAAAGCCAAAGTAAACAAAAATTAATTAATAGCCACTTGGTCATTAGATAATTGCTCGTTTGGCTGAACTGAACTAAAACAAAGCTCCAAGCAAGTAAAGATTGAGTCCAGAAAAGGTAAGCCTCACAGCCCAGCCTGAGGCTCTCCAAAGTTAGTAAAAACTCTTATAACCAATGGCAATACTGAGTTTGCATGCTATTTTTTAACTAAAAAGATACATTTAAAAGTTAGCAGTCTTGCTCATACTTTCCAAGTTTAGGTATAATCATTTAACCTGCCCTTTACCTTCTGGGAAGCTGGTGTCAAGGTAATAGTTTTAATACCTCTGGTTTTTCAGGACATGTCTTAGTACCATGACACCACCTAAACTCAAAACCTATAAATGTGAATGTAACAACTTACACAGTAAGTAGCACATGTTGACTATGTTCCTTTTTTGGAAGTGTTTGTTCTTGTTAAAAACAGGACCAGAATGGAAAAAAATAAATTAATTATTAACTTTGTTAAATAAAGATTAATTATGCAGTAATATGTCTATGATAGATTGGAAATAAGGAAATTCCACTTGCCTTGAAGTATTTCTGTGCTATATCTAGGACTTGTATGAATCATTAACATTGTTTATCATTCATGCCATCCATGAAGGGTATTTGTCTGATCTTTTAAAATTTTCAATATTTATTTTTAATAAATACRTCACTGACCCATAAAGGCCCCATAAAACCTTTCTGTGTGTTTGCTATTCTGTTTAGGAATATTATTGTATTAAAACAATAACGACAACTCTTTAAAGCCAAGTATTGGATCCAAATCTACCTAAAAACAAGAGGGTATTACTTCTATAAGCAACACTAGAAAAATCACTCATTTGGATATCAGTATATTTCTCTTTATAAATCACATGTGTACAAAAACAAGTAAAAAACAGTCATTCATTGTAGAACATGCTAAATAATAGAACTTGCATTAAGAATTATGTGTGGATTCAAAAGCTTTTAGCTTCAGAAAGTGATGGATAAAAAAAAAGTGTTTAAATATGCATCCAGCACTCAGAAGTCTGTGATCCAGTGGGACTAAAAAAGTATCCAGGGGATATATTGCTACATATTTTTWTGGTCTTGTACTTTCTTCTCTGTGCCTGCTTTTGGATATTATCAGGGAAAAGKTTGGATTAGATGTTCCTTTGAGCTAAACTAATATAGCCATCCTATTTTTCTATATTACTTGCCACAAAGTTATGCCTCATTTATAATCATATATAGTTATTTGCCTGAAACTAGACAATGTAGAAATAAAGGGACTCTAAAAAACATCATGAGCACTTTCTAGTTCCTTATCAAGTGACATTTAACACTTGGCTTATGAAAACCAGATCCACACATTTTAAATTTTGATAAAATATCATTTACAGTCCTATAATTTCCTAAAGTAGAATCACTACTGATATACTAATCATCCTAATTCATCTGAAATTACCTTCAGATGGAAGAGTCCAGATAGAAGATACAAGAGGATCTACAGAAGATACAATGTATTCTCCAGAGATAAGATCTATTCCAAGAATTTCACGAACTGCTTTGCCCTCATGTATCCAATTTTTTTTTTAATGGAAAGGACATCATATGAAAAATCTGAGATAAGACAAAGATGGTAGCAAAATTAATAAGTGACAGTAAGAGGGAGAGTTCACAAAAGGAAAAAACAAATAATACAGGCCCACAAAAAACCACAGCAATCGAAGAAAAAGAAGCAAAAAAGCTAGGACAACCAGGAAGTTGTTACAATTATAAGGTCATTGATACACTAGGATGTAAGGGGATAAAATGAACTTAGGACATTAGAAATAGTGAACAGAGTGAAGAATTAGTGTTAGAGTGGCATGGGTACACAAAAGAAGAAAGAATGACTGCAAAATAGGAAGATGATGTAATTTAGTAAAAATATTTTAGAAATAAAAAAGGTCAATATTTTGGGAACAGGAGTTGAGGCTAGAATTAACAAGGAGAAGGGGAATCAGTGGGATGGAAAGAATTAGGTAAAACATCGTGGTGGTGGTCCTGTAGAGCTGCATTGCTGAAAAATATCATTTAGTTCAAATTGWTTCAGTAATATTCAGTAAGAAAAATCATGTATGATCCAGGTGTAAAATCCTGTTGCAGGGCAAGTCAAGGTCAATGATGTGAAAAGTGCTATTTTTACTATAATTGTTAAATGCTATAGGAACTCGACTGAATTATTTTTATGCATGTGTGAGAAAATAACAATGTGAAGAAATTAAGGAAAATATTAATATCATAACATTCATAGAGATTGCATTAAATGTGGTGGCTCTTGAGATGCATAACTTCTCTTTCGTGCCTCATTGTGTATCACATTAAGGAAGTGATGGCTGGAATTCATTTTGTAAATAGATAGGTAGCAATGGTCAATAAATTCCTTTCACTGCTTGACTGTGTATATGCATCTGTGACATCATTAATACATAATTTTACAAGCAAATTATGGCAAACTTTAGAGGTTGTTCTTTTGTCTTTTTCCTTGTCTTCTTTTTCCCTGCTTTTCAAATGTGAAGTTTCAAAAGTGATTTTGTTCCAACATATTAGGATAGAGGGGAAACCATAATGAAACATCCAAAAGCTAAAATTGACTAATTTYCAAGACTGTAGCCCTGGAAGTATCTACCCATCAGAATGTAATATTGCCTTAAATGTGTTACAAAGGAGTTCCTTACTGGGACTGCAGTACTGCAGGTACAGGGGAAATTCTGTGACTCTTTCATGGAGCACCTTGAAAATTTTATATCACCTGATAATTTGAGTTATATTCATTCTGTCTACTCAACAACAATGTGTTTAACCAAGTAACAGTAGGGGTCTCAAGTAGCATAAATGCCCAAGAATTCTATGTCCATGAAGGATAAAAGTATTTTCTGGCAATTCATGTCACACATTTGACAATTTGCTTACCCAAACTGTTGGGGTTTGTTATTTTCATGYTTGTTGGTTTGTTCCAAAGACCTCCCTTTCTATTGTTCCACCTTGGCTTATCCTGGTCCGCCTGCCTGATGCAATCTCCCAGGAGGATTGTGCAACACCCTGGGAGGATTGCATCAGCCCAAGTTTGTCCCCCCCATGGCACCTGTCTGTCTCCCTGGAACCCTTCCCCTTTTTCCAGATTGTTCTGTCCTGTTCTTCCTGGGATTGGTTGCCAGATTGTTAACCCTCCCCTAAGCCTTCCCTATTGTTCCCTTTTCATGCCTATCCAAGTTGTGACCACTCCCTAACTTTCCCTGATTGGTTCTCCCCGGTTGTTCCTCCCCCGTTCTTAAGGGTCTGCGTCCCCTTGTTTGGGGCTCTTCAGAGCTGTCCTCCTTTGAGAGAGTTGGGCCTTTCAGGCTTCAATAAACTTGAAGATYTGGACCTTCTGCAGTGCAAGCCTCTTCACTCAGCAATTGTAGTAAGGCTCTTCTCCACCATAYACCCCTCGAGTCTGTGAGTGGCCTCRGGCCCACACCTCGGAGCAGGGTTGCCCCTGGGTGAGCTAGCCCTGGGCTGAGAGRAACCTCTGCACCAAACAATGGAATGCATGTGCTATGGGAATCCRGTTGTGGTAGATTTGCACGCAAATTCTAAATCCGTCAAGTCCTTTTTACAATGATGTTACCCTGCCTGTTGTAATTCTGTTTATTTCTGCAATATGGTTTAAACATAAGTAGATTTACATGGTTATGTTAAAACTTCTCTGTTTTCAGGTAAAAACACAATCTTATTTGGGAATTTTTATTTTTTTTTTTTACTTAATATTTTCTCAGTGTGTGTTTTTATCATGCTTCTTCATTTAATTTCATGAAAGAATTTGAAATGCAATTATACAGAGTATTGACTGATAGTTCTAATCATGAAAACGATAAAACTCTTTTTCTTCTCATCTTTAGGAAAGGCAACTGGTGCCCAAATCCCATTCTCAAACTGAGATCCTTCAGRTTTCACCTGCCACCTACTCACCTTTGACTTGAAAAAGTTTATCTCTGGTAGCTGTACAGACTATATTTTTTGAATCTTTTAATTTTCCCTCCATTTTGTGACCTTCTCATTCCTCTCCTCATGCAGTTCTACTAAGGACTAAATATTTGTTATTATTTAAGACAGAAAGCAGTGTTCAGAGTTGCCTGGCAGCAAGTTTGTAAAATTCTCAGTAATTAGGTCATGGGAATTGGGAGACAGAAAAAATGGATTGTTGCAGCCCAGAGGGAAATCTGCTAGAACCTGACTGATTCCAAAGTTTTGGCATAGAAAACTTGATGATTAGTTTGCAAACCTCTCTTATGTCAAATAGTGGTTTTTGTTCATAGAACATGCTACAATGGTCTCTCCCCAAGGCTCACTAGAACAAACTATGTGCCAGCAGAAAGTTGCTGAGAGTATCAGTAATTGCAGTCAGTATGRTTTAATGGCTAACACAGAAATTATTTGCATAACTGCAACTTGTCCTGTTCCTAAAAGTAGAGCAAAAGGCCTGTAATCAATATGTATATGCATATACACACAACATATATATGTATATTTAMACATTTGTAGTGTATTATAAGCACTATAAATGTTGAGCTATTTGCTTGAMATAGAGACCTGGAAGTTGTACATGTGTATTTTATAAATGTATCTATTAATGTAATCTTAGTGATCTTCCATGCTAAGGATGTTTCAATATTACAGACTTCAGAAAGACAAAAATAACTTGAAAAGTATTTCAAAGGATTACTTGGGCACAAATTGATATCTTAAATAAGATATCATTGAACACTTCTTTCAGATTGCTGCACATTGCTACTTAAAATAGGATATTATATAATTAAAAAAGCAAAAAAAGCATTTTCACTCCTTSTATATTCTAAACCAGATCATTTTCAAGTAATTCAAAATACCATAAGACTTACAAGCTTGTCCACATAAATTTAAGGACAAAGTTTAAAAATTTAACTATGCTGCAAATTAATTTGTATAATTTGCATCTTTCAGATTTACACAGTAGGAAGTTTTCAAAAATTCCTACACATTGTTAGGTATATTAATTAACAGTAGCGTGAGGAAAGAATTCCTGAGTATGAGCACAGAATGATAGAACAAGCCTGAAAATACAGTGATAGTAGATAACCAAGGCTGAGTAAACTTGGTTACCACAAGTGTGAATATTAAATAATTTCTACAGCGCAATACAGACTGGATACTAGGTAATTCTGATCTTACAGTGTTATCTCAGGCTGTTCTTTTACTCACTCAGCCAGAGATTAGGGTCTGAAACAATATCTTTCCTCATTAAGGGTATGAATGATGATAGTAAAAGATGACAAAGGTGATTGACCCATGTGCCAAAATAAAAAAAAAAATGTCATTAGGAGCTGGAAAACCTGGTTTAAGGTGCTAGGAAACCAAGCAGAAAACCAAGTAGGAACAAACTGTGGCATTAGTGAACATTCTGTCACAGACCACTAAAAGCAGGGGCAAAAAGGGGCACAAGTAGATTTTGTCTGTTAATGTTCTCAAAAAGAAGTGATAGCTGCTAAGATCTTAATTCTGTGGTATTGTATTGTTCTTAAATAATAATAAAATAATAATCATAATAAGGTGAAAGCTGAAAAGCTTTTATAAGTAATAGCAAAGAATGATCATGGTGTCTGAAAGCATCATATGCCTTAGCATATTTAAGGACTGATCTCAGAGATAAACTATCATATGAACCCTCACTGACCTCCTAAAATAATAAGGAAATATCTCAACTGTTTTAAATTATCATAACTCTGTTGGAGTAATTGAGGAAACATTAGCTTATTCCAGCACAGGTTATGCAATTTTATTCTATGTCAGTTCAAAAATATTATTAGATAACTGACACCACAGATGTAATAGCAGTAATAAAAATATTAATAGTTTTGATCTYATATCCTGATATTATCAGATTGAATTGAAGGAGAAGAAGAGATGAAGAAAAAAAATCCTTTGTGAAATCAAAGAGTTATAGAATCATTAAGGTTGGAAAGGACCTCCAAGTTCAATGAGTTCAAGGTCCATTAAGTGTCAGGTCCAGTCATTTATTGAATACTTCCTTGAATACTCCCAGGAATGGTGACTACACTACTTCTCTGGTCARYTTGTTCCAAGTTTAACTACCCAGTCAATGAAGAAATTCTTCCTGATGTTCAACCTGAATTTMTCTAATTTCTTCTGGTGAAGCTTCAAGCCACTTCCTCTTGTCCTGTTCCGGTTGCCTGGGAGAAGAATCTGACTCCCAGTTGTCAAYAGTCTCCTTTCTGGTAGTTGCAGGGACTGATAAGATCTTTCCTGAGCCTGCTTTATTTCAGTCTAAGCAACCCCAGCYCACTTATGCTCTTATCTATGCTTTCAGTCTTGGATTCTGTCACATTAATGAATGATCTCATACTAATCTGTTAGGCTGTTACAGTGTTAAATGAATCTGGGGAACATTAAAGCTCCTCACACACTTCCAAACATCATCATAAAATGGAATATGGGTCTTGATGTTTAGGATGCCACTGTGGATTGTCTAAAACCAAATGTATAACATTAAATTATAACATGACCTAGCAAACATCCTTTTTGTCAAGAAAGGTGTAACAAGAAAACTATCTGACACACTATACAGAGTAAATTGTCAGGCTGTAGATAYCTGTTCTACTACAGATGAGTATTAAAGATGCAATGCAGTAATGCTGCTAAATAGGTCAGTCATAGATATATACAACTCTTTGCAAATTTTCAATATTTCTAATATATTAACCATTCACATTCATATTCACAGTTTCAAACTTTTTCTTTGTAATAATAGTTAATGTTTACTATGTAATAAAATTATTCTTAGATAGATATATGTCTTTGGAAGGATGTAAAATAGATGACAAGGTTTTACAAAACATGAGGTGATTGAATCAAATTTATCTGTAATTGTTTAGGAGGCACYTATGTAGCTATATTTATAGAAAATATGGTTCAGACGAGCAAATACAAGAGATTTCCCATGGCAGWGTGTTTGTGTGACAAGAATTTGGTAGTGGAGAGGCTACAGGGGTAGCTTCTATGAGAAGCTGCCAGAAGGTTCCCCCATRTCCAACAGAGCCTTTGCCACCCAGCTCCAAGATGGGCCCACCATTGGTCAAGGCCAAGCCCATCAGCAATGGCAATAGTATCTGGACAATAAAATACTTAGGAAGAGTAAAAATCTACTGCAAAACAGCAGCAGGAGAGAGGAGTGAGAATATGTRAGAGAAACTTCTCTAAAGACACTGAGGTCAGCGAAGAAGGAGGGGCAGGAGGTGTTCCAAGCACTGGAGCTGACATTCCCCTGCAGCCTGCGGTGCAGCCCATGGTGAGGCAGCCGTGCCCCTGCAGCCCATGGAGTTCCACCATGGAGCAGAGATCCACTTGCAGCCCCTGGAGGACCCCATGCCAAGGCAAGGAAATGCCTGAAGGCAACTCTGGCCCAGTGGGAATCCTGCACTGGAGCAGGACCTCTGGCCTGGTGGAGCAGGTTTGCTGGCAGCACTTGTGGCCTCGTGGGGGACCCACACTGGTCTGTTCCTGAAGGAATGCACCTGGTGGGAGGCATCCATGCTAGAGCAATCCATCAAGAGCTGCAGGCTGTGGGAACAAGTCACACTGGAGTAGTTCTTGGAGAATTGTCTGCTGTGGGAGGGAACCCTTACTGGAGCAGGAGAGGAGTTTGAGGAGTCTGGAGTGCTCCCCATGAGAAGAAGGGAGTGGCAGCATGTGATGAACTAACCAAAACCACCATTCCCCATCCCCCTGTGCTGCTGAGGACAGGAGGAAGAGAATTAAGTTCAGCTTAGAAGGGAGGAGTGGATGGAAGGTGTTCTAAGATTTGATTTTACTTCTCATTACTGTACTCTGATTTGATTGGTAATAAATTCAAATTATTTCTGCAAGCTGAGTGTGTTTTGCCCATGCCAATAATCAGTGAGTTATCCCTCCCTGCCCTTAACCCTATCATATTTCCTTGTCCAGCYGAGAAGGGCAGTGATAAAGTAGATTAGGTAGGCAATGGCATCCAGGCGGTCAAACCACCACTCCTGTTCAGAAAAGTTTRCTTGAATACCAAACTAATTTTTTCTGTTCATGTAGCATTAAAAAAGGTGACATTAGATAGAAATATGAAGTAACTTTTTAATTTATGGGATGACACTTACCTTGTGCACAAAGAAAAATTGTTTATTGCATAAACAAGATCATCAGATTTGTTGTGTAATAAACAGCCTATTTTAAGCACTTCTATATTTTAGCATTCTTAGGACATGATGAACATTAAATAATGAGTTCATGTTTTAAGCATCATTTTAATTAGATAACATCTGGGGGATATTTTTCATATTCAGATGGATTTTCTTGCTGGTTCACTTATGAGTGAAGATTGATGCTATAAATTTTGGGACATGTGGAAGGAGTTTATTGTTCAGCTGGGCTGAGATAAGCTGTTGCATTAGACTACTAGTTATGAATTTCCTGATTGTTGGCAGTCTAGTGTTAAGTGAAAGTTCCAGAAAAAGAAACCCACAGAGTTATACTCTTTTATAACAGAGATAAAAATCAGAAAGTGTCTAATTGAAAGCTTTGATGAATCTATGTCATTGTCTGTGAAGTCTACAGTTTTTTCTGGTTCTGAACTCATCTACTGATACATGCTGTTAAACAAGTAAAAAAAATTCTAATTTCCCATCTTGCAGTAAAATTTCAKATAAATATCTGGTTATATGGTTTACATTAACTTGTATTCTTCATAACTTTTCAAAGTCCCTTCTTTATTACATACCCCTTAAAACATTAACCATTAAAATAAMAAATAAACAAACAAGGTAACATCAGTGTAGTAAGCAGGGTAAAGCATCCTCAGCAGTGGAATTTCTACCATAGTATATTTTATCTCACATCTAGCTCATCAATATTCATTTTGTTACCTAACACAGACTGGAATGGTTTTGCATTAGTTTCTTAGATGTTTCCAAGAGCTCTGGAAGAAGGTTATAAGGGAAAAATATATATGAAAGCAAAAACCAGAAAAGCAGAATAATTAGTAGATAAAACTTCTGCTGAATAACATTGAAGTGGTGATGTTTGCAATGCTAATATGTTTTGCAGAATTATCCTATAATTCACATGGCACATTTTCTCCTGGGTTATCATTTCCAGGGTGATACTCACTTCTAGGGTAATCACAGCATACTTTAGGACTCAGTTGTTCAGGCAAAATTATTGTGAAAGACCAGTCAGAAGCAGTTCTGTCCTCCCTGAAATTTTTACCAGAAGTAAAATATAGGGCCTGATTCCCGTTTAATTACATTAAATATACAGGTTTTCACTGATTCAGTATTTTGAAATTATATTGCCATTCCACAATAATATATGATAAACTAGGCAAGTGTGTTACAAACTAGATTTCACTAAGTCATGATCCAAAATCTGAATATATTTACTTTCTAAGTTGTGCATCTTTCAAACACAAATCAATGTTTAATTATGTAATGCTGAAACGTGGTTGGTGACAGAATACCTGGTACTTTCATTTAATGATGTCCTTTTATAAACTAAGARAAGTTAGGTCCCAAGTAAGCCTATGCATAACAAGAAATTAAACAAAGGAGACATTTAAAAATAAKCATGGCTCCTGTGAAAATCAATTGGATTTACTCACACTAACAGCAGTAGCTGTCAAGAATATAATTTATCATCTGTCAGTGTAATAYACTATATCCAAACTGTAAGGTGACACCCTGGCAAAGTTCTTTTTCAGATATAAACTAATGTATTACAAACTGTCAATCTAGGTCACAAAACTAAATATTTGAAGACAAATGGGTAAATAAAATATTTCTCTGCTGAGATACTTTTATTTTGAACAGTAGCTTCCCTGTACMCTATTCTGTTTATTAACTTGCTTTMTTTTAAACTCATTTTTGTTTTAAACTGTATAATGRAGAAAATACGTGTAATTTTAGGTCCTTTCAAGTCATTTTCAAAATCCCATTTCTTTACCAGAAGACAATATAACCGATGAAATACATATATTGTTTATAGGTACCAATAGAAAAAATAAAGGGTTTTATAAATTATAATTTATAATTTATAATTTATAAATTATAAATTTATAATTTATAAATTATAAATTAAAATTTAAATTCTCAATCTTTTAGAAATTAAGTACTTTCTTTTTATTTTAATTATCAAATTTTATTGGCAAAATGAGCTAATCAAATAAACTACACCCATGTTTTATAGTATGTGTAATAAGCAGAATATTTTTGCCACATTATTGACAATATTTACCCTGTSCTGCAAGCATAACTGCCACTATGCTCACACCTTTAAAGTAATAAATACTTGGAAGCAGAATTTTTTTAAACCTCCAAACTGGTATAGAGTATCCTACAAAAATAATTTTTTTCTTTGTTATTCTTGAAGCATTCATTGAGGRAATCATATTCTGTAGGGTGTTTTCAGACCACAATTCTTTTTYTTTCTAAGAAACACTGAATTGTTTTAACACAATTTCTTGTAGCTCACATTTCCTGACTGGTTTTATCAGCTATACATCCTTTATACCTGAAGAAATAACTTTATAGGCTCCAAAGAATTTAAGAGACAATATTAACACTACAAGTATAAATTAAAGCCTAATAATAACAACATAGTCTGTGTTCTCTGAACATCACTCTATTTTTAGAGTGAAATTTGGTTTTGAGTAGTGTAAAAGAAAATCCGAGAATTGGATACTCCTCACTTAGTGCAGAGTCTATTTACTTCCTTTCTCTATTTATCTTTTTCCACCAAGGAARAGCTTTARTTTCACTAACTTGTAGGAAAAGACRACTTTTAACAAATTTGAYCTGCTGTTTTTCATGAGAGTAGATGTACAAATCTAACTATTAAGACATGGTATCTACCTGTTATGATTTTTTGTTTGGATCCTCATGGCAAAATAATGGACTTTTCATAAGTTTTCATAAGTTTTCTTCAGAAACTATTGTAATGCCAAGTTTTCACAGAAAGTGAAAGGGATTTTTTTCAACTGGCTACCCTTTTAGATGAATTTTGTGTTACTTCCTCCCCATATTGCAAGCTGCATTGGCTCTGACAGTCAGCAGACTCCTGTCTGTGATCTTGTGTGTTTAATTCATATTAGTGCCTAAATCAAGGTTATTGTTTTTTCTATAGCAATTTATATTGTTCCCACTTTTCTTGCCTCATATCTCCAATATTTTGTTACTTGTAGCCAAAAAAATACTATTAATTTTTTTTTTATGTGCTGTTGCCATTGCCTTATTTCTTCCAGGAGAAACCAGCAGATTTTTTTCTGTATAAGAATATAGGAATAGACAGCAAGGTTTAGGAAAAATTAAACCTTCTCTGAGGAATACTAAGMCTAACTTTGCTTATGAATGTCAGAAGTAGAAGCAAAGCATAGAATAATTTGTTCTGTGAAAAAAGAAAATCTCATTGACTATAAAATCTTTTGTACTTCCTAAGAACGTCCTTATCCAGGTTTGCCTACCTTTCATCTGCTGTGGGGCTGCTTAAAATTAATCATGTCTAAAATGCTTTGAGAAAGATTTATGATTCAAATAATAATAARTAAAAATTTAAAAATCCTCAGAAAGTTTCTGACCAGCTTTATTCTTGGATGTCCAGTAGAGTTTATTTCTTCAAAAGTTTTAACCATGCAAAATCTGCTGTTAATGGGAAAGATACAAGAGATAATGCCCTAATACAATTGTTTTATTGTTTCWTTATTAATTTATATTTTCTTGGCTTGGGTTTATATTTTCTTGTTTTGGGTTAAAATTCAGGAATGATGCCAACATTTTGTACCAACAGTAATTTCGCTTAGTGAATGGCCCCTGAAAAGAGACTTTGGGCATGAACACTAATGGAAAATTATGCTTTGGCACTGATTCACCCTTCTTTCATTGATACTGATCTGGAAAGTGATTCTTACTTTTTTCTAACCAGACCTTTTCTTCCAAATTTTCTCTCTACCTGCCCACATGGGTGAAATACATCTTGTTAATCAATCCTTATTAATATTTTAAAATAATTTTATATTTTTTAACTTTTTTTTTCTACATCTATAACTATGCTATCATGATTTCACTACCACCCTGGATCCCAAGAGACAAGACAGTTTAGAACAGTTAATGGTCTGTTTCATAATTATCAGGAGCTGAACACTGTGTATGGTGGCACACTGCAATAAATTTAAATACCCAGAAGCTAGGAAGACCATATGTTTGAGTTTTCCACTTTGAGGTGTATCCTGGTGGAATTTCTTACATTTCCTAATTCATCTCAAAGTTCTGATTTTATAGGTAGATTAGAAACAATGCATTTGGCCTTGTCTCAGAATATGTTCACTTCAGCCCTTTGTCTGGTCTCCACACCTTCATCTCTTTCCCTCTCTTCAGTTTGCAAAGAGGATGGCCCCCTGAGTGTGGAAGATGTAGCACAGCTTTTACATGTTTGTGAGTCTTGGTGGAGCTGGGCACTGAGCACATGCAGTCAGCTGTGAGCTCATAGAAATGAATTGCACATAAATCAAGTCAGACACGGAGATTGAAGTTGCATTGCAAACTTGATGCTAGAAAACTCTGRCATTTGAGACTGCATTTGTTGGCTTGGCAAGAGTTTGGGTCTGCTGACACAGGAGCACTTAGGGAAGATAAATAGGAATGTAAATTATCTGAGGCAGAGTTTGGTTTTCATCATGAAATTTCCTCTGCCTGAGTAATTGTAATATGTTCGTTTGGGGGACACAACAACAAAGCATAGTGTCCATTCCCAGCTCTCCTCTCTTTCTTAATAAAACCTCTACCACTAATATYCTTCCCCAGTATTTGCATATTTTATTTATTTTTTAAATCTCAAAAGTATACCAGTGCTGGTAAATATGGTAGCTGCAATCACTGCATACCAAAGACAAAATTGTATAAGTGTGCTAATTAGAAATCCAAGRCATTCTGAGTACTTCTCATGTTAGGTAAGACTTTCTCCCCACAGAATTAGCACTATTATCCAGTTAAATACAAGGGAGATTTATTTGGACCCACATAGACAAAACTTTCAAGTTTTAATGTCTTCATCACWCATGTTCTGAAAGCAGATTCAATGTAGTGTGTGAACTACATAATGAGATATAGTGAAGTTTTTATCCAGTAAAAAAAYAAAAGAAGAAACTATTTAAAAGTTTAATGAATATCTATACCTCTACCATGATTTGTATTGTGTTAGAGAAAACAAACATGCAGGTCATGAAATACAAGTCTCTGTTCATACCATACTAAGTATTWAAAAAATGTAAAGTGTTAAATTTCATGAATATCAGCATTTACCACATGAGAAAAAACCTACAGCTGTCCAGAAATTCTTTGTTCTGGGAGATACTTTTGTCTATTACTTCCTCCTTCTATTGTTTTAATGGATAAAATATTCTAATATTATTTTAATTCTAGATTGACATGTAATGTTGGTTAAGYTCATAATTAGTCTTCCTTTTGCTCTCAAAATCGTAGCACAATAAACTGACTAAAACTCACACTTTTATTATTTTTGTTTGTACTGAAGAGAAAAGCCTATACTGAATCTGGTTAAATTAAATCAAAACCAAAATGAATAAGTGGGAAAATTATGATGCTAGACAGCAGCCTCCATATAGCTTGAATGTAACTAGTTTCTTAGTTCATTACTACAAAGCTTTACATTCACTTTATGTTTTATTTTATATGTGCTAACATTTTATTTGTCCTAGCTGGTTTATATTGATAAGATTAAAGTCATTGTGTCAGCTCTGCAAAGATGTAAGGAACTCAAAGGGTATGTGAATCCCTGGGTTGTAGGAATATCTGRTTTGAGTGAGAGTATTGGGTGAGTAATTCACTCTCTAATAAACAGAAACAAGAGATAGGAAAAGTAATAAGCAAATATACATAACGAGTCAGGAGATAACAAGTGAGCATAWCAAAGATAAGAGCTCCCATACCACCAATGGCTGAGCCACTCACACAGCCACTCAAGTGTCACCATGAAAAAGCTCAAACATAACTTTGTAACTGATAGGAAGGGGAAGCTAAATAACCATGGGACTCATGGGRATGAATAAGCTTTTTATGGGATATATCAGGGGCCCAGGGGATTATCCAACATTAGTTAGAGGATGTTTTAAAAGGAATGTGGAAAGGTGCAAAACAACTGTGGGGTGCTTAGAGGAAGAACCAAAAGTGGGGAAATGAAGGGAGAAATTTGGATCAGGGAGGAGCAATAGRGAAGTGGGGAGAGGGGAATAAAATGTCACATTTAAGCAGGATGCTGACAGTACATTTTTTTGGCCAAGCACTGTGCCTGTAATATCAAATTCACAAGTTTTTTTAAAAAGCCATTAAAATATTTTCCTATTTTCTATGTGATTTAGCCCCTATTTTCTCTGTGGTTCAGTTCAMTATTCTGTGTGTGGGTATCTGARCTTCARGGWGGACTAACTGATATGTAGGAGACCACACTTGAACTCAGGCTGCAGGGGAATATCTGCTCTGGCACATGGAGCACATCACTCTCTTTCTCTGACTGTTCCCTCTGCTCTTCTCACCCTTTCTGTTATGTCTGCTTCTGCCAGTCTGGTGTTTTCTGCCCTGGCTCAGGCATRTTTCCATCAGCTTGTCTGAGGGGCTCAGCCTGTGGTGTGTCCACTGGAATGGGCTGGAGCTGTGTCTGGCATGAGGCAGCCCCAGCCTCTCCTCCYTGAGGTGTCCCTCAGCTCCAGCTGCCAGCACCTTGCTACATATTGCCAGTAACCTTTCTGAGTTTATAGCAGGTAAATACAAATCTCATTCCTGAATCAGATGCCTCATGTATTGGAATAACTGAATGTACAACACCTTTTAAGAAAAACTGCAACCTTTTAACTAARGCATAACATGAAATTGTTACATAGTGCTGCATGAAGTATAGAGGCATTTCAAAACAATATTTAAAAGGCTTATTCTGTGTTCAAATTTAAAAGATAATTCRTGAGTAAAATAGTCACATTGCAAGATAAAAGTTACTTGTAAAGTACTTTGTGATTTTATCCATAGGGATGAAAAGGCTTTTACATGCTCGTGCTTGGGAATTTCCAGCCAAGAGGAGATGCAGCTATGCTCCCATTTCTCAAAAGTGAGAGTCTGACTGCTGTTATCTTTCCCCTTGTACAAAAGCTTGGGACAAAATCAAAACAAGGAGATGCTCAGCATAGCCTGCTCCAAGTTCCCCTTTCTCCCAAAAGGAATTCACATTACTGTGTACCTCATGCCCAAGATAAAATAGTGAGATGTCATATGATAAAGGGAAGTATTTTGATGTCACAGACAAAGTATTTTCAAAGACCTTTATGAATGGTTAAGTAGGCAGCATGTCTTTTTGAGCTTGCTAAAAAGTGAAAARAGAAACAAAACATTTGTTTCCCAAAGGTAAGCACCTACCTGTAGCTCCAAATGAGACCCATGAGATTATAGCTCCAGGTACAAAGCACTCTAGGATTTAGTTGCTGAGTTATTCCATAGAAACCAAAAGGTTGATTTAGTTAATTCCCTTAAAGAAAAAAAAAAAAAAAAAACAAAACCAAAAAACAACATTAGTGCTACACTTGTGTAACAGTAGGGAACTGTGCCTCCTGTGTCTCAGCAGCCTGCATTACAGCTCACCCCATCTGGGGCAGTGCTGTGGTTGCCCACATGTGTGGATAGGTCCTCTGGGCTTCTCTTCAAGCTTTCTTTGCCACTGCATTGCCAAGAGTGGGAAGAGTGGAGAGCCTGTGACTATACAAGCAGGATTAATTTATCTCTAGAATTAGAAGGTAATCTTTTTAGTAGTTTCTGTTGAAGTAGAATAAWCTTCTGACCACAGGTCATGGGCATGCAAAAATCAATATTTTCAGTATTATTCTTCTGTACATTTTAAAGGATATTTTGGAATATTTTTACATTTACTATGAAATAGTTTGTTTACTTTTCTCATATATTTCTAACAAAACCATCAAAAGAAAGGTTGTTACTTTTTCTTTTGAAGACAGCTTTGGATTTTCTTGAGTAATGTTAATAGGATTTTACCTGTAAAGTAGTGTAAAAGTAAACCTTATACATAGTAGCCAAATTATATAAAAAAGCTCTTAAACCAATATTTTATAACCTACTTTTAAAAATTACTTTTTCTTGAGTGATAAAGAGCAATAGTGTAGAAATGTTCATTCAGTACAAATTCTCTCTAACACTCATCAATATTCCTTAAAAATAGCAGAGTTAACCATAACTTTGAAGGAAGTCGACATGATAAAAAAAAAAGATTCATTCACCTGCTTAAGGAATGTGTTGCCTGAAACAGAATGCTTACAAAAGAGACTAGAAGTTTTTTAAGTCAATTGACAATTGATTAATATTTTAAACGGTGAATTTAAAAAGTGTATCTTCAGTATTTGCATTTGCAACCTTTGAAATGATACAATTATGAAAATAAACATTCATGTCGCTAATATTAAAGCAGTAAACAACTAAAAGCTAAGACCTCCTCTCTCTGTCTATCKTATAAATGTGGCTCTCACTAATGACACCTCATAAATAAATGATTATTTTTATGTTAAAAATTGTTATTTTGAGTTTCGTGTTCAAAACTGAGTATTACATGCTACAGGAGATCTTCACAGTCAAGTGACTGCACTGCTGGGATGCATTCCCCTTGACATTCACCTGTCTAATTATTGGCTGGAAATGTATACAAACAGTCAAAATATTTGGATTTGGGCTTTAAATTAGGAGATTTTAATATTTCAGCCTAAAATTTACAAGTTTTAATTTCTTAGCTGATATGCTTGATACAGTAAGTCACCCCAGATTGCAATGGTGTGATAGAGGAAAGTAATAAGGTAAGAGACAAGTGATCAACATTTCTTTCCATTCTAAACAAGGGATCTTGGCTGATATCTAAGGCTGTACTTCCAGAAGTTATTAAAAGGTTTGGAAGATCCTTATGACAGTGAATTTGAACACAAAATGTCAAATACATATAGTTTTAAAATGTGAAGAGTATATACAGTCTAATGACTAAATATAACCTTTCAAAGGTCAATTTAAAAAGAAGCATATAAGTATGATACTCTTTTCAAACTACCTCCCAGCTACTGACATYTAACACTGATAAAACTTATCTATATAAGAGCAAAGCAGTTAATAAAAGAATATGCAACAAAAAGAATTAATGGAATGCCTACTAATATAATGAAAAGTATTTTGAGAACTTTACAACAAACTTAAGATCTTTAAAGCAAGTTTTAATCCTTCATTGAAATTACATTTATTTCCTTTTTCTGATCTCTCTAGGCAAATAAATTGTACTTATAGTAATTTTGTTGAATACAGTAAGCATAATAAAAAAACAGGAAAAAATTAATTTCTATTAAAAGAAAGGAAAAATCCATAGCAAAGCCAAAAAAATCCATTTAAATTTTTGTTTGTGTTTCATGGCTTTCATTAGACTGGATGGACAWATTCCTTATTTTAAAAGACTACTACAAATATGCAGTTACTGAGTCCTCTTGTTTGTTGTGTTGTAATTTGTCAGTCTTACCTATTTTTCTGTTTGCTTCTCTTTTATATTTGAGATAAGTTAAGACTTTTATTTTCTCTCACAGGACATGTGCTGGCTTGGGCCAAGACTCTGACCTGATACAAAGMCACATCCAATGCAGATATTTCCAGGTGCTCTGAAAATACTGTTCATGTGTGTTTTCCTGTGTGCTGCGACACCAATGTACAAGACTTGTCGTATAAAATTCTCCAAGAAAAGAAGCTGTGTRCTCCAGTCCTATTTAAGTCAGTGACTTCAATGATTTACTTCAGTGGATGATTACTCATGACCCTGTGATGTGAGAAAAATGCAATGTATATGTATCTCTAAAAATCTGGTTTAACACAGTGTCAACAATATTTTACCTACATTCATTTTACTTTTTGTAAAATTCTCACTTAAAAGAGAATCCTAATACAGATTAGCTGCATATTGATTTTAACTGAAGTTGAAAAAATTTGATGGAGTATCCACTTGGCAGAATTATAGTAGGTRTACATGTCATAGTCAGGCAAATATTTATCTGCAAATAGAAGCTCTCAGGAGAAAAGTTAGAGAGGGAGTTTTCAGTGTTTAACTCCTTTTTGACACWGATTTTCCTCCCCTTTCATTCTCCATAAATAGATTTTAATGCAAAACATTAATTTCTAAATTTTGACAAATGTCTCTCTTTTCATCTTCCAGTTTTCTTTAGTTATAGCATAATTGTAATGTTCAGACAGCACAAAGGAATAAAATCTAGCTGAAAAATTGAGTAGTTAAATTGAAGATAACAAGTTCCTCTCTAAAATAGGACAAAAATCTGAATAGATAAATGGATAAATAATGGATAAATTTGCYATTATTCAAGGATGGTTCCACCATAGGTTAAGTATAGTAGTATTTTCTCTTTATACTATCAACTTGCTCTTTATGATATTTATTGTCAGCTCTTTACGCTAATAAATTGTCAGCTCTTTAATTTCAGCATATAGTGATATTTTATTGTTATACTTMCTTTTCCATGAGCAATGAGTCTAATTATCCGGATAGTATATGTATAGACCACTTGTGTATTTTACAGGTTCAAGCTATTTCTTATTCTAGTATATAATATGGGTTTTTTATTATATTGCATATAATTATTATGTAGGCAATAGCCAGTTATAATAGTGACTGTGCAGCAGGATGGGGAAGGTTATCCTCCCCATCTCCTCTGCCCTAATGAGACCACTTCTGAAGCATTATGTCCAGCTCTGTGCTCCCCACTCCAAGAAAGACAAGGAACTGTTGGAAAAAGTGTAGCATCTCTCTCAGGAAAAAAAGGCTGAGAAAGCTGGGCTTGTTTAAYTTGAAGAAGAGAAAACTTAGTGGATATTATCAATACTAAGGAATATCTTAAGCACGGAGGTCAAGAAGGTGGGGCCATACTCTTTTCATGGCACTCCTGCCCAGTGGCAGGACAAGGGGCAAAAGCACAAACAGAAACGCAGGAAGTTCCCTATGAATATGATGAAAAATGTCTTTATTTTGAGGGTGCCAGAGCACTGTAACAGGATGCCCATAGAGGTTGTGGAGTCTTCTCCACAGATTCAAAACAAACTTGGATGTGATTCCACACAATCTGCTCTAGGTGTACTGGGGGGTTGGATTAGATGATATCCTGAGGCCACTTCCAGCTGCAACCATTATGTCATTCTGTGATTCTGTGATAAATGTAGATCAAATTGTAATTTATCAAGTGAGTCAATAACCTTGGGTAGTGTAAAGCAAAAGTCTTGCAGAAGAGTAGGATRATAACAGTTTTACTTAGATTAAAAAGCTACCAACTTTAAAGGATTAGATGCTTCATAACATTTTGCACAGGGTATATATTTCTTAGTTTCACTCTTTTGTGTAAAACAAATAGTAACAAATTCCCTATTTCAGTTTTGTATTCCAACTTTTAAATATCACTGWGCTCTTCAGCATTTATTTACCTGCTGTTCTAAAATATCTGGAGTCAGTCTTGCTGTCATGACCGYTCATGCATTTTATATTAATAGCCACTGAACAAAACCAGAAATGACCCTGGGACTCCCAAAACTAGTGAATAATTAATTTMTTTTAAATAACTAATGAATAAGTGAGAATCAGCAGAATGGATTTGCTTTTACTTACAGAAAGGAAAATGTGTAAGGATAAAAAAGAGAAAATGCTCATACTAATGTCAGGTGGAGTAAGATAGGGACATGTAAAAAACTATGCCCAGGAGACAGACTACTGGGAGAGGAACAGCTCATAAAAGCACTTATTTAAGTGAAAGTATTCAGTACAAAAACAAAAGGAAAAAAAAAGAAAAAAAAAAGGAACAAATGTAAGTAATTAATCATTCAGGGGTAAAAGAACCATGAACATTGCTTTTAGCCAAACATCATTACTGAAAAACCATACTAAAATATATTTTGTGTCTATAAATAAAAGACTAGTAAGAATATGAATGTGTTATAATCTATAAAGAAATATGAACAGATAATATTAAAAARCAAAATACATTTGAATCAGGACTGGTCTCAGCCACTGTGGTGGATTGACTTTGGGTGTCCAGATGTATATCACAACCCTCTATCACCTCCCCTCTCAGTAGAATGTAGAGGGAAAAAATTTTTTTTTAGTTCTAAATTAGATAAAATAGCATCTAATAAAGATACTAAATTAAATAAAATAAAGTGTTAGGTTAACTGGCATTACTGATTCTAGTTCCTAAATTAAGTATTTAATTAAATCTCTAATATGTGAACATTGCTGATTAGCAAGATTTTTTTGGGYTGATGCTAGATTTTATTTTTAAGTTTATGTCCTACCAGCTGACACACATTTGTCTGAGTTTCCCTTTTAAAAAGAACTCTTAGGGATACTACTATATTATTAAAYATTATGGCTGCCTGACAATCAACACTAGCAAGTTTTCAAGACAAAAATATGACTAACAAATTCTCAGGCTAGAATTAAGAAAATTAGGTGCTATAACATTGAATAAAAAAATTCCAGAAAGATAGTAGACAACATAATGTTTAGGTCTTCCACAGTCTTTCCTCCTGATAACTTGTTAATCAGACTATAATCTTTATCAGACTTAAAGCATACACTGTGGAGGCTGGYTTTACCAGCCATTGAGGTTTTAATATCATCTGAGTACTTCCCCATGCAGAGTTGGGAATGTTGAGGAGTCTGTGAGCCAACATTTGCAAAGCTTACAAACTTAATTTCTTGCAAGCTGGTTTTGAGTGCCACGGGAGTCAGTATGTTGTGTACTTACAGGTTTGACAACATCATTCCCCTGACTGTCCCAGAATGGACTGCAAATGWCAATATGCAAATGACAAAAAATAACAATTTTATTGAATAACTTTTAGGCCTAAATAATCTGAAAGGTGTTTGTCTTCAAAGCAGGCACAACTGTTAAAGTATGAATTATATATTACACTGTTTCATTAATTGYATTCTTAAGTAAAAAATAACTTTCTGAGAAGAAATATGTGAAATTCTTGTAGCATGTTTAAACTACATTAAATACCACAAAACCATGGTGCTGCAAAGGTTAACAAATAAATTAAGATTGTTTAAATCCTGGTTTTCAGTGAACCACGGTTTCTCAAAATTCTCAATTGTGAAGGTTCATCAGAATGATAAATTGTTCACTGTTATGTCAGCATGGGGCATTATGCAAGGAAACACAATGTTCTTTTTTAATGGTGTGTAACAACAGGTTATCCCAAGAAAGATRCATCAACTCAAATAATTTTAAAAATTCATGGTTCGCTGACAGTAGTGGTTAAAAATATACACATTTCCTTTCATAAAGTATAAAGAACTGAAGGAGTTTAATTTTAAAACATAAATTTTTTTCTTATCTCCCTCAGTAGAAATTTTCTGCACTGGAATAGGAAATTCAGTATTTGATCTATGTTTTGTATTCACATTTCACAGAATTTTTTTATTAGTTTGATCTACTTTCTCTTTCAGGATTTCATTCTGATTTAAGAAAGCTCTCTGTGAGTATTTTTTCACTCTATTAAGTCTGATTTTGAATGGTTTTGGAATAATTCAGTCAAGAATGTATTGATGCCTGTAATATGGATGGCTTAATGTATCTATAACCATAAGGATATTCCATAGACCATACAAAATAAATCCCAAGCAGTTAATAAAGGGGACACATTTTCATGCAAGAATATAATAATAGGGACACATTTTCATGCAAGAATGAATTTCTTGTTCAACAATTTAATTTCAATAAATTCCTGAACTACTTTCTATGATGTAACATGTTTGTTTTAAAGTCTAGCTAAAGAAGAAGGGGAAGATAAGAAGTTTCAGTTRATGCAGCATACCCTTCAAGGATTACCTAATACACTATACCAGTATCACTAGTCATATTTCCTTTARCAATGGTCACATGTGTCTTTACATGTCTTTACATGTGAGCTCCACATGTGATTATCCTCCAAGAACAAAGAGCAGAGTTAGAAAAGCGCTGAGCCAAAGCAGATACATCCAAACTTAGCAGTATTTGCTAACATAGAGKTTGGTGATAAGGGCTGTGTTAACAATTTTTCACACATATGTGGAGCATGGACTGAGCACGACCCTGTCTGCCTATGAAATTTAACAGTTACCACCACTACATGTTATAAATCTTTGGCAGCTTTCCATCAGCCACAGACATCTGTTCTTTAAAAGAAGCAGTAGGGCATATTCATCAGTTACAAGGAGAAAAAGAAGAATGAACCTGATGATATTTTCTCATAAATTTCACAGATACTTGTTCACAGCAGTGGAATAAAAAGATTTTTGAATGCTGCCTTGCTATTGTACACAACAAAGATTTTCTTGAATGTGGATTCTTCTACAAATATATTTTTTTCTTTCTATTCTCTTTGAATCTCTTATTTGTTCTCACAGACACATCTTCCATCATCTGACTCAAATGGAAAGTCCAGTTAAATAGTTTGGTTTTAATTACATTTACACTATGTGGCTCTTCATAACTCATTGTTCCTTAGTGTATAGCCTTCATTATGTAATGTACCTCTACAAAAAAGGGATGAAATTAGAAAAACTAAGAGACAAAATGAGTTCTTTGTAATGAAAGGAAAAGATAAAAAGAATCTTTTATGAATGTATTATAGAACAAAGTAAAATATATAGGTTAATTACTTATGGGAAAGAGAACAAATTATGATTTAAACAAAGGAGGTTTAAATAGAATTTGCTTCAGTCTTTATGAATTTAATTGTGTCCAAACACATTACAACACTAATCTTAGCACAGAAATAGGACTGTAGGCCAGAATAYGGAAAGAAGACACTGAGGAATACTTTAGTTCAAGTATTCAGTGTTTGAAGAACTGAGGAAGTAAAGRAGCCCACACTACTTTAAAAATGTTGAAGTAATCTGAACTTCTAGTATGGTTCATATTTTATTGGTACAGTTGGATGAAAACTTACATTTAGTATTTATTATTATTGATTCACCATCTGTTGGAAGAATTTCAAGGGAGACATTTTTTTTCTATGACTGATTTATTTAATATTTTAGTTCATGATTTTGATGTTGATATATAATAATGTGTACAGATGGTGTTAGAAAGGAGGGGTTATGAGTGCTTTGGAAGATCAGAATTCAGTGTGAKTTGGAGAAAATGGAAAACTGACAATAAAAACAAAGTATAAATGTCACTATTAAGAAGCATAAATAAAATGTGTACAAATATTAAATTAATTTGTCTAGGCAATAATGCTGTTAAAAATAACGTACAACTGCAGTGGGGGCACAAATTAGACAAGATTTTATGTATTGCTGAGGCAAAAAAAGGCAGTTACATTCCAAGATTCGCTTGGACTTGAACAGTATTTTGCATCACATGTKGAGGATAACATTTCTGCTTGCATTTGGTCACTGGCACTGTCCAAAAAGGAATTATTATTTATGTTGGGCATATCACATGTTTTCTAAATAAGCAAATACAYTGTCATGCCTAGGATTGTCTGGTAAAAAGGAGGATGTACAAATTGAGATAAAAATGGGAGCATAAGAATAACCTTCCCAAATCATAGAGTCATTGAAGAGTTTGGCCAGGAAGGGACCTTAAAGATCATCTAGTTCCAGCCCCCCGTGAAGATCCAGGACATATTCCATTAGACCAAGTTTCTCAAAGGCCTATCCAGCCTTGAACACTTCTAGGGATATGAGACATCCAGTTTCTCTGGGCTAACTGTTTCAGCATCTTAACAACCACACAATAAAGGATTTCTTTCTAATATACAATCTCAACCTACTCAGTTTAAAGCCCTCTTATCCTATTCTTATATGCCCTTGTAAGCAGTCCCATTCCAGATTTCTTGCAGGCTTCCTTTAGGTACTGGAAGGCTTAAAATAGGTCATCCCTAGATCCTCCACCTCTCCTGGTTCAACAACCTCAACTTTCTCAGACTGATTTTGTAGGAAATATGGTCTCTCCCTGCCTCCAATCAATTTGGTGACCCTCTTCTGGACTTGCCTCAAAGATTAATGTCCTTCCTGGGCTTGGTACCTCAGAGCTGGGTGCAGTACCGTGTATGGGGTCTCATCTGAGAGGAGTGGAGAGGCAGGATCCCTTGGCCTGCAGGTCACATTTGTTTYGATGCAGCCCAGGACTCAATTAGCTTTCTGGGCTGCAACAGCACATTACCAGCTCATGTCCAGCCTCTCATCCACCAGCACCCTCAAGTCCTTCAAGGCAGGGCTGTTCTCAGTCTGTTCATTGCCCAGCTTGTATTTATACCAGGGGTTACCCCGACCCAGGTCTTGGGTCTCGCACTTGGCCTTGTTGCTAYAGTGTAAGTTGTCCTTACAAAGGAGATGTTTTTGCAGAAAGAGACAGCAGCTTTCTAAATTAAAAACATGCATTTCAGTTTGATAGTAAAGGAAATGGTCTAATTTAGTGTTGGTCCAGAGTGCGGTAGGCTACATGATGCTGCAGAGAAATAGTCTTAAATAGGACTTTAAGGGAAGATTAAGTGGATGTTCTCAAGTTTGATTCTGAATATAAGCAATCTCACTTCAGTGAGGAGGGATTAATCACATGGCTTTTTGGGGTTGTCCCAAGAGGTCTCTTCTTCTAATTCTGGAATAAAATTATATTTACTGTTTTAATACTTCCTAACACCTAGGAGGCTAAATAATTGCACAGGAACTCTGTTAYGAGACACTTAACTTTTATTGATGTGATTTATGACTATATCTACCCACAGAAATATTCCTTTATGTAAAGAAATAGAAATTGTTTCTTTATTTTAATTGTTTATAGTATTTTGTTCCCACCAAATGCTTTGGGATTGGTAGCAGTAAGATCCATTAGTACTTGYATGTGTTTTGCAATATTATGTCATTGATGAAAGTTATTAGTTGATTTGGAGATAAAAGGTGAGAAAATAAACAAAATTTTAACCTACAAGTTAATTCAAATTGTCATCATTTTTAAAACCAAAAGTTTCAGATTACATAAATTATTTCCTATCTTAGTTTTGTATTGTGGGTTTTTTTTAAATTTATATCAATAAAATGAGTTATTTTATTTTTATCCAGAGTCTAATTCCTGTCATAGATATTTTAGATAATTCTATTTGTTTCAAAGTTGTTTATTATGTCCTAGTGTAAATAACACAAAAATATTTGTAATCTGTTTATTTTTGATGCATTAACTACTCACTGATGAATAAGTAAATTACTTTTAAAAGAATACCTTCAAGAGTATATATAATTTCAATTTATCAATGATCAATACTGGACATCACTAACAGACTATAAAATAATGTATTCTTTAAAATAGAATATTTTCTTCCATTTACTGTTTTATTAGATCATGGAGGTCAGACTACTGACAGAGGCAGGAGGTATGATATTATAGGTGAGAGAACAAACGCCCTGACAGCACAGCTTTGACACTGTTACTCATCACACAATCCACTTATGTTAAATGAGTGAYTAAAATGTTCCCAAGGGAGCTCTGAACATTGCAAGCTTCCTTGGCAACCAAAAGTGCCTACAGAGAGCCCTGCCCATCACATTTTATAGTCTTTCTCTTTTCACATCATCTTGTTGCTCTGAAGCCCCAGTGCAGTGTTCCTCCCGCAGGGGCATTTTGCAGTTCACAGATATTAYGGGTATTTTGCAGATCACTGCTGTCTTCTCCCTCCCATTCCTGTCTTCTGGACTGTTTTAATTCACAGACTTCRTATGAAATCTTCATCTTAATGCAACAAATACTACTAAAATTGGAAAAGAAGGATTTTGCCTCTGTTGTTTGATTCTGTTAGTGATGGGAAAGTCTAAGGCTAATTCCATACAAATGTCTAAATGCAATTTTGTCCTTYTAATACCTTCAAAACTGTTCAGAACTTTTGCTGTTTGACTTGAAGGATAGCTTTGTGATTYAGAATTTCAAAGATATTAATGTTATTGAGAAATAATTGCAAAGATAGTTAGCTTTTGCTGCAAATATTTTGCTCAACAAAACCTACCTGATGGTGCCTAATAGAGGACACAGGAATTCTTATTCTGGGTGCTAAGCCTCAGCTCAGCCCCCATCCAAGTGATTTTTAATCCCTCACAGTGTGTCTTTTTCTTTTTTTCCAATCTAGGGTGCATTTCAATAAATCAACCTGTGTGGAAAAGAAATTGGAATTACATTTTAGTAGTTGTAGTACTAATTATATACAATACAGCAGCAACAGCACTGATCCCTGGGAATTAAAAAGAACTGAATATATCCCCATAAGCAGTGACAGCAGCACTTATTATTGTGGGGACATTCTGCAGTAAATAATTTTTAATCTCTTCTGTGAAGTTTTTATTTTTATTTTTAAAAAATCATGATGATAAATTATTTTTCTTTAAAAGAATTAAGAAAGCTTATGTTGGACTTTTTTATGGGAAAGAGAAACCTGGATTATGGATTCAGCTTCAAGAGTTGACATGCTTTTTGAGAATACACTCTGAGGATGGAYGATGTAATTCAGGTACCTCTGGACATTATGAAAGCTCTGTAAATCCTCAGTCTACTCCATTGTGCAAATCTCATTCTTTAGATTTTTAGTTTGCTACACTCTATTTCAGAACTGTTGTTTCCAATAGTTTTTAAATTACATAAATTTTACATGTTTTTCTAGGCATGTAGTTTTCTTTAAACTGCAGTTTTAATTATCTGCACTTATTTTTAATAATACATCTTTTGTTTTGGTGGACCACTTCATAGTTACAATTTGTTATGACTTTCTGTATTAAGGGTAATGGTACCTGCATTGTGATCTGAGAGGTTCAACTAAAGCTTACAYACCAATAAATGGGYTTTAAATAAAGCAGTGAAAAGATGSAGGGAGTTGTATAYTCCATTTGTTTTATGTASCAGATSCATGAGGAGGGTTATGTTMATGCAAAATTGTCTGAGTAAWCTTTYTTAATTTAAAAAAGATTTWAAAATMTTTTTTAAAAAATTTWAAAWYWTTTTTTAAAAARRAWTTTTWAWT
>CADDXX010000248.1:856341-892203 GCA_902810485.1 Alauda arvensis | reverse complement strand
AAWTKSYTTWWTKRRGKTTTTTYCYRRAAMYTTKGGKKTTTTTTTTWAATTTCAGYCAGTAATAAAACTTTTGACTTGTTTTATAAATATCTGAAAASAAAATTAATATGATACAGGTTATCATATTACAGATTACCAACTACAAGAACACCAGGGAACATGGTAWAAATTAGATCTTGATATGTTTTCCTACAGAAGAATGTATTTCTTCTGCTCTTTGCAGAATAGAACATTTTTGTTTCCCTACATTGCTGAGATTGCAACATTAAAATAATTGAACATGAAAAACCCCTTGAACACAATCCCTTGTGAACAATCTGTGCAGCCTATGGTAAAACACCTAGACTAAATCTGCATAAAGTGTGCAGACTCCTGCCTCCAATTGAAGTCAGTGGTGAAACATCATTTTTACTTTTATGGGGCAGTTCTTTTAGTAGAAATCTAACAGTTAAAAGAAGTTAATTWAATAAATKATTTCTTTATGAACAGGATTATGAACAGGATTTGTAGAAGCATATGGACACCATTTTTCTCCACTGAAACAAGTGCATAAAGAATCAAGATTCTTTGCTGTTTTGAAAAAGCTTCCATCAGGCTGTTTGAAACAGCAAGTTAAGTTAAAGCATCTATAGGTGCTCCTGCACTGATATATCATTATTTGTACATGCATCTATTTAATACATWCATATATATTTATTTATGCAAACATTAAAGAAAAGATACAAGGACATAATATATTATTGTATGTTTTACAGATGTCATTTATTGTGATGTCAACAGGGTTTATCATGGAAGTTGCTAAAACAATATTTCATATGTTTACTGATTGCAATTTTTTCAAAKTTTTTTAAAGAATCACAGCTTTTCTTATTATCTTTTGTTTTTCTTTTTATTCAGAGTTGAAGACAGTAAAAATGTTGTTCAAAGAGCTTAATGAAATGTATGGGCACAGGACTATAAAAGTGGAATATATTCCAGRTTATTTGGTTTGGCTCTTTCATCCTTTTATACTACTATCACATAATATTTGTTTCATTTGTTTGCTTAAACTAAAGAGGAGTTATTTATTTAGTTAGTCAGTCAGTAGTCAGTCATTTATTAATGAATCCTCATACTGGAAAGTTTTTTCAGACTGTCTGACAATTTTTCACAATTTCTTATCACTGTTCTGTTCCTAAAAACTTCATTTTCCTAGGAAATTAAATAGTAATTGTGCAGATTGTTTCAGAGAAGCATAACAGAAAAGGTCTCCAAAACTTTGAAAAAGTTATGTAAATCTTTTCCTGTCTATCCTGGAACYCTAGTCTGAAATTTAGCTCCTACATCATAGAATTGCACTTTCCTACCAAAAAAAAGTACATCCTGCAAGATCTGCAAAGTGAAACKGTGATCAGACAATAATCTTGTATTTTCCCTTCATCTTCTATTTCCAGCAGGTGAGTTACACATCACAGAGACCATTATTGTTATTAATTCTGAGGATGGTTTTCCTTTTTTGATTTTGTATTTAATTTATTTATAATTGAATTTCAGGTAATTTTTATTATTTKAGTTCTCCATATCAGAGTTATTTCTTGATGTTTTGTATTAATAATAGCACTTAATTTAGTCATTATTGGCTTTCATTGTAAGACTCTATTGTCTCATTATTACTAATGAATTTATTAGTCAAGGTTCATCCCAAGACTAGGCTTTACAACTTAATCAGTACTCTCATCATGGASTGAAACTTCCTTTTCCACACTACCTATTTCTGTTTCTTTATTTATCTAGTTTACATGTTAATGATGTTTGGCCAGTATCTATTTCTTTATTTATATTCTCATGTGTAGCACCATTTAAGATATTGTGAGAAATAGAAAATCATATCTACTGCATTCCAGTGCCTAAAAATCAAAGAAAGCCAGCTGATATATCAGTTTCCATYAATCTGAGAAGAATTCTGTTCTGACACTGTCACTTCAATAGCAAGTATTTGTTTTGCACTGTTACTGGGTAATCAGGCTGTATCCTGTAATGCAGTCTGATAAAAAAAATGAAAAACAATTTTTCAACAAAGTTTTTTTGATTYTTCCTAGTGGACCTCCATTATTGCAAAAATTAAACCAACACAAAAAGAGGAAAAAAGCCAAAATACCTGTCTTGTGTTCTTGCAAGGTGTCTTTCTGACCGTCTCTGCTCATTTTCATGTGGGAGTTGCAAAGAATAGTAAGCATAGAAAACTTCCAATAGAGTATGACAATTCTGTCATATTTTGAAAAAAATATCTTTTGATTTCCCTTTACCTACATAAAAGCCGGATGAGGATTTCACTGGAGTTCATTTTATGGTGGGAGATGAGTCATACAGTGAAGAATTACAAACCTAAGAATTCATAAATTGGAAACTCTACTATACTAGGTACCTAGTATATTAAGACCAACAATCTTTTTAAAAATCCTTCACTGTGGAGATAATGAAGTAAAAACCTTACAAAACTCTAGTGGATGAGCCACTACTGAAAAGTAAAGTGACTTCTATTCAAAGAGACTTCCTCAGGCATTTTCTTTTCATGACATGTCAGTATTTCTCAGTTCACATATGGTGTTAAATTAAGCTTAGCTGTTTATGTCTGCCTGGCTTGACTTTTTGACTCCCTCCCTTTTCCATCAGATGCAGTGGTTTTGCCCCAAAATGCTTAGATATTTCATAATATGTGTGTGAAAGATAAGTTTTTTAACATCTTATTTTAAAAATCACTTTCCTCTTTGATTTGATGGGTTGTGCTGAACTTGGTAGCCTCAGTAAGAAAAATAAAGTGTAAAATAGAAAATTTTAGTATATTGCCCTTAGGTTAGCAGAATACTAACTTAATGCTTTCATGCATTGAAGACTCTGTCCATGGTTTGGATAAATAGGATCCTTCACACATTTATTTATAATTCTAGCAACCTAGAATTTAAATTATAAAACACTTTAACATTAAGAGAATTTGAAAAAACAATAATAGCATATTTTATTATCTTCAAAATATTATTTCATTTTTTGTAAAAATATGCTAAAATACTCTTTGAAAATAATTAMAGATGTAACAGTAATCACTAATTTTAAAAAATTGTTATGAATTTCAGGCACTGAATGATAGTTGTAAAAGCTTCATGTTTCAGAATTTAGCAAGCTCTTCCACCAGTTCCCTCAAAACCCACAGATRCAGCTTGTCAGGTCCCATGAGCTTGTACACTTTCAGGTTCATGGCCTCCAATCTGATTTTCTCTTACAATGTGTTATTCTTCATTCTCCCAGTCCCTCCCTTTGCCCTCTGTGACTTGGGTGGTGTGGCTGGAACAATTGTTAGTGAATAGTGAAGTAAAAAAAGCAATTTGGTACCTGAGCCTTCCRCATACCCTGGATAACCAGGACTCTCATTTCCTTCCAGAGAGGGCCTGCACTTCCTATAGTCTTCATTTTATCACTGACACCTATAGAAGCTTTTCTTGTTCCCCTTGATGTCCATGGCCAGGTTTAATTCCACCAGGGTTTTAGCTTCCCATGTCTACTTGGATAATCTCTCTGTGTTCCTCCAGGCTGCTTGTACCTGCTTCCTATGTGTGTAGGTTTCCTTTTTGTGCTACATTTTTCCAGGAGTGTGTGTTCACCCATGCA
This sequence comes from Alauda arvensis, assembly GCA_902810485.1. NCBI lineage: Eukaryota > Metazoa > Chordata > Aves > Passeriformes > Alaudidae > Alauda > Alauda arvensis. Next base: position 888,561 of record CADDXX010000248.1, on the reverse strand, counting down.
GCCATCTTGACATTTTGCCTAACTTCTCTTTGATTGGATTCATCACTCATGAGTTCCTAGGAGGAGATCCTTCAATATTAATCAGTTTTCTTGGGCCCCTGTTCCCTCCAGGACTCTATCCCAAGATACACTACTAAACAGAAGAGCCCAAATTTTGCTCTCCTGAAATCCACAGTGAGCTTGCTTGTGCTCTCCTCACTGCCATAAGGACCTTGAATGCTACCATTTCATGGTGACCACAGCCAAAGCCATTCTTGAGCTTCACATTTCTCACCAGTCTCTCCGTGCTGGTGAGAGCCAGGTCTGGCATACCTTCTCCCCTTGTTGGCTTCTCTATCACTCAAAGAAAAAATTTTCATCACAGCATTCCAGGAACCTCCTGAAGCACTTATGCCTTGCTTTGTTGTCCCTTCAACAGATACCAGTGTGCTTGAAGTMCCTTGTGAGAACCAGGTCTTGTGAACATGAGGCTACTCTGATCTGTTTATAGACGGCCTCATCCACCTGCTCTTCCTGGTTAGGCGGCCAGCAGCAGACTTCCATGATAATGTTGTCTGCCCCTGCCCTCATTTTAATTCTGATTCATAAAATCTAAGACAGGTRTTTTTAATTTCACAATATTGAGGGTAGCCCTATGGTTCTGAAATATTTCAGCATATTTAACTTTATTGAAAATATTTTTTTACAACTAGGAAAAACACATATATATTGCTCATAAGGTATCTTTCCATAAGGTATAGTACAAACCAAGAATGGATAGGGCCACCACACTCCCAAGATCAACTACTCATGGCAAAATTATCTTGAAAAAATAGTAGCTACAAATGCATAGGAAAGATAGAACCTGATCCAAAATGCTAAGGGAAWGTTTGCTGCTTACTTTTTTTGTTGCTAGGAGAATTAAGCTGCAGGGCCAAAAACTAACAGATTAAGAGATTGACTTGTGGTCACTTGGATGTTGCATGCTCAGTATGACAGATGTTCCATCTCTGACAGCATTGCAAGGAGCACTTCTTAGATAAAGAAAATGCAGTTGTTTTATTAGCAGGATCATATTTTAGGATTTAGGAAGTTTTCTCCAACCAAAGAGTTGATAGGTATATACCTGTCCAGGACTTCAACAGTGACTACTTGTTGGACACTTGAAGTGTTGGAAATGTACRAAAAGCTAATCTAGCAATAATAGATGTGGATTCTATTCTGTAAAACCTAGGAAAAAAGAGAATTTTACCATGTGTATTGTCTTAGTTTGAAAGACAGGTGTCTTCCAGGGAAAGACAGAGCCTCACTTGGAATAGCAAATGTAAACCCCCTCCTTCAGAATTGTTATAATTTTGGAATAAAAGGGCTCTCAGACAAAGGTATGGGGATAGGAATAACAATTCTTTACTGGTATGTRTAACAAGGCAAACAAAATAACAACTACAGCATGAACAACAAAACAGAACCAGGAACCTTGTGACAGCCTTCTCGGCTGAGTGCCCCTGCAGGACTCCAAGGAACACCAAGATGGAATGTCAGGAATGAGCAGAAATTCCGGGCTGGTGGGTGATATGTATCGGAAGCTCCATGGTGGTAGCTGGAGCTGTGTGACATCCCAGCAGGGCAGGGGTGCAGGGCTACAGGGTAGCAAAAAGATTCAGAGCAGTACCAAAGAAATGGTAGGGGCGGGACAGCAGTCGCCCAGCTCCAGCAGGGCAGGAGCAGGTGAGCTCAGAATTCCTGGACACACAAGCAGATKGTGGTAGATCCCTAGGTAAGGCTGGACTCTGGTGGTGACAGTGAATCCTCCCTGCAGTAAGCAATAGCTTGGCCTTCCTCCTCTGRTGCYGAGAGCRAGRGAGCACAGCTGCTTCCAGCCCATCCTTTACCTGCCCCCAAAAGTCATGGTATCTTCCTCTTCCAAGAGAAACTCTCAGAGACAAAAAAGTGTACCCTGGTGCTACACTCCTCTCCTTTGACCACTTTGTTGTTTTTAAGTCCCTATAAATACCCAATAGTTTGTTTACTAAYAACTTATGGGAAAAAAATTCTATGAGTATAAAAACATAACAAATCCCCAACTTCTGCTTTGAGCATTTGGTTCATGGTCAGAATCCCCACTTAGCTCAGCCAGCAGAGTTGAATTGTTAATATGTGGAAAGTCAAGGAAGTTGTGTAGAAGAASCTCAGTAAGATGAAGGAATGAACCTACATGTTCCTCGTGGATTTGGCAGACATGAAGATCTTGCATCTTGCATCTGAGACCGAACAACTCTGCACTGATGCAGGCTGCAGACTGGCTAGAAAACAGCTCTTCACAAAAGGACCTGTGAGTCCTGGTAGACTAGAAACTGAAAAAGTCAGCACTGCGTGCTTAAGATAATTGCCTACTGCRCTGTGTTAACAAGAGCGTAAACAACAGCTGAAGTGAAGTGCTTATTTCCTTCTACTCAGCATTCATGAGGTCAAATCTGAAGCACTGTCCAGTTTTGTGGTTCCCAGTAGAAAACACATAAACAAACTGCACTCCAGTGGAGTGCTGTTAAGTTTGTCAGGAGTCTGGATCACATGTAATGGGGGAAGAAGCTGAAGCAGCTCATTTTTTTTTTTATMCTGCAAGGATAATTAAAGGAGGATAAACTAATTACAGTGGTCCAGAAAACTGGAACCAGACACGTAAGTGAGTGACAAAGGGGTAAGGGATAATGGTAAAAGGCTGCAACAATGAAGATCCAGATTGGAGGAAAAGGCACTTCAGAGCGATGGTGCTGCAGGTTGTCCAAAGAGGCTGAAGAAATTCCATCTKGGAGATTTTCAAAGCTCAAATAGATATGACCATAAACAACTTGATCTTACTTTCAAATCAGCACTGCTTTGAGCATAAGGTCAAACTACGTGATCTCCAGAGACGCCTTCTAACATAAATGCAATTTGTGATCAACAGAAAAAGTGGCAGGTGCATCATCTTTGTTACAAGCTGTTCTGCAGCTTTCAGTTAGATAAATCAGTGGAAGTGCATATGAAAAAATGTTCATGCATGTACTCTCTTGTAGACATTGCTCTTGACTAATGTGGCATTGAACATCACAACTGGATCTTGAACAAAATTTACACCTAAAATCATTTTAATTCCCTTAGAAAGAAATATAAAAATTGGATAGTAAYGGATAAAAATAAAACTGTTAAGATCCTCTACTAACAAGAATAATATTTGTATGTATTTAGATGTACCTTAGAAAAATGGTTGGTACTTCTGCTGTGCTATATAACTCATAATACCAAAATGGACATAGAGATGAACTGCACTGAGTAATTAGTTCTGACACTAGTCAAACATAATATAAATGTTATTCTGTTTTCTATCTCCTTAAGTTGACCTTACCAGTTATTACGCAAATATATTTCTCACTTAACAAGCAGCAGGAAGATCTTGAACATGCTGCACTGTAAAAAAAAAACATTAAGAACACATACAATAATGGAAAGCAGAGATATGTTGTAGAAAAGAATTAGGTTGATGGACTTTCACTGCTWAAGGCGAGAAGCTGTGATGGAAAGAGAGGTAGGAAAGAAACCTTCACAAAATTGTATCCAACTAAATGGAGACAGCTTTGACKAAGTGAGTAAAGAAATATGTTTTACAGGCACTAAATCTCATTTGTCTTGAGGAATGTAAAGCATTTCAGAGATACAGATTCTGATTGAATGGACACCATTAGAAAATAAACCATGTGCAATGAATAGATTCATTGTAATCAGGCAGATCGCTAAGTACCACATACTGAAAATGAGTTTTCAAACAAATGAAACCAGAAAAATTCCAGCTATCAATTTACTTCTTGGTGCGTCTGTGTGACATATACCATTGGCTCCATGTAGGATGTTTGTACTCAAGACATTTAAGTTCTTTTAGCTTCAGAATACTAATTAGTATCTATGGCCTGTAGAGTACAAACACAATTAAGTTCTGCATGCAATTCAACACTGGCATCATAGGAATATCTTCTACATAATTTATCTATGTGGTTTTTCACTCTCACATCAACATAGATCTTAAAATATCTGTCTAACATACAATTCTCAAAAGGCTTAAATGTAGTCAAATGGAAAAGATCCTCACCTGAAAATGATGGCACTCTAATGGTCTTTTGCAATAGACTGGTTAACCAGATTATTAGAGGAAAAATTCCCAAAACAGTAGGAACACATGTAAAAGTTAAGGAAATACTATATCACCTTTCTCAAAGTCTCCATAAAYACTACTTTGAACACTTTCTGACATTTTCCTAAGTTACTTTTCTAATCATTAATGTGTAGCCTTAGTGTYCAAGTACTGTCTCAGCTGAGCATCCCTATGTAACTCCAGTCAAAGTGGGCTTGGGCCTGAAATACTGAATGGATATCATAAAATATATCTAGGCATTGAAAGCAAAACCCAAACAGATACAGAACAATGTAAAATGATAATGAGCCTTAAGTGTTTTTAATGACTGATGCTCAGGAGAAGAACAATAGTTGTGTGTAATTTATTAGTTACTTAAAATAAATAGAATAATTAAAATGTCTTGAAATTGTAGCCATTTTAGAGTCCTTTTCTAGAGTTCGAAATTTTATGTACCTTAAAAGAGAAAATAATCTTTCTGCAAAGTTTAGCCTAGATATTAGAGTATATTACAGAAGAGGAATGAGAAATTATAGAAACAGTCCTTTCTGCTGAAGTGCAGCCTATGAATTTTTAAAATTGTATTCTCTGATTTTTTGTGACTGTACAGATGACATTTGTTGCTAAATTGCTGAATCATCATGATTATTTRTCTATGATGTGTCCAAAGGTATTWAGCTAGATTACAATTATTTATATGACACTAATTGAAAGTTTAACAATTACACAAAAATAATCCAAAATTAAATTAGAGTTTGCTTGCTTTAACCTTCAAACATTTGCTGTCTGACTACCTATACTGTTCTCTGCTTTGCCAATGAACTTTTTTTTCAATCTGTTAATGGAATATTTCTTATTACCTAAGAAATATTGCCAGTTTGACATCCTTGCTTGATGTGAACAACTTGAAAGACTGGTAAATAAATTTGTTACTTCAGGGGGAGATTTCACACATTTCATATCTTGGCATTTCTGGTCTATAGCTCATCTAAAAGGCAGAAGCTTAAATCTTTGTCATAGCCATCTGTTAGCTGTAACACTTCAGTTGCAATATATAAAAGTTGGTTTCCAGTAAATTATTTTTTTATTATATGGATTATTTATAATTTCCYATTGCCACTCCACCACTACTGTATCATTTTGTATTTCAGTGATATCCAAATTAGAATGACAWTAAATATTTTCTGCCCCTGCTTTCATGGAAATCACAGGATTGGTTTTTAGAAGATGCTGTAACTTTGTGCCTGATCMTGATTTTAAATTCCATCAAAGGGGTCTAGGCTTTACCACAACTTGTAAGTGATGCAAGGGTTGCAGTGCCATTTGTTAGCAGAACTTCTATATCTTATGGGGAAAACATAAATATAYTTATGTATATTTATGTTTGGGAATTGTGACATCCCTCCTTTGGAGCTATCAGTTGTAAAAGAAGTAACATGTATTGAGAAGTACCTTTARGATGCTGCATAGAATGGTAATATGATATGGGATTATTGTTTTATGTAGGTTTCAAAATTCAGGAAGGGAGTTTGAATTCCTACCAAGATCAGTTGAATTTATGGAGCTAATCCATCATACTTTCTAACTGACAGTTTAACAAACACAGAAAAAATATTTAAAAATTCATGAACTGTTAATAGTCTTCACTGAACTATAGCAATACCATATATGCTCTATGGTATATTAAATTTGCATTATTTAGTACTTTCATTCTCTTTATTCCTTTACAAGCAATGCAATAAAATACTAATTAAAACCCACATTTGCCACTGAGGAAACTCAAGATTTGTCTACAGTTCCAATGATTAATTAACTTCTGTATATCCTTAGTAATTTGTGTCTCCAGACGTACAATCATGGGTATAGATAKGTACTTTCAGTCATGGGTTGCATTGTTGGAATGTGTAGAAGTCACTTCAAAAAAGAAACAACTAACTTTTCTGTCATTGAAGCAAGAGTCTTAGAAATAATATCTTGGTGATATTTTTAAAAACCAAATAGAGGAACATCTGAGGACTTGAGCTATATAACCCTTTATATCTGGTTATAAAACAGACACAGTGCTCGAATCAGTCTGTGCATGCATTCTGAGTTTGGACTTGTTACTCTGGGGACAGGGTTATTATGTTTAACTGAGGTTTTTATTGATATTTTACTTCTCTTATTTCTCCTGAGACTCTCTTTGGCACGTATCCAGGTTTATCATCCTCTACTGTTCATTAGTTTCTGTATTAAGAAAATAAAACATTGTGCACTAACTAAACAGAAATRTAATGTAGCTGTAGCAAAGAGGCAAGCTAAGCAGCATATAAAGAATGGCTCTCAGCAGAGATATTAAGGGTAGAGTAGAGATTGGTTTATATTTCTTCAGAAACTGTTTGGCTCTGTACTGCTCCACTTTGAGATTTATGTTTTCTCTTGGGAAGTCATAACACTTGCAGTTAAGTACATATGTGCYCTATAAAACAATCTTTAAACTAGATATTGATCATGTTAAAAAAATTTAAAAAGAAGGAAAAATATTCAAAATCTTTACAATATTCATGACATGGAAAATTTAGTTCAAAAKGTTTTGAAGTTCTTTGATATTAAACAAGTAAAACAACTGCAAAAACACTTTGGTTTCTTTTACAATTCGGAACCTAAGCRTGTGTATTTTACTATAAAATTGATTTGGCATTTTGTTTTCATTAGCTATAGAGACTGAGAGATTTTGTKATTGTTCATTCACTTCCTAATTCCGGGGAGATAGGAAGGCAAGTCATCAGCAAAAAAAAAAAAAAAAAAAAAAAAAAAAAAAAAAAAAAAAAAGGTGTGATCTTATATGTTGATTTGAAGAGACATTATTCCTTTCTAGATCCCATATGAAGAAATAAATCTTTGGATTATTTAGACCACATTGTAAATATTCTTTCTTCTGATATGTCCAACATAGTGTTTACATTGCAGATTTATACCATACACTAATCTTCAGCCAGTGTCTATCATCTCAGAATATTTTGATTTCCATCATTTTATATAAATAGTGTAATGCTGAAATTTAATAAAGAAATTTAAAATGATAACTTTTGGGGTTTTTTTAATGTCTTCTTGAGAAGGAGAGRATAAAATTTTAAAATATATTACTTCTTTTTCTTTTTTACAAAAAAAAAAATCACAGATAATTAACTAATAAATTCAGATTGCACACATAAGTAACACAAAATTTAAAATTCTCTTTAATGGTTAGAAACAAAAAGCTATACTTTGAAATATCTTTTAAGGTATTTTTTTCAGTTTTAGTAGTGCATTTTTCAGCTCCKGAAATATAAGAGAAAGCTTGTTTTCAGAGTCTCATTGACCACTGATTGTCCTTCAAGAGAAATCTGCACAGGAGGCACCACAGAAATGTAGCTTTAGGTTTAGATTGCTACCTGAACCTGCAAATGTTCAGTTCTTCACCAGGAGACCCAAGATAAAATTGTTTCTAAATTTTGGAAATGGGACAGTAAAATCTTAACTACAAATATGGAGGGCTTCATAAAGAGCAAATCTGATTAAAAAATGACACTGAGATCAGGAACATAAAATCCAATTGCCAATAATGGCACCATAAATGAGATGGGAGAGTCAGCAGGTGATGGATGCAAACAGAATTATTTGTCACACAGAAAAATGTGCCATCATCACACTTATTATGTTATGCTCTTCTTGAACTAAAATTAGCATGAACATTAAAAAAAGAAAAAAATTACTTGGCTATTCCTTGCCATGTAACTCTTCAAGGTGTGGCAACTCTTTGTATAGAAAGTACTTCTAAAATGCAATTACTTATAYGTGAATTTAGAAATAYATCTTWAGATATATCTCATGCATGTTTCTCKRATATAGTCATCTTTCTAATACACCTTGAGAWAGAACTGCTGAAATCTGCATTTATGAAAGAAGATATGATGTAATAACTAATCTAGACAATGTAAGTAAACAGTTTTTTTTACTGGTATAATAATTAATTATAAAAGAGGAAATATTTTGACATCATTAGTTTTGGAATTGTTTCAGATGGGAAACCAACCTTAAGTATAAAATATAGTCTGATTCAATAACCACTGTGCACAGAATATTTTCTCAGGACACACTCCTGAGGAGCCAAAGTTATTTCTTTAGAAATAAAAAAACTGTRTGTTTTATTTCTTTTGTGCCATGGGCACTTTATTGTTTATATGTAAGTACTTAGATATTGATTTACTGGTAATACCATTGGTGTAAAAACTACTTCTCATTACCAAGTTTTGTGCATGGGGACTAGCCTATGGTTAAGCATRATGGGATGATCAGAAGGTTATGATCAGAAAGAAGCTTTGTCCATACAGACAAACATAACCCTAGCTATTATTGTTTAGTCATAGTAATAGGAAATGAAATTGGAATTTTTGTTTGTTTGTTTGCTTGCTTGCTTGTTTATTTTAGATTTCATARTGCTTTAGAATGGAATTTATTTTACAGTGAAAAAAATAATTTGTCTCGTGTCAAGATCAAAGTCTTTTATGGAGAGTTAGGCTCCATTTGAATCAAAGCATTATGTATTTTGACATGAATAAAGTCTGTACTTKTAATCCTGCACTCAATTAATTTGAGTAAAGCCACCACAGACMAAAGATTTTACTCAGCTTTCAACTAATAACAACACAACTATTGTGAAAGTGATTTACCAGCATCTCTAACCCACGTCTAGACAGCAAGTACTGTCTAGATATGAAAAGAGGTGCCATACAACAGTCTACATTCAGAGTTACCTTTGTCTGTCAAAAATGGCTTGATTCTACCCTAATTCTAATTAATAAAACCAACCAATCATACAAACAAAAAACCAGGTAACATTAGAATAAACAGCAGGCAGAGAAAATCTGATAAAAATATTTTAGGAAATACTATTTATTAAAAAATACAAGCAAGATATGGACTTGCATGGACTGTTAAACATTAGGACTTATCTCTTTAATTAAAATTTCTATTTTAAATTTAAATACAATAGTAAAGTTAGTCAAAGGGGCAATGTCAGCTGCAAAATCAGATTTTTATTGAGATTTTTTCATGGTTTGTTATCAGTGGTGATAATTACCTAGTTGAACTGAAAGTTAACTCAAAGTAAACCATGGCAGATCTTTCAACATTAATTGAGAGACAGAGGTATTTGTGGAAGATAAAAGTATATCTACCTCAGATAGATGCAGTGAATGTACAATTCATGTACTTATATTGACAATAGGATTCATCTTACTTAAAGGTAAAATAATAACCAAAAATAATTTGKAAAACTAGAGTAGGCTAATCATTAAGATCTCAACAAAGGAGAGAGATAAATACTTAGCACTTAGTTCCACAGGAAAGGCAGGTTTAAGGTAGTTTGAGTGACTGCCTCTCTGTCTTTACTGTCTAGAGAGAGATTCCAGTTGTGTAGCTAAGACTAGACACTCAACATTGTTATGTGAGAGAAAGCCACTACTTTAGACACACTTATCAGAATTTGACCTCAACTGATGGTTCTGCATATAGATATGCATAAGCAATATATATATTTTTTACATAGTAAAATCTGCATATTTGTGAGAAATATATTGAATTCAGGTCATTGATAAAATGCTAACAAGTGTTTACCTTTTTATTGTCTTCACCTCTTTCCCAGCTGTCTGCCTCCCCAGCCTATGCCAACAAAGTCAATGAATTAATGAGTCAATGACAAAATCTATGATAGTTCTCATGYTTATCTTCTTTCTGGAAGAGTGGTCTTTAATCCATTGACTTGCTGACAGCTTTTAGAGAAAAATGTAGAACTTTATTTCTAACATTAAGATTTTTACTCCCCCTCAAAAGTTCTGTCAATGTTCCTATTTAAACTTTCTTTCAAAGTTCAAAGGTGGGCTTTAGACACCTTTTGAAACAGTCCCTAAAAAGGATAAATCCAATCTTTTTTCCTACACTTTTGTGTCAAGAAAAAGAAGAAAGAAATTTTCCTGAAGAATGGTGATTTTGTTTTCCTTCTTCATTATGTTTAATGCTGAAGAATTGTTGAGTGACTGAACAGGAATGAAGATCAGATCTGGGCAAAAGACCACCCTTGGGAGGTATTTCTTCAGAGAAGTTCCAAATTCAGTTGCAGTAAGAAGGATGAGGTGTTTATTAGCATGCAGTTGTATTAGGTAGTATTCAGACTTGAATCAGAGCTGTGTTCAGCAAAATATAAATAATGTAAAAAATCATCCATATCTTTTACTTTAAAATTATCCATTTTCCATCCTTTGGAACTCATGTAGGGCTCAGAATAAAGAGAAGAAACTGAGASACAGAGGTGATGGATAGAGAATTCTAATTAGAATAAAGTTTTCAGAAAACAAGAACACAACTGCTTCGCAATTTATTCAGTTATAATCAACTCGCAGTTGGTATCAAAGTAGTTTATTAGAATGAATTTATTCAAAGACAATACYAGTGGATTTACTGATGTAAATAAAAGTAAAAATGTCAAGAACATAGAACAAGTCCAGTYCCTCTCATGGATACCACATCATGATTTCATTATTGGACTGAAGTGCTCAATCTCTCTTTAAGGGAAGTTGCTTTAATGGACCTTGTATGATCTAAAATGATATGAAAACTTATTTCTTTGGTGCTTTTGCTTGTAATATTTTTTACTTATATTTTCAAAACTTTCKAGATGAAACTGTTGAGTGCTCTCAGAATACAAGAGAAAAGCAATGAAAAGGCTTGCAAAGTTACTGCTAAAGATGCTCACTGTGCTAATATTATAGAGTCCCCAGTGATCCTGTTCTCTATCAGGAATTGTATCAAGAGTCACTTCGTGAAAAAATATCATTAAAGTCATTTTTTTCATTGAGATTCTCATGGTATTAGCTGATTGGAGCAGTAGCAGCAGTAGGTAGGAGTTCATAGCAGGAGTTAAAGAGCAAAAGCTGCTTTAAAAGCTGCTGCTTTGATCCATGAAAAATTGATCCATTATTGTCCTGAGAAGTACCCTTATTTTTTATTGTATGCTTATGTGTCCAGAAGAAGAGCAATATGCTCATACACCTCAGTGATTGCCTACACTATCTCAAATTGTGGGTTTTAAAACTGAAGAACAATTATGTTGTAGATGAACTAAACCCCAAAATGTTATGMTTTCTCTATAGGTGGAGATTAGTCAGATTTTAATAGACAGTGGAAACAACATCTAAAAGTTTAAAGACCTATCTAAATAASAAAATAGGCAATGTTAAACCTCAGTAATTCTCTTGTCAAAGTAAAAGTTAACATTATCATTCAGRAATTTCTCTGTGAAGCCCTGCTGTCTCTTTAGAATGGTTACATTGCTTGAAGGTCCCTCTGAAATAATCTGAACAATTAGAAATTCTAACTCAGATGAGCAATATGTCCAAAACAAGATTTTGGTTTTTAGTGAAGCAAAAAGATGATGCTTGTGAAGATTTGATCATGGATGTGAAATGCTATTKGTGCTGACTGTGTAAGCCACAGTATAACAAAGAAACAGAAACCATAGGGCAATGTGGGAAATAGAATACTCAGTCTTGAGCTAAAAAATAAAGARTACTTTTAGTTTTGGCAAATTAATCATAGATTATACCTCCTGACATATGGTTTTATTTTTCACATATTGACTGTTTTAATAAAACAGTTAAAAAAGAATATTTTAGTATTTCACATCCTTTAAAACCATCTCTCAAGTTTTTTTCCTGGACTCATATACAGAACACAAACACACAATGCATCAGTTTTTAATAAGAATAAACAGAATAATAAATAAGCAGTCACACAAAACTATGGTGTTATTCTGTCACAGGATCTGTTGACATAAATCATCAGCACTTTGTTTTTTAAGTTTGGCTTATTTGTTTATTTCTTTAATATTTTAGATTCCTAAAATCAACATATAACATTCAAATAACTACAAAAATAAAGATTGGTCTTCCTTCCTTTTTTATCCTTGGTGATTCAGCCTTCATGCTTTCTCATAACACTCTGTTCCATCTTCCTCTTGAGAAAAATACCCTTTTGTTAACAATTGGTTGTGTCCTAAGGGGACCTCTGCAGATAGCCATGGACACTGGCATTTTCCATCTACTCACTCCTAGGGAACTGACTTCTTGGTTTCCTCACTTCTGCATGTCATCATCAGCTTAAAAAAATTTTGGAAAGGAGTGTTGCAACTACCCATTTTAAGCTTCACCTTTCTCCCTCTTTAGTGGCTGGRGATCCAAGACTCCAAGATTCAGCTTGGATAAGGCACAGATGCCCACCCTTGATTCACACAGGAAGAGCTGTGAGAAAGCCTGTAGAGATAAAAGAAAGGTAAGATTACAGAGTAAGGATTGTTAAAATGGCATTATTTGGTGTGGAAGGATTCAGGAGAGAAAATACCTGCATAGAGGGTTATAAAATGTTAAAGAAAGGAAGGGTAGTTGAGCTGGTGCAGAAATGATGACTGGGGTCAAGCTATCAGTGTTAACAGAGACAGTGGGTGATGCCATCTGAGCAATATTGAACTATTGGTCTCRTGTTTGCAAAGGCTGATGCTTCTTCTCTCAAATTATGCCAGCCAGGGCAGAAAAAACTGCTTGGATACCTTAGCAGGGTGAAAAATCCATTAATCCTAAATCCAACTCCAAAAGATTGGAGTAATTCTTGGAAGAGGMGTGCACATTTGTGTTTTCTGATATTTATGTGCTTTTTTCTCACAAGATTTCAAGTGCTAAACGCAAATAATGCAACAGCTGCCAGTGAATACAAGATTATGCATAGTTATCCAACTATAAATAGTGTCACTGAAACAGAGCTAAAAGGTTCTTCAAAATATAGAAAAAAAAGTAGAAATTAAGAAAACAGAAGAAACTCCAATTTTATGCTTAGGAGGTTGATGATTCTTCTGGTCTATCCTAGGGCCCTTTTTTTTGGGGTTCATTTGCTTTGCTGATGGACCACAGTCTTTCATTTAACTAGATAGCCTTCCTCCTGTAGTCACTAGGTTTTTCTGTCACATCTCTTTCTATATTAATTACAAGGCACATAGGTAGCTTTACAGGGTTTCAAATGGAGTCTAAAAATCCTAAATATTCCTTTASAGGATCAGGCTAGACCTGGAGGCGYATATAGAAACTATTAGAGGTTCAACTTCCAAAACCTGAAAGTCTTCAGCTGTTCCTATGGCAACCAATTAGCTCACTGGATTGAGAGGTACAGCWTGTTCTGAAAAGGGAAAGTTTTAAAACCAGGAATTTCATACCAGTTTAAGCACTGAAATACACTGCTATCAMGAACGGTAGGCAAGTACTCTCCTCTTTGTTGCTTTCCTCTGCTTCTCCTATTGAGTTAGTTTTTTCTCTCTTTAGAGTTGTTGTGGCTTTGTGTGATTTGACCAAGTAGCCATGCTTTTAAACTGGATTGGTCAGCTTTTGATCTGCATACATAAAACTCCACAGATCACTCATAATAATTTCCATAGATGTCTTTCCATAGAGCCTTTCAACAATTCTAAACTTGAAGAAAATAGTTTTAATAAGAAACACCTTTGCATATAAATTTAAATTTAGCCTTATAATTCAGCTRTACTATTGCAGCTTTTGTCTCCACTATTGATTAATGAACTACTGCAAAGTATTTCTCCACTGCAAACCTATGCAAATCCATAAACAAAGGTAAGAGGGTTATTTTTGCAAAAAAAAAATCTATTTAAAACTGTAAAAGTATCTTTTAATACATAATTTATGATTAAAAAACCTAATAATAATTAAAATATGAGATGATATTTTGGAAAGATCAGAATAATAATTTGTATTTTAAATACAGAAGTCTCTTTCTGTGTGTCTGTAGTCAAATAGGCTTGTTCAGCACGTGTGTATGTGAGAGAGACAACATTCTCATCTGTGTGGTACAATATTAAATGGTCCTTATTTATCAGTAAACAGAACTGTTCAATCACACATAACAACAGCAAAGTACAAGAATAACCCAGTTATACTGAACAGCGTTTTTTGCCTCCTGCATGTGGTCATATTTCTCTGTTCTGGTAATGCACTTGAAGATGATTATTCTGTCTAAGACCACATAAATGCTCCCTCAACTGTCTTTCATGCTGAGTGGCCTCACAAGGTGYACCTATGGCTAGTAATTCTAGGCAAAATTCAAAAATGGATTTGGGAAAACACACAAAGTAGCCCTGGATGCTTCTCCTGAGATCTCTAATGAACTTAGGTGGCTTGCAGGCAGATACAGTAAGTGGCTTCAGAGAAAATCAGTTGTCAGTGATATAATGCATCTATGCTAGGGAGATTTTCAGTTTAGTTAAGAATTAAGAGGAAATTAAGAATTAAAAAAATTAGATTTTAAGAATATAGTCCACGTGATCACTTCTATCACTTCATTGGTCTTATAACTCTCTCTACATCATGGTTTTGATAATGTGAAATAATGAGCAGAGCTACATAGCTGTGAAACTGGGTGGAGATAATAGAATAACAGAATAATATAATAATAGAATCACTTGCCCAGAGCCCTTGTTTTCTTAAATCAGCTGTTCTGATTTCCTAAAGGGCAGAACAGAAAAAACATGGGAAGTTGTACTAAATGGGAAAATGTCCTGCTGTTTCTAAGTAGAGACCTTGTAGACAGCTTCAGCACTTCTGTAAGAAATTCTGTTTAGTGATTTTTTTTTAATTTCATMATTACAGTTTTAAAAATCCCTAAGCATTGTATATATGCTAACTCAGTCTAGGAAAAGAAAACAAAAACCAGAAATTAAAAAGCAGATTTTTGCATCTATTACAAATTTGACAACTGATAAAAGCGTATGCATATGAATACATAAGAAAGAAACCCTAATGAATATGCAGATTTCCTATTGGTACATTTTTCTATTCCTTACATGGCAGAAAAGGAAAGGGAAAGGCATTCTCCTTCTRTTGTATAATCTCCTTAGTGTAAAAAATAATCTACTGGGTATTGGAGTTCTCATAATATAAGCAACCCTTTTCTGAGTTTCTTTAGCTGTACGTTTGTAATSGTCCAAGGCATTTTAATAATTAGTCTACAGGGAGCCTTAATAGACTAGGGCAACTCTTAATTAATTTAATCCCCAGTACATGAGTTGACCAGGAGACATCAAACCACATTTTAGCTTGGAGGRTATGTGAACTCAGAGGAAATCTCATTTTTTAGCTACTGTGGTGCTGTATTTTTCTTTCCAGCATAGTGTGGTTGTAGCTAAACACTTTTTGCCATTTTTTCCTGYAGTAAGTAGAAGCTTTTCTTYTCAGTAGAATTAAAATCAAATGAAGATGGCAATTTCAACATAATTATTTTAGGGTGCCAAAGTTATCATAGGATGATGTTCATGCGTGATTAAAACAGGCAATTAAGAAGTCATTTTGCTTAATTTTTGCTATATCTCTATTGTGTATTTCTGATGCTTAAAAAAACCTGGACCTGTTTAAAATACATTAAAATATACTGATAATATTTTTAGCTACAGTAGGTTTTAATTAGAAATATTCTGTACTCCTGTGATTTGGTACTCAGGGCAGTATTCTAGTATATGATTATGTTTCAAGCATGCCTTATATTTATAAGGAGTCATTTTGTACTTTATATTCTATTCTTGCTTCTTATCAAGATTTGTGGTAAGTCTTAATAGCAGAAAAAAAAAAAACTTCCTGAGGCAGCCTTTCTCTTTTCATTTCTATGTTACAATTCACACATGCAGWAATACTTTTAATGAAGTGAGTGTTGCTTAAGGAATACAATCCTGAGGTGCCTAAACCTGTGTAAAACTAATGATTATCACTGAATTGCATGTAGTGACACTGTGGGCAGTGTAACAGTGATGAAAGAGAAAATGTGAGTGTAATCACAAAGTACCCATGTGAAAGACAAAGCCATTCTATAAGGTACATAAACATTGTTTACAACAGAATCTATTAAGCACACCTATTTTATTCTTTAAAGTGAGTTATTTTGGTGTTGGTATTATTAGCATTTGCAGCTGATTTCCAACTAAATATATGAAAGGTATCTTTAAATTAAGTTATTTAAGAGAAAAATCACTGAGCAAAGAAYTTTAATCTAAGCTGTTAAGCTCTAAGATACTGTTTAACTCTTTGGGAATGAAATTTGTCTGCCTTGGTTGCTGAATGCTCTGGGGARCACACTTTCCTTAATCTGAATTCCRTTMGAATCTTAATCAATGTCTTTAATGTTACAAATAAGTTCAAAAACAATTGTAATCAGGTTAACCAAACCTTCAGCTGTACACTTACACACCTCACTGTCAAGGAAAGGATACTAATTTAACAATTGCACAGGATCTGAATCAGTGAGAGAACTGAGAACATAAATGCTTTTTTGATATATAAAATTACAAAATGAAAAAGGATTTTTTTTTAGCATTATGGAAAAAACTAGTTACATTTATGTGTATTGCACAGTGAAGCATTATAAGAACTCAAACATTGTATCATTAGGAAAAATGTATACACATTTGTTGCTGCTATTAAAGTCAAATTTAATTCACCTCATTAAAACATTTCACTTCTATTTCAATAATGTTGCATGTATTCAAAAGCACTGCATTTTATAGTGAATTAAATTTMTTATATTATTAATCCCCTTATACAAAGGAAAATCCAATCTCTTAAAAAATGTTGATGTACTCAGTTTAATTTCCATAACTATAAATCTTTTATAACAAATGAGTTTTAATTAGTTGCTGTCCTTGGCCATGTACAAGGGGAAGGAATCATCTTTCAATTAATCTATTGTTAGGTTATACTGAATTAAAAAGTCCCATATGCTTAGGATGTTCAGACTACTATCTTTCCAACTTAATAGACATTGACTCATAAATGTCTAATGTTTTTCAAGTGTTTCCCTTTGTTGCTGTTTTAGAAGAGAGTGCACTTTTCTAACTTSATGGGTTKATGGGAAAACACCAGAAAATAATTCTAAAATAGTCCCTAGATATGCACAGCTATAAACTGAATCAAAATCTCCAAACAAATATCCCTAAACTGAGATTGCTTGAAATGTTTCAATTTTCAATTTACTTTTATTTGGAGTGTAAAATTAATGGGCATTGGCTTGATATATGATCCAACTGAATTCAGGAGTTAAGGAAGAGGTTTGATTAATCCCCYTCTTTACTTCATTTTATATTTTACCATTCTAAGTTTGTCTGCAGTTTCATGGGGCAATGTGAGTTGGGAGATACCTCAAGAAGTCATTCAGTCCAGGCTTAGACTCAAAAGGGAGTCAGACCAGGTGGCTCAAGTTATTGTGCAGTCATTCTTGTAAACTTTCTTGTAAACCTCCATGGATGGAGACTGCACAAACTCCCTGGCAATCTGTCTCATTGTCCCATCCCTGGCAGTGTTCAARGCCAGGCTGGATGGGCTTTGAGCACCCTGGTCTAATGCAAGGTGTCCCTGAGCAGGGCAGGAGGGGGGTTGGAAGTAGATGATCTTTAAGGTCCCTTCTGACCCAGGCTGTTCTATGATTCTGACAAGGAAGTTGCTCCTTTCTCCCCAGTATTTATCAGAAATTTTATGTTTCATTTTGTTGAGCGCACCAAGAAGGAAAGGGACAGGAAGGCTATTACATGTGATTTATAGTGATATTTCAAGAAAGAGGTGTTTCAAATKACCTGGAAAAGAATGATGAAAAATAATAAAAAATTCTGTTCATCTAAAGTTTCCTTTTGCAGTTAGGGTCACTTTTTTAGTGGAGGAACAAAAGACTATGTTTGATTTTTAATATAATTACATTGACCTAATTAATATTTGAGTAAACGTGTTCACAGCCACATCATAATCACAAAAATATGTCTACATTAATGCAAAACATGTCTGAGATGTGAAATAAGTAATGTTACAACTTTTCTTCATATGTAAAAAGAAGTGAGAACTGATTGGTTATGTAACTTCCATTAGAAATTATTCAAAAGCTGAGACTAACCTACCCTAGACTGGCATCTCTGAATTATTCATCTTACTTCCTCTCACATGATCCTGCACGCATTAAGCATCAAGGAGCCWAGCAGAGCTGTGAATTTTATAGATAAAGGTCCCTAGATGTCTGAAGTGCCTCTTCTATGCTTGGACAGMATGTCACTTAAGAAACCAGGGTTCTCACATATTCCTAGTTAGTATTGGAATGTCGTACTTATTTTCAAGAGATTTCAASTTGGCAGTGCAACCTTGTGACAATGGAGGATGWGGCCATGTGGGTCTCTAWTAGAGTTGAAGGAAGTCACAGAGAGAACTTGAGGAAAGTCTCATRAAGAGTAGCAGCAACAAACCAGGTTGTGTACTAAATGACACTGAACTGTAAATAAAACATTGAGGCATCATACCCATTATCACCCTGCCACAGGCAGTTTTAGCTACAAGGGACTGAAAAATAGCACAACTGTGTTTTGAAAACTATGCTAACAAGAACAAATAGCAACTACATGGAGATATTCTGGGTTAAATCGTCTGAGCAGTTAAGTCTAAGGTTAAAAAATTGTTCAGGTCGYAGGGTAACATGACCTAGAGAGATAAAAACACAGACTAAATCAATCAAAATMCCATTTACATAGAATTGTATTCATGYRGCATCTTTCTTTTGGTTAAATGCTTTGAAAAGGGAAAGGTGATGCAGAAGAATCATATAATACAGCTTGAAAAGGTGGTAGAGGGCTTTTGAGGTAAATAAATTAATAGTAATGAAAAAAGTATCAATAATGTACTAAATTAAAAATAGAACTGTATAACGATTTGGATTGGAAGGATCATCCTTTCCAAACCCTCTGCCATAGGCAGGGATTCTTTCTACTAGACCAGGTCACTCAAAGTGCCATCCTACCTGGCCTTGAACATTCCAAATGACATCCACTACTACCTGTTTCAGTATCTCACCACCCTMGCTGCAAAGAATTTCTTTCTAATGTCTAATACAAATCTATCTCTTTAAGTTTAAAGCTATTCTCCCTCATCCTATGATCTATATGATCTTGAAGATGTTTCTCTCCAGCTTCTTTGAATGCCCCCTTTAGGTACTGGAAAGCTGAAATTAGGTCTCCCTGATGCCTTCTCTTCTGCTGGCTGAACAGCCCCAACTCTCTCAGCCTGTCTGCATAGAAGAGGYGCTCAAGCCCTCTGATCATCTTCTCTTGGTAGTAGATATAGCATAGAAAGGAAAATAAGGAAAGAAAGAATTTAATCAGCTATAACTGTCATTGATGTTATTAYTAGTATATTTCAACCCAAACAAGAAAAAGCTACAAGTCTCAGCAGTCCATAAATCCACATGAAAAATTCCTTTTTTCACTATGCTTAGACTGTTAGGAAGTGGCAATTCTCATTATTACTCCAAGCGATTTTTGGTCATTAAACCATATGAAGTTTGGCAGTGCTGATCATTTAATAAAAAATCTGTTTACTGCTTTAAAATAGAGGCACAGGAACAAAGGATTGCATTATGTGGAGAGAAGAGCAAATGAAAAAARRTWSAAGAAAATTYAAATTCTCTGACATAACATGCATGAAGAAATTACATGCTATCTACTGATACTAGTGTTTGAGGAGAAAAAGTATAGATTGACTTAAAATGTATACAGACCAGTTTAAAAAAAAGTCAATATTTTTTGATTAAACAGATGTTTCCTTTAACTAAAATTTTTAGATCATTCTGATTTTAAGCYTATATTTCAGGTAGAATCAATAATGATTAAGTACATTTGTATTGGCAAGAACATAGTAATAATTAAGTTATTATCAGATTTTCACTGTATGAAATAAAAAGAGAATGTCCTTATTCATTTTTACCCATTTCTGTGCTTTRCAGTGAACATATTAGATTAAACACCATCAATAATCACCTGCCATACTCTATTCATGTCTTTAATATAATCTTTGTTCTGTAATTAAAGGTTAATGTACTTGTATAGTTAGTAGTGGAATTGTGTAATGGAAGTATTTTATTCTTGCAAGTATAACATCTGTTTTTACTCTGGAGGAACAATTCTAGACAAATATTTATGTAACTGAAAACATTACTTGATGAATTTTTGAAACATTTCAGCAAAATTCTTCAGCTAGTATTTTAGTTAGTTAGCAATTCTCCAATAGTCATTTTGATCTAATTGTGAAGTATATCTATGCATTTTACTACTAGTAATAAGATTTAGATTGCTTTTATTTCTCTTAGAACTGTAGAAGCAATAAAGTTATAACAAAATGAAAGTGGAATTTTTTCTCTCTCTTGCTCAGTCAATGAAGTGATTTAATTAAAATGTCTTTAGTCAAAATCCTCTTCTCAGCCTACTAAACTTCTCAGCTGTTTAGTGAAGCTAAACAGCTTCACTCCTCTTACTTGCTAGGTCAGTTAAACTGGTGATCAGGTGGGAGGAATGGAATTTATTTCTCAGATTCAAGGAAGAAATATTTTGGTTTATAAGAAATATTAACTGAGACAAGAAGAGATTAATCAAGTTTGTTCACTTTTGCTAATGAAAGAGGTCTGTATGGCTTGGATCAAGACCAAGGTTTTATGGGTGAGCTGGATTGTGGAATAATGGCTGTATTGAAAAAAAAATTGAGTAAAAAAAATGAAATTACCATAAACCTACACTCAAGAGCATATAGTGAAAGTAAAACAACTACGAATTCTATGGTCTGTTATAAAGGATTCTAWACTTCTACAGTCCTAGTGGTAATCTCCCAGTTCATAGATCTCAGCTCTCTGATCCACTCTGAGCCATTAACATAAAGATATCAGATTAATTTTACTTTTCTTCAGGAGGATTATTCAGTGGGAAATGACATTTCTGTAGCTCCTCCCTATCTTTTCTACGCTTAATAGCTTTTCTTCAGATTATAGTATTAATCATTTCCATACAATCATAATGTCTATTATAACCTGAGTTATCTGAATAACTGAAGAAAAGCAGACTGAGTTTAGTATATATTCCTAAAGAAAAGAAAAAACTTCTATTTCTGGAGCCAAGTTTATGTTCTTTGTACAATTTATTGCACAGTAAAGAAATATATTCAAATAATTTCTAGTGTTAAAAGAAGTATTGTAAAGAGGTTTATTTTAAATTATTTTATTTATGAAATGCATTTTATTTCTCAGTATTTTCTAGGTCATGACTGCTAGTATTTCARTATCTGGGGATTTGTCTTCTAATTTAGCCATAAAGCCTGCATATCTGTTAACGAAGCTTTGTGGAATGTGTTTGAATACAAGGACACTGATATACTCAGTAATGTACCAACTATATCAGTACAAGTGCATACTGCCCTGAGCCCATCTCCCTCYGACAAAGCACCACCCTGGCAACAGACATGGCTCAGCAGAATGCATCTTCACTCTTGGGTCATCACACCACACAGACAGAATATTAAAGTAGCCTTGGTCATCTTAGTCCACCAGCAGATTTATGTCAGCTTCTTCATTTTTTGTAAGTAGCTTATATTAATATATTCTAGATTGTAAACATGTCAGGCTTGAACAACTATCCCACTCAGGATGGATTAAAATATCTATTCAGKATAGATTCAGGATATCTTTATGTTTGGAAAAATAAAATTTGTCATATGGTCAAGGTAAAGAGCTAGGACTTCTTAATATTTCAGTCATCCCAGATGSATCTTGAGGAGAATTAGCACCTCTGCAAAGTCTCTTTTCATAGGACACAATACCAGCAAATTCTATATTTCATGTTCACAGTAAGCAGAACCCTCTTAATGTCAAAACCACAGAATATTAAACCTTCAAGTTAACTCTTAGGAGCCTAAGTATATGTCATACAGTCTAGTTCTGCACTTAGACCAAACCAAAAGGAAGGTGCCATGGGAGCAAAAGACATGAGTTTCACAATCAAACTTAAACCACAAGCATCAAGGTGCCAATGAGGAGAGAAACACTCACAGATGAGACTGATCCCATTATCAAACCATTCTTTCATTTCTGYGATTCAAGCTGGTTTGTTTGTGATACTTCCCATTTTATTCTTCCATTCTTTCTTGCTTTGTCCTTTTCTGAAAATTAAAAGTAAAAACTCTGTACCTCAAAAAGAAGATTCATTTGCTCTTCTATTTGTGGGGGAAGCTAGAGAAGAGAAACTGGTAGAAGGAAGAAAGTTTGATGGGAAAGCAAATGCCATCTTGTGAGTTTCTGTGAACACAGAGCAGGCAGACTTGTAATATTTTCATTACTGTGTAACAAGAAAAAGTACTAGAAGAAAGAAAAAAATCAGAGTAGGTCAAAGTTTCTTACTTAATGTTTTGATTTTTCAAAGTACTGAGCTTTAATTTATCTTCTGAGATCAACACAAACTGCAGTTGACATTTATTGTGAGTGATCCAAAGGTACATATAGAAGWTTTAGTACATAAAGACATTGATTGCATCTGAACTTTCTATTGAAATTAACCAACAGCTCTATAGTCTGCTGTAGGTACTGAGATAAGAAACATGAYCTAAATACTATTAACTTCACTCTCATCTTTTTAGAAAAAAAAATTGCCCTCCTAGTTGAAAACACTGGGTTGATATTATTTTATAAATATTATTTTAGTAATATTTATTTCTGTGGACTAYTTCTGAAATTATTGAAAATTTAAATATTCAGTCTTTCTGAACTCCATCAACTAGAATTCCTACAAATACAGAAGAATTTCACTTTTGTCTGCAGCTACTTTATTTGTATTTAGAGGTCCTTCTAATATAATTTGTACCTAGGTTCTTATTGACTCCCTTTTTATTTCTAGATAACAGTTTAAATAGCCTTTGAAAATGTGTGTTAATAAGAAAGATTCACAGCTCTACTAGGCTGTTAAAGAATTACACCTAAAATGTTCCTCATTCTGTAAAGTGTTTTCTTTCTGAAAGGGGTGCTAGGTTAGGCATTTAAAAATGGATATGCCAATAGTCATTAATCCTTTAAGAAGTCATGAAGGATCATGCCAATGAGTTTCCAATAAAAAAATGTCCCATGGGTAAAATACACTGGTCTTATAGCAAAACGGTCTGTGCCATGCAAGGCCACTTTATTTTGTATCTAAATGCAAGTGTCAAAACATGTAAAGTGGTAGTGGGATGCCAGGAGCCGATACAAGACCAAAGGCCTTCTTTTTACTCCATAACCTCTCATTTTGAGGTGACRTCATAAATCCTTGTCACTGTCAGAAGCCTGCAGTGAGCAGTAACATTATTTCCCCAGCTGCTTTAAAATACCACCTGGTATCTTGCATAAACTACACGGTAAATCATGGAAAAACTGCAATGTTATTTTACAATAACGCTGTAAATAACCTGTGCCTTGATCATAAATCTCTATCACCAGCAACAGCCCCAGTCAACAATAGCAACTTTGAGACTGAAAAGATCTTTCTCTTTGCCTGTAAAACTGTTCTTGTTATTCTGGCTTTGCCTAGTGTCTAGTAACTATAGCCTCACCTACTCTGTGAAAATGAGCTTTGAATAAACATTTGAGATGAGYAATTTAAATACATGACAGCATTTGTGCTCACTGCATTTTCTGATTCAAAAACGAATGCAGGTAAGGGCATCTTCCCATACTGCTTTYTTGTTATGCTTAAGTGGCTTCCAACAGTACAAAGGCAACCATCCACTGAGCTTTGATACAAAAGCAAAATACATAGATTTCTCAGGTCTGGGCCACAATTTATTTCAGAAGTTACTTAGAGGGTCAGAGGAATAAAAAGAAACAAAAACCAAATGGATGGTCATAGATAGAGCATGTGGGTTTTTTCTATGCACTGCATTGTGGCCCACCAGGGCACCAGCAGTCATATTGCCTATCTCTATAATCCTGCCCAGATTGCCAGTACYGGAAAAATAATTACCTCTACACAAGATATGGTAACCAGGGGATAWGACTTGCTCATATTTAGTRTTCTGCTGTGTTTATTAAAACCCATATATAAAAAACTCACACAYTTTAAAGCAGGAGGAATTTTAACTGTCTTGTTCAAAATTTAACGTGTTTTTCAATGTGCTCTTCAGAATGCTGTTAAGGGAGTTATTAGAGCAATACCTGCCACTTTCTTACTGTCATTCTATTCAGTATGCCTTAAATACTATAAAAAGTATCTACTAAAAATTCAGAACTGTGAGAAAACGGGCATATCACCTTCTTCTTTGCCCCTTTCCACCACTGAATATTTTATTCACAGTTGCTTCATCACTAATCGTTCTAGAAAGAGTTAAATTTTTAAAAAGTACAGAGTTTTCAWTTATTTCATGTTTCAATTTGCACATAAGGAGATACTGACTTTAAAGATTCATGCATGCTTTTAGTGAGTGGTTATATATTTTTTCAATTTTTTTGCTTTCAGATTTAGCAAAGCCCTGCCAGAAGACATTTAGTGCTGTCATCGATATTCACTCTACTGTCAGGGATATTAAACTGAGAAGAAAGACCTGGCACACTGACTTCCTCTTGAAGCTTTGATAGTATGTTGGCTACAGCTTAGCAGTGTGAAAAATAGTGTTGCACTGCAAGCAAAACCGGGGAATTTTCTTCTTGTCAATTTAGAAAAGTTGTGAGGAAAGTCAGCTTTAGACCACATAGGGTTTGCAGATTAGAAGGATTGCAGTTTTTATTTCATTTGCTAAGTAAAAATTTGCCTCATTTCTTTTGTCAACATTGACTATACTGTTACAGGGATCTGGACTTCAGGAGGTTATTTTAGTTCTCAGAATCCCAGGGGCTCTTGTTCAATTTCATCCCTTTACCTATTCAGTAGYATTAATGAGAAAATATGCAAAACATCTAATTTTAACATACTCAGTAGACAGCAATGAACCTGGCAGAAAGGAACTGATTTATAAGGAGTGTATATAYGTGTAATAGTTCTAAGTATTAGCAACTGAAAAGAGAGCAGATTGAAACAGGTGAGTTCATCCCTCTATTCTTCCCCGGCAAGCCTCCACCTAGAGTGCTGTGTCCAGTGTAAAACCAGAAAGATGATTCAGGGATAGGAGAATGTGTCATATAAGAAGAGGCTGAGAAAGCTGGGACTCCAAACTGGAGAAGACTTGAGAAAGGGTCTTATGAGTGTKCATAAATACCTGATGAGAGAGGGCAAAGAAAATAGAAGCAGATTCTTCTCAGTCTTGCCCAGTGAARGAATGAGAGGCAATAGGTATCAACTGAAACACAGGAATTGTCTTTAAACATTAAAAAATAAAAAAGYAACCCTTAGAGTTATTAAATACTTGGACAGGTCCCCAAGAGAGGTTTTGGAGTCTCCATCCATGGAGATATTAAAAACCTACGAGAATATGGTCCTAATCAATGTACTCTAGCACACCTTTGTGCAGAGAGGTTAAGGTAGGTGATAGGGGTAGGTCCCCTTACGCCTCTGCCCTTCCACAATTCTGCAATTCTTTGAAAAAGGGAGATRCTTGGGACTTGCTGAGTGACAGTTTTAAATTATTACTATTAATGTGGATTGTCTGCAAGTAGGAATGAATGAGTTTAAGTACTGCAAGTCAGCAGAAAGAAGTGYACCTTCATTTTAGGCTAGAGGGTAGAAATATTCCTTTAACAATTTGACACATTTCCTTGACAATTTGAAAGATAAGATTCTAAAATTCTAACTAAATTGAGATGAAAAGTATGCTGGCTGTATCACCTATCTAACCACTCAAAAATAGTTGAGAGTCACATTTAACCAGAAGCTGAAAGTCATACAGATTATAACAATTAACCAGACAAGTAATCTCCAGAAATCATTTTTCCTTAACATACTATAAAGTTTCAAATACATCTGGGATTTTCACACATATACTCAATGTTCTCACTGCCTCTCCTAACTTCATATTTCTGTTAGACACTGGTTATTTTCTCCCTGATGATAAAATTCGTGACATCAGTCAGAAAGTGTCTCAATCTGTTTTCTTTCCCTGCTTGGAATTAATGAGGGAAGTTTCCAGAACACACAAGTTGTGCTGACTGGTGACTAGGAAGATGCTTCTTTCCATTGTGTGTTGGGTAGAGGAAGTGATCTTGATTCTCATCTGCTTTATTGCTATGTGTTCACTCATTTATACTGTTTRACACACTGACATCACTTTTTGTGGACTTTAAATCACATTTAGTACCATTGCAGTCACTTGTTTGAGTCTTTTCACTCYCAGAAGCCAAATGGCTGGCTAATATAAGTTGCCATGGCTCCACAGTCTTTGTTAGCAATCATAAAAGTTTGGTCCTGATTTTTTTTCACTGCTTTAAGGCAGAAGAAATTTTGCAAGCTTTATATTTTGTTTAAATAAGAACTGTGATCTGCAGCTGGAAAACCTGAAGTTTGCACTGGCTTTGTAATTCTGAGTTCTAACTGAAAACTCAGAAATGTCCTGCAGCTTCCAGGGTTCTGTGATAAAATGTGACTTAGCAATTATATTGGAATGTTAATAATGTCATATATGGAAGGCTTCAGAAACTGAGAGAAAATACAGGTATTAGTCATCCTTAGCAATTRATTATATAGTTAAAAAGCTACAGAATTAAAATTAGTTTGTTACATTAACTACCTATTTAAGTTAATTTTTAAATGAAATCTGCTAGAGTGTTTAGAAGGAACAACAGGTTTGCAATATCACAATCATACCAGACTACAGAAGATTTCTTTCTTTTTTATTTTCAGTTTTACCAGAAATAGATCTGACATGGTCTAACTGGTCAAGGTCCTAAATAATCTGTGTTATATTTTGGGATTTGAGCAGATGATATCCAGAGATTCTAGCATCATTATTTGCTCTAAGCTGTTTAGGTTAATAATGAACACAAAGGATGACTTAAACTGAATTAGCAACCTGTACAACACATTTTTTGCAGACACTTTATAGAGTTGGTTGTGGCAGTTAATGAGTTAGTAACATTCAAAAATAGAGGTGTTTAGTTTGGGTTGTTTTCAATGTATTTTCCATATCTATTTCATATAAATGACAATTTTTTTTAAAGGGTGGGGCTCTGGGGAGCCAGATTCAGTATGGCAGAATTATTTTGGGAGGCATTTGCACTCTAAAGGGACTGTTTTATGGAGAACAGTAGCTGGAGTTCATGAGTATGYGACAGAAGCTGAAAGCTCAGAAAAGCTGTCTAATCAGGACASTTTAAGTTGCAGCTGAAGAAGCTGTTGGGAGAATGGTAGAATTTACTCAGCTCTTATTCTACTACAGTGAGCTGAAATAGTTTGAAAGTATTTTTGATTTCTGTTAGTCTGAATTTTACRGTTAATATTTGAAGAAGAAAATGTATACTGTTTCTTAAATCTCTTGAAAAATTAATTTTAGTTTTATTAAAGAGAGGAATAGTACAGAGCTTTATCATTACAAAGATCTTTTTTCTCCTATGTCTTTATAGAGTTATTTCACTTGCATATATACACCACAACTGAGAAATCACGAACTGAGATCTACAGACTGGAAAACAGACCAAGAATTATGCTAAAAAATCTGCCTCTCTGCCAGGGGTTGGAAAGCAATAGGGAAACTGAAAATATAGAAGMCTAGGGTCTGGTTTAATTCAAATTAATACTGCAAAGGTTTAAATGCTCCCTTGGTTGATATCCACTCAGTTGTAGATACCCAAYCATCTTCCCACAGGTACATATAATACAAGCTGGTGTTAGGTTGCAGAGCAAAAAGACAAGAGTTCCCTTCTAACTACTTTGTTCAGGCAAAGTCTTTCTCTCTGCTGTAGTATGTCTGAGGTACAGTGATAATTAAGGAATGAAGAAGCTGTCTTCCCTGTAAGAGAAGGTTACCTATGGGAAAGAGATAGTAGCAAATAGAAACTGTTGGACACCACTTATTTAGAAAACATCTGATGTTAAGGATCAGTGAGATATAGTTCCTAGAGTTGAGACAAAAATCTCTTTCTCATGTTTTTTTTAGAGAGATGTCAAACTACAGTGGAAAGGAGAAAACAAGGACAATAGAAATTATAATCCAAATTGTTTATGTCAGGCAAAGCCATATTCAGTTATTGAATTTGTATAAGATCCCCACCAGGACATGAATAAACTGTAGATGGTACAAGTTTCCTGAGTGCACAAGATTCATGGCCATGACCAGAGAGCTTGAAGTTTGTGCATGGGCAAATATTCCTCCTGGTTTACAACCTGATAGTCTTTTCAATTAGATGGAGTGCACTGAATAGAGTGTGAGTCATATTTATTTTCCAATAAGTCATGAAAATGGCTTCAGTTCTACTGCAATGGTTCTATAAAAATATACCATGTTTTCAGCTATGGACAGGTCATAAGTTTTGGATTTCCATATGCTTTGGSTGACATACATTTTGATCACATGAACTCATTGGCCGCAGAAACAGTAGCTCTTCAYGCWGAAATTACAAATTGAGATCTAGAAAAGGCTTTTTACTTATGTTCTTGAATTTTTTTGCATACAGTGAAGCTGAAACTACTYTGCTTGTTAGCCACCATTCTAAATYCCACAATATTTCATCGATGCATACAAAGAGCTCTCATCCAGAACTGGATCTAGAGAGTGGATCTGTTCTTATGGTATGCTACACTCAACACCTAATGATCCATAGCTGACAGTGACTGAAAGCCACTGAAAGCAAAATGACTGTAGTGTGTGTGCACAGAATACTCCAGAGATGGCTACTGTAGGACATTGCTAGGATTTCAATACCAGGATATAAATAAATGTACAATTGCAATACAATAATATTTAAAGGAAGAGGGAACGGGTGTTTAATTTGGCTCAGTTTCTAAAACACACTGGCCTTCAGTAATGGCAAGCATCAATATCTCCAAATATATCTGAACAGATATTTTACTAGATGATGGTAATACCAATTATTTTTAAGGYAGTCTGATTCTTTTCCTTATAATGTTCTACTTTCATTTGTTCCAAACATCAATAAATTTAATCTATTTGGGTATATGTTTTTCCATTGCAAATGATTGCTTCAGATTGATTTTTTTTTTTTGTTTTCCATTTTTGTTTCAGCTTTAAAATCATTAAAACAGCCCATTTATTTCTGAGAATTAAAGCAGAAAATAATATATTACTTGCCAATTTTAAATAATTGCCAGACTTCTTTTAAAAACATCACAAACATCACACTTTGGAACAGTTACTTAGAAATTGCTTGGGAGGGGCCTTTTTTTAAAAGATATTTCCTTAGTCTTCTATATGAAAATCTGCTCTGCTAAAAATTTTCAAACCCAATGATAATATATGGTAATATAATGGTATATAATAATAATGGTAATATATAACATAAAGATGATTAACAACACATACATCTTTGCTTATATAGAGCATTCTCTGGTCTAGTATAAAGGTGGACTTCCTTTTAATTTGAAGCTGCAGGACATTGCTAACTAGCATTTGTAGATTGTTGATGGTATTCTTCTGGAGATGTGACAAAAAGAAACTGACTGATTCAAGTGAAACCAGACCTTTGGTTTATACTTTAAAAGAGTCTGGTTCATTCTTTAAAAGATTAAACCTGCAACTATCTATGACCACTTGGATATGGTGAGATGGGGCATAATAGAAAACACAAAGTCTCATTTGCAGTACCTAGGATGCAGAATGTCTAGGCACTAAGAAAAGAACATAATTTCTGTTTTCTAGGATAGTACAGTGGTGCTAAGTTCCACATTACCTGCCACTGATAGACTTTACAAGTCCTGTTTTTATATGTATGGCTGAACAAAACTGTGGGGATAGTTTAGGATTAAGTAAGAGTCAATAAGTGAAAAGTTTAATACACCTAACATTCAATAATTACTTGAATTAACAGCATAGGTCAATTGGACAATTAAGTCTGGAAGGAACCTGATGAGCTTTCTAATTCAACCTCCTGCTCAAACCAGGATCAGCTGCTAGATCAGACCAGGCTATCCAGATGGGTCTGGAAAACAACTCAAGGATGAGTATTTCAGAATCTGTCTGGTTGCTCCAAATGCTTGACTTTCCTAATACTGAAAAAAAACCTGCTTTATATTCAGAACCTGACTTCAAATTATGACTTTTTTGTCATATTTTTAGACAATAAGTGATTAAAGAACAGAAATATTTTATAGAGATAAGGGACATCTGGAAATAAAGGAAAGATTTCAAATGTCTCAGAAAAACATATGTTTAAAAGCAGAAATCTAAGACATTGATCTCATATTGCATGTAGATATTATCTGTCTAGGTGACAGCTATACTGCCTATATTTAATCTCTAGTACATTATTTGCTATAGTAAGCAGTGATTTGAAGCAAAATGAAAGTATTTGGTAATAAGGTATAGGTGGGAAATGCACTATATTAATGTATAATATATATATATTATAATATGTAACATTTTAAAATCAGGAAAATGTTTCATTATGTATTAAYAAAGATAATAGAAAACTTGGGCAGACTATAATTCCTTTTTGTGTGCAAAAGTATCCTGCCCCAAGAAAAAAAGCCTTGCACGTGTGAAGGAAATTCTTTTGACCCCAGGGAGGTGTAGGACTGAGATCACTGGATTGAGAACATTTAGATCATCAGCTTCAGTGGTGTAAGACTCAGTTCTTCATGGACAAGGACAACTGCATTTAGCCCTGAGAATGACCTCAACACTTTTTCAATGAAGAATGGTGCATTTAGTAGAACTTGGTGCTACAAACAGTTACCTACAGATTTTATGGTTTTCTTGTTCTTCCTATTAGGAATGTCTCAAAGAAARTATGCCTTGCCCTTTCCAACATGTACTGGTCAATTGCAATGGTASCCACGCTTTATCATAATTAACAGAAAGTAGAAAAGTCCCTCAGGTTTCCAGAAACTGTTGTAGTTACGATAGGTTTATACTTCTGATTCAGAAAAGTAAAACAGAAATTCATAAAATGGAAATTATTAATGGATTCAATATTGCCATCTTACTGCTAATGGTTTAAATAAATTAKTGGTATAGAGATTCCCTTAGCTGTTTAAAAATAGCAGAAGTATCTCCAATTATTCATGTTTAATGTTGCTCAGTGAAYGAGGGTGAATCTTTGACCCTATTAWTGCCTTGTTAGAAATGAGATGGATGTCTAGAATTTTAGGGATCACACAGTTCTATAACAGCAGCTATATAAGAGYACTTAGGCAGCAAGTTATAGAATAATTAGAACCACTTACCATTAGAAATTTTTACTGGTACTAAACAAAAATTTTGCAATAGTCTWTGTGTTTATATGTGGATGCACATATATGTCCATGCATATAACACAAGAGAGGTTGAAGGAACACAGCACTAAAAAAGATCAAGAGAGTGCATTCAGTAGCAAGACAAYACTAAAAAAGAGTATTGTTTGTTAWKTGTTGGAAAAGAAATAATGGCCCCCTTCTTGAAAGGCCTTATAATTTGCTCCCAGGTGTCGCTTTTTACACTAYGCCTGAATTATCAAATGCCTAATTCTGTTAGCTTGGGTATAATCAGCAAAATCCCAGTRCTGGCCTACATCACAAGCAAAGTTTTTTCACATTTCATATGCATAGCAGTAATATGCAATAAAATATTCTTTCCTAGAACCTGGGCAATTTTTGTGTTTGATTCTAACATTCTAATTTTATCAGGCTATCATTCTCCAAGCTGTATCTCTTGGTAGAAGTGTAGTTCATGAAGTGGCTTGATATATAGATTTGTATCAAGCTGTGGGAAAATCTGCTTTGTAGCTGCTACTTTAGACTATGAACTGTAGCTGTAATCTTGGTACTGCTTTACACTTTGGAATCAGGGTTAC
This sequence comes from Alauda arvensis, assembly GCA_902810485.1. Lineage (NCBI taxonomy): Eukaryota > Metazoa > Chordata > Aves > Passeriformes > Alaudidae > Alauda > Alauda arvensis. The sequence continues at coordinate 856,613 of CADDXX010000248.1, read as the reverse complement.
AAAATTGTTCATCTGTCCTGTTCTACTATAGGATCCTTTAATTATTTAATGCTTAGATATACATATATAAATAAATGAATATATATATKATATAAAAATATGTAAATATTCACGTGAAATTGTGTGATGATACAGATACATATTTAGGTGACTGAAGAGAATTACTAAATCCATTGACAGTAGAAAAGAGCAACTAATTGCTCTCATTTACTTGTTTTTTTCAATTCTTTACCATTCCATGTTATGATGAACATATTCAGAGATTAAAATAT
>CADDXX010000248.1:711580-856137 GCA_902810485.1 Alauda arvensis | reverse complement strand
GTACAATTTTTGGGGAATTAACTGTGTTTCAAACCTCCCAAAGAGTATTAACTAGCTTTGTAACTACAAACATTTTCATAGAGAAAAGTGCTTAGAAGGCATTTACTGACTCATTTAAATGGGACTTTTTTTTTTTTCCTACTTACCTGGAATAAGGCAGCATTCATTTRTCTTCTGGACAGGTATAAAAAGTATATCAAAAAGTTATCTGCAAAGGCTTACAAAATTTCTGTGCATCTGCATATTTCTACAGCACTGCAATTCAACAAGTAATTAATACTCTTGGCAAAGTMACTGGTTGAAGGGTTAATAGCTTATGCTGCTGAAAGAATATCTAATGTGATTTTAAACTATAAATGAAGAAACCTAGCTATCACAAATTTCAGTACCTAATACTTTTCATGTTTTCATTACATTTTATATACTTTTAACCATTATAGAGTGATAGGAAGTTTTACTTTCTTAAGATATGAATATTTATGCACTTTCATTATTGCCAGAAAGCCAGCATCTTCTCAACGGTCAGATGAGGTTGTTTCCAAACTATAACATTAGTTCAGTAATTATTAATAGAGCTCATAAATACCCATGCCATCCAAAATAGCCTTATACAATTTCACTTGAGCATGATCTGAATTATTTTTTGTCCCCAGGGAGTTCTATTTTCTGGTGTATAATTATGTGTCATCAGCTGTGACTGGAAAAACTCTGCTCCACCCCATTTCTTACAATAAATGACAGATATTATAGCCTACAGCTAGTAAAATATTTGACTAAGTAGAAAACAAAAACAAGCAACATGGAGTGGTTATTATTTTTGACAAAAATATAAATAGATCACTAAAAAACTTTTTAAGTCTTCTTCATATACAGTTTGAAGAAGTGCTCTTGAAAGAGATGGAGTCCAGCAAAACTCCACAGCAAATTTAAAGCCATTGTAGAGAAGAATRCAGTAAGTGACCTTTAAAAATAGTTGAACTGTGAATTATACTAGCYCTTGTATATGTGAATGAACAGATTCATAARTAGCTAGGGAAAACATTATCCACAGCTGTATACTCTGCTCCTAATTTAGAGCTTTCAATCCTTTGCAATAAGAGCAAATGACCAGGTCCTAGAAAGAAAAAAAATTTTCACTGGGGCTGTTTTCCTTAACATACCAAACTCTGAAGTGAAGATGTTTCATCATTTTTTGTTGACTGACCTGTTATTGCATAAAGGAGAYAGACCAAGGCAGGCCCCACAATGGGTTCAAGACTTTTTGCAGCAACTCAAGTACATTACCAAATTTGTGATTCAGTCTCCTAAGATRTGATCCTGGAGAAATCTTAGTTTAAACTGGAGAAACCTCAGTTTAACTCCAAACCCAGACTCATTGTGAGTTAGGGGTTTAAAGAGTTAAGATTTTTGCCAGAAGGATAGAAGTTTAGCTAGAACAAAAAAGGCAATTTATATTGATTAAGGATTTAGAGTGGAAGTAATATGGGACAGTTAATAATTACCAGATGGAGCTGGTTAGAGTAAGACTATATATCACTTGCTTGTCTTAGTTGTGGCTCTTTAGTAGGAGACAAGAAAGAAGAKCCATTGTGAAGATGAAGGAACTGTGACTGCACTGGGCCCCAAAAACCAGTCAGGACCAGGTAGGAGAGCTTGGACTATGCCCCAGAGACCAAAGAGCTTGCCAACAAGAYARGGGTGAAAAGTTTRCTTTGAGGAAGAYATTTCTTACTTCATCTTTCAAGGCCWCTGACCCATTTAAAAGCTCACTGACCCAWTTCAAGCGAGGAACTGYGCAGGTGTGAAAGGRCTTTAAGYTCATTTTMATATGAAGTGGGGGTAGGCAGGATTWGGTAATAAATATGTATTAGGCATGCTTGATGACTATATGCATATGTAAAATCTTTGTAGATAAACAGAGAGCTGGAGCTCTGTGATTTTCACACATGCCTTTGGGAGACTACTCCYCATATGCCTGGCACTGAAATTAAACACACCACTCTCTAACTTCAACTAGTTGGAGAGTCTTTGTCCTTCCTTTATTTGCTTCAATTATTCTTGTCCTCTAAACACTTCCTTGTTTCTTTAAATAACTTTCTTTCAAACTGTAAGTTATGAATTAATAGTACAGTGGATCATCCACAWGGAATGTTATCTAAGTATTTCTTTATTTGGTATTTAAAAATACATACATTGTAGCTAAGACAGGAACAAATGCTTGTCATACATAGAAAAAATTCAGTCAGACAGGATRAAAATAAAAATGGCTAAGATTAGAGCTGAGGGGGTAAATATATCTTGACAAAGTACTAAAAGGAATAGCACTGTGATGGGTTGGTTGATCTTGGCTGGATGCCAGCTGCCCACCAAGGTGCTTTGCTACTCCCCATTTCTAATCTGGACAGAGAGAGAAAACAAAATGGAAAACCATTCATAGGCTGAAATAAAGCAGATTGCTAAAGCAAAGGTGAAAGGTTGTACATGCACAAGCAAAGAGAAATAAAAAATTTATTCTCTCCTTTGCATCTGCAAGCGATGTTCTGCCACTTCCTGGGAAGCAGGGCTTCAGCAWACAGAACAGTAGCTGTAGAAGGCAAACACTGCATATTACAAAKGCCCCCCTTTCCTCCTCATTTTCCTAGATTTATATCTGAACTGRTGTCATGGTAYGGAMTATCCCCTTGGTCAGTTTGGGTCAGCTGYCCTGGTTGTGTCCCCTCCCAGGACCTTGCCCACTCCCAGCCCTGTAACGGGGGAARTGTTGAGAGTCAGTGCTGCTGCTGTGCCAGCCCTGCCCAGCAGAACCCAAAACACTGCTGTGTTAGCAACACCTTTCCAGATACCAATGCACTGCACTGCACTGTGAGGGCTGCCATGGGAAAAATTAACTTAATCACAGCTAGAACAAATACAATCACATATGATACTGACAGTTCAAAGTAATATTTAAAATCAAATAGTTTCCTGGAAGGGAAAGAGCCAACTATCTCAACAGTGAAATAATGACTTTCAACCCTGATATTAGAATAAATATATGAGCAGTTTTATTCGAGTCATCATGAAGCCTGTTTTTTTAAATACTTAAGATTGATGTACATAGTCTCTTGAAGTGGTAATTAAAATAATACAGAGGAAAATAAATGTCCTTTAAAAGGGAATTTGCCTTAATTCTGTTCATTTAACAACRAAAATTTAAATTTACTTAAATTAAAAAATGGAGAAAATTTCTCCAATTAGAAAAGATAAGGAAGTAGGTAAATAGCAAATGCCTGTAAAAACCAATGTCATTTTAGAATTCTTCCTGTGGCACTGGTCCTATTGATGTTGATTTTTCTTTCAGTGGGACTCTATGATTATTTCTTGAGCTGCATGTATGCTGAGGMTCAAAATTAAATGTTTTTATTTTCTTATATTTTGATATAAAATGAACTTTACATTAAAAAAAAAACAAGCAAACAAAACCCCAGCTTCTGAAAGAATGACAAATCAGTAGGGCACTGCTATATAGAAAAGTAGATATAGGTTTTGTCTGATCACATTTTCAAAAAATCAAGATGCCATGCAGATGAAGGATAAGGAGTCTACTGGAGGAAAAAATACCTGAAAAGAGATGTAACTGACATTGACTAGAAATGCTGAAGAACCTCTTAAACAAAAATAAATAAATAGCTTCTGTTATGGAGGATATTTGAGATAGTACCCTCATTACCTGCATGCTCCTTTGTGCACAACGATATTTGTTATTGTATTTCCCTTGTAAAGMCTTCAGTGACTAAATTTTAATTAAGAGAATCAATAACACTTTTATCTGTTTTTCTTTGGAAAGGATAAGATCTTAAAATTAAGATCTTAGAAGTACTTAGATTAGACTTTAAAAAAATAACTGCATCCATATTTTTTTCATAGGATTATAGAATCATGGAACGCCAGGTTGGAAAGAACCTCTAGGTTCATCTGCTCCAACCTCTCTTGGCAAAAGCATGGTCTMGACAAGAGGGTCCAGCCYCATGTCCCACAAAATCCTAGTCCAATGTTGGGAAATCCACCTCTACCCTGGGATGATTATTCCAATGGTTGATTGTTTCTACTGTATCAGTTTTTTCTCTTGTGTCCTGCTAGAATTTCCCTAGGCATAACTCCTACCCATTACCTCTTGCCTTTTCCATTTGACTCTTTGTAAAAAGGAGTCTCCATTTTCTCTCTAGTTGCCCTTAAAGTACTGGAACATGAGGATAAGGTCTTCCCTAAGCCTCCATTTATTTCTTAAGGCTGAACAAACCCAGCTCTCTCAGCCTTTCCTCACATGTCAGGCTTCCCAGTTCTTCAGACATCTCTGTGGTCCTTCTTCAGACCCTCTCCAATCTCTCCCCATCCCTTATGGTATATTGGGGACCAAAGCTGAACACAGTATTCCAGATGTGACCTGACAAGTGCTGAGTGGGACAATGACTTCTTTATCTCTGTTAGTGATGTCCACRTTGATGCAACCCAGTGTCCTGTTGCTTTTCTTTGCTGCAGCAACACATTGTCCACTCATATGAAACTTGCTGTCCACCAGGTCCTTCAGGTGCCTTTCTACAGAACTTCTCTCCAGCCAGGTAGATCATGACCCGTGCTTCACTTCTGGATTATATTGTCCTATGTGAAAGACCTCACATTTGTCCCTGTACTTCATAGGGCCCACCCTTCCAACCTGTCCAGGTCTTCCTGCAGGGTGACTTCCCTTCTGAAGTGTCCTCTTCCCCACTCAATTTGTCAGCAAATTTCATCTGGATACACTTGATCCCATCCAAAATGATCAAAATAAAYACTTCAGGGCTCAGTATTGATCCCTGGGTGACAGCATTTGTAACAGATTGTCAGTTTGAAMAGGAGATGTTTTCCAGCACTCTGTGGGTGTGTCTGGTCAGTTCCCTGCCCACAGCACTGACCATTAGACCAGAGTGCATCAGTTTCTTTAGGAAAAGGCAGTGGGAAACCACACTGAAGGTTTTGTATCCATGTAGGCAGTGTCCAGTGCTTGCTCCACATCAGCCAAGCGAGTTGCTTTTTCACAGAAAGCAATCAGGTTTGTCAAGTGTAATTCACCCTTGGTGAATCTGTTGGCCTTTCCCAAACATGTGCTTCATCTGACACATGTCAGCCTGCAGGAGGTTTCATTATGTAACTTCTTCAGGGCCTGAAGCAAGACCATATATTATAAAGATTTTATATTTTGCCCTTATACTATGCTGCATTAACCTAACATATCTTGACAGAAATGAAATAATGCAGTATAACCCAAAATGTAGTCAAGTATTCATTTCTGGAATCTATTGGGTTTAGCCCTTAGTATAAGAATTTTTCAGGTCACATTTTTCTTGTGAGAAAAGAGTCTCCTCGTGAATCTCATACCCAGTTTCTGTGTATGTTCTGTAACTGGTAAGTTACAGATTAAGTCCTTTTATACATAAGAAAATCTGTTAAAGATTTATTGAAGTTATTAAGGATCATGTYAAGTGATGCCATAGGAATTCAAAAAGAAAAAAAATAATAAGCACTCCAAAGAAACACAAACACAAAAATAATTTGAAAATTGAATTAAGCTAGTTTCTACCTATTTATTTAAAATAAAAAAGACATTTTAAGAAAGTATGGTTTTTCTGGATAAGCAAAAAAAAAAGTGTACTACACGTATCAGGACTGCAAAAAAGTTAGTAATGTACAACAGAATAATAATTGAATAGTGGTTCCAAACAGGTTTTCCTGTTTGTTTTTGACATCTTCACATGTATGCACAACAGAAAAAGTACTTTTTATTTACYGTATGTCTTTACCTGTATTTTGAAGAACACTTTTTTCAGCATTAGTTTGTCTTAAGGAATTCTCAGCTATTGGTGTAGTCCTTATGCTATTTTCTCAGTTAATCTAGCACAATTGTTAGCAGGTCTGGACTGTGAGATTTAGAAATTGTTCCAGAGTAAAAACAGGACATTTTTCCCAGATGCTTTTAACAAAGGGAAGTGAGGATAAGGAACATCAGAAATGTGAGGACTGCCTGAGACAGCACAGGTCTTCAAATGAGTGTTTATCAAACTACAGCCTTCTGTGCCTTATTCTGCTACACACGTACAATCATGAATGCTCACTGACTGCAGCTACATTGTATCTTTTTTCTCTTTTTCCCCCTGTTCTGGCTATTACCAGGGCATGAAGGAGGGCCTGAAAACAAATTTGGGGGTATCTAATTTTAAAATATATTTAGTACAAATTTTATTTGGGCCGCAAAGCATTGTGATTCGTAGAACATCATGAAAATTTCTCTAAACAGAAGCAGAGACAATRGAAATTCTGTGAAACTATGGATACTGTGATTAAAAGAGCTGTCTCAGGGTAGTGTACAGCAAACAGAACCTGACTATATTTTCAATCTCTCTGTYTGTCTGTTCTTCCAGAGCTATAACTAGGTCTTGAAAGCTAATCTTACACATTCTGAAAATTTTGACAAAGCATCYTCCTACCCTCAAGAAGTGTAATTATAACTCATACAGTATGAAATGGAGCCTCCAAAATCCCYGAAGAAGGGCTCTCTGTCAGTTTCCTTCAGTGCTAAATACATTCCAAGCTGTGGTGATGTGACAAAGCTAGCTCTAATACAAAAAGTGCAGACTTGAACATTTGGTAGTCTTTCAGCATTTAAGTGCTTAAAAAAACCCCACAGTAGCATTTTAAAGGTAGCATTTTTATGTGTTTTCTACTACATGGACACAGTACTTGCAGTTGCACTCCAATGACTCAAAAAATCAGGAAAGGAATTAAGATTATTTTTTACTATTTTGTAACATGTARAATTGGTGATTAAAAATGCCTATTGCCTGAAATCTAATTTAATACAAAATAACACATGCTGTTCTTGTTGCATATTTTCAGCAYGGGATGCCAAAAAATAGATTGCAGTAGTTTGCTTGAAACTAAATGAGAGATCTCAAAGACAGCATTACCAGTATATCAATAAATAATTATTAGTAATCATAATAAATGAATTAAAAATCAGCAGAAGTGTATATATAAAAGAAATTTTCAAGCCTTAGTGTTTTGAATTTCTCAGAAACTTGGTTTCAAAACATTTTGTGGAGGATTAAATGATTATCAGGYTTTGCCACAAGCAAAGTCAATAACAATTTTGACCTTGCTGACTGGTCAGTGTGATTGTTTTTGAAAATCCCATATGATTATATTATAATTACAGTTTATCAAAGTAACATCTGAAATACTTTTTCTGAGTAAAATRTAACTCTGAGACTAGAGAGGATATAGGGAAAATGTTGTCTCTTATTCAGCTAATATGCATAAAATACATTATTTTTATTCCACTAATTTTTAAAATTCAGTTCATATTTTTTTTAGAAGTCAAGTCATATATGCCCTGATWATAGTTTTMTTTTGTTATTTCTAGTATTCTTTATCCGCATAAATAGGGCTTTGATGTTGAAGAAAGAGATGAAAACAGCTGATATTTTCATAGATTCAGAAGAAGTTCCCCCTGAACAAAGAGTCTGTGCTCAGGGTCCCACACAATGCAAGCAAACACCAAAGCCTGGCAGTGACAGCAGCACCAGTCCCAAAGAAGTGCAAGTGCCTCCTTGAAGCTCCCTCTATGCCAGTATTGGTATTTAATCTGCATTGGCTTCAGCATCTGAATTGGTGTCCTGGAAACATTCTACTGCACCGGGCAGCTCTCCTGGCTGACTTGACTTTAGGTTGAATCAGGGTATAGAAACATCTTCTGGCCCTGGAATGGTTCTGTAAGATCCTTCTGGAACTGCCCTCCCTTAGAGCCACTTCTCCTGAATCTCCCTGAACAGCCAGAAACTGYGTGGACAATCTGCATTACTGAGTCAGTCTCTCCCTCCCAGAGACCAACACAAGTGCTGGTTTGTCACTGCTTTCATGCTACCATTGTTTTTTTCTATTATGTACACATTCCTGTTTTATCATGTAAGAGAAAGTTATAATTTATTATTTAATAATTAAATAATGTCTYATAAACTGAAACATTTTTTAGAACTTAAAAATCTTTTAATATATTTTAATACTCATGATTGTTTTTTGTCTTATTTTATATTCTGCACCGTAAAGTATATTTCCGTAATGCTTTATGACACATTTCTTTTCAAATCTTTACGTAATTGTGGCACTCAATGTACCATAGAACACCACTGGAAAATTTCTCTGTGTACATAAAACAGAAATCCAAACTGGAAAGTCTAATGTGTCATTTTCACTCTAAAAGATTTTTCAAAAGAAACATTATATTAAACAAAATACATTATCCATGGTGTCCAAGACCAGCTGCATACCATTCCAAAGTTTATGAGTCTACTGTGTCTTTAGACTGATTTTTTTTTTTCTAAAATCAATTTGGGATCATGAATGAAAAGCTCCATATCCTCCTTCAAAAATTTATATTTCTAATGTTACTATTTTTCAGCATCTATTATTSTGCAAAGTGTTATCCAAGTAAAAACTTTTAAAGACTGTAAAATTACTTTTTAAAGTATGAGGAAGTTGTTTAGGCATGATTCTTTTTTCCCTTTTTTCCACTGAATGACCAAGGCATGACCCCACTGCTCTTTCCAATTACATGAAAAGAGGTTGTAGCGAAGTGGAGGTTGGTCTCTTCTCCCAGGCAACCAGAGACAGGACAAGAGGACATGGCCTCAAGCTCTGCCAGGGGAGGTTTAGGCTGGACATCAGGAGAAATTTCATCACAGAAAGGGTTGTTAAATATTGGAACAGGCTGACCAGGGAGCTGGAGGAGTCACCATCCCTGAAGGTGTTCAAGATATGACTGGATGTGGCACTCACTGCCATGGTCTAGTTGACAAGGTGGTGATTAGTCAAGGGTTGGATCCAATGATCCCAGAGGTCTTTTCTAATCAAAATGATTCTGTGATTCTGTAACTACAGATAGATTTCACAGAATGCACTCCTTACCCAATCTATTTAATTCTTAACAGTTTTAAAAATTATCATAATTTCAATTGATTGAATGTACAATAWAGAATTGAATAACTTGGTTTTGACAATATTCACTAAAAATTCAATATATATTGATTAGGAATGATTGTTACAAAAGTATATTGTATTGTGATCTCTTTTACCTMTGACTTCAAAAAGAATAATTTTACACCTGTTTATACACTGTTTCATAAAAAGGAGAAGGCAATTTTAATAAACTTTAAATTTGTTCAGTCCTTTAATATTATAAGCCAGAGGCTTGGAGCAGGCTGCAGCAAGATACACTGGCCAGGATCAGCACTTGCATTTCCATGCTTTTGWCATGTTTCTACAGAGCAATTAATTTAATGTGGAAATATTGTATTCACAGAGAACTATACATGCAAATCTATTTCTGACTTATGTAATTGCCTAAGTAAGGGGACAGTTAGAAGGTTTGAAATTCCTGTTCCTCACTTGTATTGTAAAAGAAAACTTTATTTTAACAAATATATTATTTATTTTTGTGAATAATCACTCAGATTAATAATACTTCATTATATATTATATTTTCTCCATGTTCTTATTGTATATGTGAATAGGGACTGAATAATTATTTGGACCCTAGTCCATAACTTGTCACATTCAGTGAATGACAAATTCACCTCTATAATTTCCAGCATCAAAAGGGGTAATGTACAACATTTTTTCCCCTCAGAATATGTTCTTAGAAGGCTATGTGTTAAGAAGTGAATTCTAAAGCTGATATTGGGAAAAYCTATTTTAAATTAATTTTGAATGTATCCTTATTTTTGTTTCTTTCATATTTATTAACACAGAGAAATGAGGGGAATCCTATTATGACATGTTTTCTTTATTTCAATTATACTTTTGAAATATGTTGTTGAAAAGTGAGGTATTGTAGATTAATGTATTTTGTTTAATTGGRTATGTGCTGTCCAGATTGAGTTCAAGCAATAATYATAAAAAGCAAATCCAAAATTAGTSTGTATTGGTACTACTTGGCCACTCTTGGCCACTCTTGACCACTCTCTTGGTCTGATTAATSCTAAAACCTGTTAGGATGACTGACATTTCTAAGGGACGCCCAAAGAGTGAAGCAGTTTAATGAACTATTTYTCATTTTGATTTAACTCAGAAACAAGTTGTGAGCTCACTAAAAAGTGCAGGGTGGTCTCTGTTCACTGTAAGGAGCTTTACATTCACAGTTAAGGCAGAACAGAGCTCATCCTGGGGGAGGTGTCATACTGCAGGTCAATGTCAGGTGGATAGTTTGACAATGACTAATTGAGAGAAGTCAGAATAATAATGAAATTATGTCTGACTGTAAATATTCCACCAATACCAGGGATGGAATGRAAAGCACAGCTAACTACAACTGAAGGTAAAGAATAGCTCACATTCCAGTGTCATTATTAGGAATTATTATATATATATATGTTCTATACAAAGTAAGAAATAYGTTCTTTCACTGTTCAAAATTGAACAGTTTATTTTCATCTTGGACCATCCCATGCACCAAGAGTCCATATTCTCCTCATGATTAGGTCACCAAAACAACACCAAATTCATTTTACCCTCCCACAATTAGAAATTTTTTTTTTATTTTATTAGTGCAACAAAAACACCTTTAAAGGCATTGATTAATCCTTTCAACSAAGTCAGGGTTACACTGACCTTCAGACAAGTTTTTCCAAGATTTTATCCATTCTGATAATCCTTAATTATTTAGTGACTAAAGGTTTTGATAAAAGATTTTTTTTTTTTCCCATTTGCACACAAGTCAGTAAAAGTCAATTTCTGTCTCAGTGACCTTTAATATGTTTGGAGACYRAAAAGAAGTTATAAGTACAGATAATGTGAAATTTTTTTTAGAAACCTCAGGATCCAGGTAACCCAGAAAAAAAAAACCTTTTCTGCTGAAATATAAATAAATATATTAGAAAAGATATACTGAAGTAATGATTATTTCTACATTTGTTATGCTACAAGATTGTGCCTTGCATTCAGCACAATGATAAAAAAAGGTTTACTAAATTTTTTACTGAAACCTTTTTTTGTTATAGTATATGGAAAATATTATTCCTTTATTTTACACATTTTACAAATTTATTTTACACTAARTAACCAAGTAGACTAACTCCTAAATTTTCTAATATCACGGCTGTAAATTTTTTTAAAAGACATTTTGAAAGTAACTGTAATTTCATGGTTATGAAATAAGCTGGAAAAGACTGCTAGGATAATSGAGTCCAATCTTTAACCTAGCTTTTCAAGTTCACTACTAAGCCACGTCTGTAAGCACCACATCTATAGTCCTTTTAAATTCCCCCAGGAATGGTGGCTCAATCTCTTCCTGTGTAGCCTGTTCCAGTGCTTGACAAACTTTTCTGTGATGAATTTTTTTACTAATATCCAATCTATATCTTTGCTGGCATGACTTTGAGGCTATTTCCTCTTGCCTTGTAACTCATTACTTGGGGGAAGAGGCTGACCCCCACCTGTCCACAACCTCCTTTCAGGTAGTTGGAGAGAGTAAAAAGGTCTCCCCTGAGCTTCCTATTCCCCAGGKTAAGCAATCCCAGCTTCCTCAGCCAACTCAATCCCAGCTCCTCACAGGAGTTGTTATTGAGGCTGTTCACAGTCCCACTGCCCTTCTCTGGACGCACTCTAGCACCTCAGTTCCTGAAGGGAGTGACCCAGAACAGGACATGCACTCAAGGTATGGCTTCATCAGTGCCAAGGCAGATGATCACTGCCCTGGTCCTGGTGGCCACACTACTTCTGGCACAGGCCAGGATGCCATTTGCTTTCTTGGCCACATGAGCACACCCTGGCTCACGTTCAGCCAGCTGTCAAACAGTGTGTTGGAGCATTTGCACAGAATGGACAGGACTACTGGGAGAGGTTCCTAGAGCTTTATTGTGGCATCAGCCTCATGCAAGGTTTGAGATAATTGAGAGATGRCAATAGCTCATGTCTTGCTAGCACCAGCCAAAGATCTCTTTGTTGCATGGCATTTTAAAARTTTTCCAGCCAAYAGCATATTRCTAAAATTTACAGACAGATGTTTGAACCACTCATTAAAAGTGTATGTACACTGGCTTCAAACAAAGCTTGCTKGTTATGCTTTCTATTAACAATACACAGCATTCYATTATTAAGCTTAAAWCTTTCTACTATCTTGCTAAGCAGATTTTTCTGCGGTCTCAAAGTTTATCCTGGCCAAACCAAACACCTCAACCCATTGTTTAATGTCCTTGCTTGCTATACTATTGCAACTTTTCTACTTTCAGACTTTGCAGCTGCAGCTCGCCCTAAATTCTCTGCTCTTTCTGTTTCCGAGGCCTGCTTTCAAAGCTCCTGAAAGCCTTCTTACCTTTACTATTTCCCACAAACCAGCACCCCCATACAGCTTTCCAGCCACTCTCTCCCAAGGCTGTAGCACTGCCTGATGTTGTTCTGACCCAGATACAGGATCCAGCACTTCAGCTGAAACTCATCAAACTCGTCTTGGTTTACCTCCCCCACTGAAATCCCTATGCCAAGCCTTCCTACCCTCATGCAGATCAACACTCCCACCCAAACTGGTGTCATCTGCAAATTGGCTGAGGGTTCACTTGATCCCCTCATTCAGATCATCACAGATATTAAACAGGACTGGCCCCAGCACTGAGTCCCAAGGAGCACCATCAGGATATAACTCCACTCACCCCCACCTCTGGGCCCAGSCATCCAGCCAGTTTGTTTACTCAGTGAACAAYGCACCCATCCAAGCCACCAGCAGCCAATTTCTCCAGGAAAATGCTGTGGGAAACRGTGTCAAAGGTTTTATTAAAGTCCAGGTAGACTGGGCAAGTAGACAGACAGTCCACAACTGATTTAAGTAAGCTGTTCTTAACTGTAATATAAAGGTGTTCCAGATAAACAACACAAATCCTTCCTACTACAACAAATTATTTTTGTTTTGTGTTTGGTGACAGCACTTACAACAAATTATTTTACTCCTTGCAACAATTTGTATATTGGAATACTCTTAACCTATGACACCAAGGTTCTCTTTTCAAGACTAAAGAAGAAAGGCTTTTAATATTTTTCATTCGTTCTTTGAGAGTGGTCATATTTTCCACATCTATTAACCTTTTGTTGCTTCTATCTCATCCCCTCCTTTCCTTAGGACTTAAAACTGCATTCAGTAATCCTCTTAAGGCTTCACAAATGCTGACTAGAGTGAAATAGTTATTCTGTATGTCTCAGGACTTAYATATTTTAAATCATACTTTTTCTGCTGGTTTTGCAATATTGGCTAATGTTCCATTTGCAACCCATTGTAATCCTGAACATTTTTTCTGCAGTATATCTGCCTAGCAAGCCATTCTGCATTTTACATTTTCCTTCCTAGGCAGTTTGCATGTCTTTGTTATATCCTATTTTATTGCTTTGTACCATTTCTCCAGTTTATCAAAATTGTGTTGAATATAATTCTACCTTCCAGAATTTCTGTAACATTCCTGGGTAATGTTATCCACAAATACTAGTCCTTCAATTGTAATAAAAATATTGCATAATGCTGCACTTCAATTATTTCTTTCAGACTGTCAGTGAACAGATGCTAAGATGCTTCTGCTAAAGGATTCGACTGATTTTACTGTAATTTTCAATGAGAACATATTACCATACTTCTGACAGTGTCATATGGAATTATCATGTGTCAGCAAAGAAGAAGTATGTAAATACTTCCCTGTTACTCAGTTAACTGTGCTGCCATGGAATGCTGTCAGATTGGCCTGTTGTGATTTGCAGCTCTGTTGTGATTTCAGTAACTCTCTTGTGGTTACTTTTAATCAACTTCAGATTTTCTAGGTGCTCAGAGAGAATAACCACTGATTAATAATTTATTGCCTTAACATTCTAAGTGTAAGCTAGGGATGATAYATAACACTCTTTTTCTTTTTAGTTTACTAGTGGTATTTTTCCATTAGATGTCCCCTCAGCCTTTATCTGTTCTTAAAAGTTCTCAAAGGTGACTGCTAATGGTACAAAGATTTCAGATCATAAATACTTTAGAGAAAAATGTTGTTAAGTTGTGGTGATCTAAGAACTTTTCTGTCTGTTAACCAATTCTGGCTTATAGTTAGCACTTAGTTGCTAATGTTGATTATTTTAAGCTTCTGGTCACAATTAACCTCTGCTGAAGAATGAAGAAAAAATACAGTGAAGATTTTGTACTTCATTATRTCATCTGTTATTTGGTCCTCATTTCTTTTAAATTTATTTCTTTCATCTTTTCTTTAATGAATTTGAGGAACTTTCTCATATTTCTTTTTACCCAAGTTTCATGTGRTGTGCATTTGTTCCTCGGCTTTTCTAATTTTGTTCATGCACAATTTCTTCTTTATTGTTAGAATTCCATAATATTTACCCACATACAGGAACAGACTCTAAAACTGGTCAGACTGAATCCTGCTAAAGACAATAGGAGTTGTCACCAGTGACTTACACGGAGAAGGAATTTTATCCTAAAAATGCAAAGGTTTTTCTAGGGCTTGGATTTGGCTGGGATAAAGTTAATTTTCTTCACAGTRGTTWGTATGAAGTTATGTTTTGGCTTTTGTACAGAAAACACTGTTGACAATACAGKGATATTTTCMCTACTGCTGCTTGCACAGAGCCTTTTCRGCTTCTAACTCCACACCAGCAGCAAGGCTGGGAATGCACAAAAAGTTAAAGGGGACACAACTGGGACAGCAGATCCAAACTGACCCAAGGGATATTCTACACCACGTATACTCTGCATATAAAGCTGGGGGAAAGAAGGAAGAAGTGCCTTGCACAGGGTTCCAACCACAACCCGGAACTGAAGGCAGCTGTGGAGGGTTGATCATGGTTGGATGCCAGGTGCCCCCCTAAGCCACTCTATTACTGCTCTCCTCAACTGGACAAGAAAGAGAAAAATATAAAAATATATAGGTCAAGATAAGGACAAGGAGATTTCAGTTACTGTCACAGGAAAAAGAGACTCAACTCATGTAAATTAATTAATTGCCAGTCAAAACCAATGAGTAATACAAAACAAAACCAAATGTTTAAAGCATCTTTCCCCCACTTTCCGTTCTTCCAAATCTCAACTTAATTCCTGCTTTCTCTACCTCCTCCCCAACCAGCAGTGCTCAGGGAATGAGGGTTGTAGTCAGTTCAACACATGCTGTCTCCTTCTTCTATAGATGGAGGATTCCTCATATTCTTCCCCTGCTCCAGGGTGGGGTCCTTCACCAACTTCTTCTACCTGAATCCTTCCCACAGGGTGCAGTTGTTTATGAACTGCTCTATTGTGGGTCCATCCAATGGAGTATAGTACCTCAGGAACCTGCTACTCTGGCATGGATCCCCCCAAAGGGTCTCAAGTCCTGTCAGCAAACCTCCTCCAATGTGGGCTGCTTTCTCCAAGAGTCCACAGGTCYTTCCAAGAGCCTGGTCCAGTGTGGGCTTCCCACAGGGTCAGAGCCTCCTTTGGGCATACATGGGCTGTAGGTGGGTCTCTGCTCCACTATGGACCCCCATGGGCTGCAGGGGCACAACAGTTTCACTGTGGTCTTCACCRTGGGTTGCARGGGAATCTCTGCTCCAGAGTCTGAAGCAYCTCCTTCCACTTCTTCCTTWCTGACMTGGGTGTCTGCAGAGTTCTTGCTGTCACATCTTCCTCATAACTCTCTTCTCACTGCTGTTCCACTGCAGTTTTTCCTCTACTTAGGTGTGTTATCCCAGAGGCCTTGGTCAGCAGTGGGTCCATCYTGGAGCTGGCTGGCAACRWTGGCTCTGTTGAASATGKGRGGAGCTTCTGGCAGCGTCTCACAGCAGCAAGTCCTGTAGACCCCCCCACTGTCAAACCTTGCCATGCAAAACCAATACAGCAGCACAGCCACGTTAGTGCAGCTCTCCACCTGCCCAATTAGGTTGCCTCTCAGTGGGAAACTGATTCATAGTTTGTCAGTGTCTCTGCATGAAGCTACTATATTTCACAAAACTTTTTTTAATGTATTAAYAGAAATTTATTCACAGCTAATTAACTTTATTCAGAGCTGATCTCTGAAAGCAGTGCTACTGACTAACACATTCTGAACATAACAAAAATAATCATTTAGAGCCCTAAAGAACTTAATGCATATGATAAATACTCTTTATTATTACTTTCAGTCATGTTTTACTGCATGTACTTTTCCGATGATCCTTTTTTTTCTTTTCAACACTATAAAYATCAAGATCAGTGCTCATGTCCCACAAAGCTAGTCAGCGCTTCTTTAACTTTTCCATTCACACCAACTCTTTTCYTGATCAATTATTTTAATAYATAAGTTCTCTTTTTGTTTGAGAAAARAGTCAGATAGGCATACATTAAACAAGCTAGAGTTTAAACCATCCAGATGCTGCCTTAAAAGGCATGTTGTACAGGTCCAGTTTTCCAGAAGACTCACTAAGAAGTATCATACCTCTTGGCSCCAAACAACATGTTGATAAGAGAGGAATTTGCAGTTTTATATACAACAATCATGGAATTTGATCCACCTGATCAGCTAAATTCCAATAAACCCATTCGAGATGGTGATGTTTAAATACAAACCTTTATTTATTTACCCTAATGCTACTGAAAATGAAAGTATACATATAAAGTCCAGCTCTATAAATTTGCAAGCCCCCAGTGGCTCCAAGAGAAATAAATTTATYAATGACAGCTGCAATATTGCCCTAATAAGAATAAAAGTCAGTTGGACTTTGCATTGATTAACCATGTCCTATAAGGAAACATGGACAGTTAACATTTACCACTATAGTACAGAGCTGCTGTATAAAACACAGTACCCAAGAGTTAAGATAAATRTGAAAGAATAAAGTTTTCCCTCCTAAAATCTAATAACCCTGGAGCTCTGGTGCAACCATCATCTATCTTTTCATTGTATCTTTATCAACCTGCAAACAGAGTCAGAATGCTATACATAGACATGATGGATTATTGCTATTATGCTCATGAGAATGGCAGGCATGAAGTATAAGAACAGAGTTCAGGCAGCAAGTATGACATAAATTATGTATAAGTAGCTTTTAGTGTCGAGCACTTTGAAAGTTCAGTAAGTGCATGTAACTGAAGTTAATCACTCTATGTCACCACAGGACTGTTTCTTTTGAGTGTACGTAAGATATTTTTCAACATGCTTAAAAAGTGTATGAAAGTAACTCAGTTACGTAAACAAAACACTTCTCTGGACATAGAAGGAGAAAGTTTACAGGATCATTGCAAGGCCTGAGAACCTAATTACAACTGAAATCTGATTTAAGATCTAATCTAAGATTTTATGACTTGAACTAATGGGGTTCAAGTGTTTGAGTATAAACCCCATCTGTTTTCTACACTTTACTGCCAGATTGCACAGACGTCTTAGCATGCTTCCCCTAAGTTTGAATTTTGAGGATGTGCAACTTGGGGCAGGGCACAGAACCAGGGTTTTTTTCCCTCCTTCCATCACTGTATCTGTGCATACTCACTTTGCATTTGTACATGCTTCAGAATCTGTAGCCTACTGATAAGGTAGGAAGTGACAGATTTGGTACTGCAAAGATGATGAGATCTGACCACTCCCTCCTTTAGTTGTACCAACTCCTTTAGTGTACGGCAGACATTACACACTAAATAATTATAATAAAACATTTCCCCAAGGTATTTAAAAACATTCAAGAATATGGAGTATGGGTTCATTAATTGTTGAAAAATGAACAGAATTCTATCAACCTTTTTTATGGTTTATTTGGCTTTTCTTGTTTTATTTTTATATAATATTTGATAACATTTTACTATTTTAAATTGTTTAGTATGTAAGCAGGTGGACTGGCTAAAATAACAGCATATAAATTGTTGGGATGCAGCTTTAGACCAGGTAGATAATTTCCTTGTAGGGAAAATATGTTTTAGCTTTACCTTTGAACAAAAAAGGGAAAGGCCCTAGAAACTTCTATGTTCCCCAGGCTGCCATTGGCTCTGGGCCAGGAGAGAAGTCCTAGTGGGTCTGTCTGTCTGTCCCTCAGCTTTGTAGTTACTCTTCATTGGGCAGCTCGTCAGGAAAACCCACCTAGATCGTTTGGTACTTAAGGCTGAACATGAGGTTTCTCAGGGCATTTTTGGGGTGCTGTAGCAGGTGTATGGGTGCAGTCCCTACACTGTGCATGGCTTTGTTCTTTGCATTATTTTCTTCCCTTATTAAAACCTTTTTGCATTACAAGGCATTCTCGATCATGCTGTCTCGCTATTGTTTCTAAGCCATTTCTGAGAGGTGCAGGACATCCTCAGAGGTATTGAACTCTCAGTGAGGTAAGTCCACCAGGCTCATTGAGAAATTCAATAATAAATAAGATATCCTTCCTTGCAATCTCCATAATGCTTTGGAAGTGAAAGGACTACCTTTTGCTGTAAYACAAGCACAGGCACACCAGCACATGCACAGAGCCCAGTGGGATTAAAACACTGCATCTCGTGGAAAATCAGGAACTACAGAGGAAAGTATTTTCTTGTTTGAAGTTTTGAAAGAACCATTCTTAGAGAGAAGGGAGGAGGCTTCTGATGTTAGGGATCTTGCCCCTTTCATGTTTTAAAAAATCTAAAGGAAAGTTCCTCTTTTATCAGCCTGAGCTRGAAAAGAAGTGGTTTTCCTAATTCTAAATATTTAAAGAAGCCCTCATAAAACTTGAAAAAGGTTTGAGCTGTTTCTTTGTGGGACTAAATTCCTAAGGGTATAGGAAGAAATACATTGGTATTTACCTCTTATGATATTTTACTTCTTCTATAGTAGATGTATCATGGGACATCGGTATTATTTTCAATACTTCAGAGTAATTTGCTTTTATATACTTTCATGGAATCTATACAGTAACTTCTAAATAGAAAGATTTTTAATACTCTTTTGCATGGGAACATAGATACAAAACAATTGAGGGTAAAAGGCTTCTGAGATATATCCATGGTATATATTTACTGGTAGATTTCACTCTTGACCTGAGGCAGACAAGGTAATGCTCATCATGTAGCAGAGTTCACACAGTATGCCAGGTAACATGAGGGATTCCACTGMTGGATTTGAATGGTTGCAGAAATGGGGAATGAATTTACATTTATAGTAATTTAAATTTACAGAAAATTGAATTAATTTGTGGGGTAGCTCAACTTTGAGCTGAAATCCATCAAACTAAACATCCCAGAGTTTAGATTAAAAAGAGTCTTCTTTTTGTTGAAAATAAGTCAGTTAAAAATTAATCCGTTTGCACTTCTTAAAAAGTTTTTAAAACATTGTCATATAATGATTTAAAAGTTTCCTCCTTAGAAAACAAGAGAATTGCAGGATATTTTTAAAGATCATAATTTTCTAAATTTTTGGCAGATCATTCTGTCCTGAGTTGCATAGAGATTCTCTTCATGTGAATGTCAATTACTCACAGAATAGTCAATATTTGTAAAACAAGAGAGTTTATTGCTTGAATACTGAGGAATATTCTCTCTTGCTCCTAAACATTCAGTATAGCATTATTTATTTGCAGTACAAGGGTACATAAAGGCACCAAAAAGTGTCAGACATCCACTGTCCAAAGCAGTGCACAAACATATGGGAGGACACCAGTGTATGTGCTGGTTCACAGGTCAGCTGACAGCCTCCAGTCCTTCAGGCACACATGACTATCAGCTCTGTCTGTGACTCCCTTATATGCCTTGAGCAAGTGGTGAACTTTTAAGGCTGGCCCTTCAGCTGGCACAGCTGAGAAAATGGAAACAAAGCCATATTTTATTCCCCTGACTTTAGAATCAGCCAGGGGCAATCTAATCCATACTGCAATTTACAGCAGCCCAGCTGCCCAAGAAGTTATTCTGGCAGCTGAGAAGCACCAGAGCCTAAGGTCATTCTCCACTTCTCCCAAAAGTGCCTGTATGCAAGGGCTAGAAAGTGAACAATAGTAAGCACTGCTTTTGCTTTTGYAGCTGATGTGTCTCAAAGCAGCTAGAATTGATGATTGGCCTGTTAATATTGTGATTTTTCTTAGTTTTTTTACTGGAAGAGAGTAGCCTTTGAGAAATAAAAGGATGCTTTATTTTAATCATTAATTTATTTTTCCTATAYGTGTAAATCTCAGTCTGTGGTAATTCCACATATGGATATTTGGGTTTTGGTTAAAAAATTATGTCACTGGTTTTAAAAATCATATAYTGCAACCATTTTCTCTCATATTTACAAAATATTTTTATTGCTTGCTCCTGTGTGACAATCTGGAAAATCTGTCTCATAACAGGGGATGATTTCTGGTTGATGGCTGGGAACTCTTTAAAACTGCTTGCATCAGGGTACAGTTTACCTTTTAAGTGGGAATTTTCTTTTCTTATTCTTTCAAAGTACAGTTTTATCCAAAAAAGGCAGAGACATTTAAAGCAGAAATTCTTACAGCTCCAAAAACATTCACTACTTTAAAAATGTACTTTAAAAATGTTCAGAGGTAAAATACACTACCTTCTCAAAAATCTAACTACCCACAGTCCCTTGTAGAGGGAAGAGTACATTTTGAATCAAGGCAATGCAGGTAAGTAGTGAATCACACATTTCAGAGGACTGGCAAAAAGCTCTCCAAATGGACACATCAGAATGAAGGAGCCCGAGGCCAAGCCTAGAGCAGAAAGCAGACAGTGGAAATAGTGGAGGAGATAATATCTCTTGTTCATCTGATGAGTATGCTCTCCAGAGAAGCCCTACTCTACATGAGACAATCTAATCTGAAAAGACTGAAGAAATTTGTAAGACAAAAGTTTTAGAAATTTGTCTTCAGCCACCAGATTTGATTTACCAGCAGAAGCTAAGAGTTAACCCTTGTGGCAGTAGCTGTCTTGGTGGCACAAATAACTACAGGTTTGGCCAGGACAGAGTTACATTTCTTTATAGTGTCTGGTATGGGGCTCTGCTGTGGGTTTGTGACTGGCCTGGCTGCAGAGAACAGGCAGAGCTCAGTGCTGATGGAGACAGTGCTGATTACACGGGGTTGGTTCAGTTATCACTGAGCAGCACTGACAGAGCCAAGAACTTCTCTGCTCCCAGCCCCAYCCCTCCAGTGGGGAGGCTGGGSGTGCACAAGAAGGTGGAAGGGGACACAGCCAGCACAGMTGACCCCAACTGGCCCAAGGGGTGTTCCATACCCTGTGACATCATGCTCAGCATRYACAGCTGGGGGGAGAAGGYGGAAATGGGGATGCTTGGAGTGATRKCCTTTGTCTTCCTGAGTCACTGTTAGGCCTGATGGAAGACTGGAGGTGGAAAAACACCTCCCTTGCCATGTGTAGTGGTAAAKTAATTCTTTGTTKTACTTTCTATGCATTCAGTTTTKCTTTATTTATTAAACTGTCTTTATCTAAAGCCCATGAGGTTTTTTTTTCTTATTTTTCTGATTGTTCCCATATCCCACTGGAGAATACTGAGCAAGAGGCTGTGTGGTGCTTAGCTGCCTACCAAGGTTAAAATACAACAGCCCAAAACCAAAAAACTCTGGAAAAGACCAGGGATAAGCTACTGAACTGCTGTTTCAGTAAATGCCCCCAAGAGTTAGATGGAAACTGAGCAGATTCCTTGCAGATAAAACTTACAATACCAAAATCTAGAGGTGTAGAGGTGGGCTTCCAAAGACAGAGATTTTAGACCACCTGAGGATCAATTACATTGAAACTGTAAAAACATCAGCTGGGTAACTGATACCACACACTAAAATGAATTGGAAAGCCTTAAGATATAACTGCAGGTATTCACTTGCAGTATGAAACAGAACACACTGTAAAAAGCCTTTGGCCACACTTCTTTCTTTATCCCACCCATACTTTACTTTTCAAGTTAAATATCATGGCCATTTTAATTTGGAGGAAGAGGAATTATATTCTGTAAAATTTTGTCACAGCAATGCACCTGGGATGCATCATTAGGGATTCTTCTGCAAGCTGGAGTTAATGCAGATTCTGGGCTTAGAGCAATTCTGTAAAACTGAATCTCTAAAGACAGTAATAATGAAGAAGATCTCAGAAAGAGGATGTGTCAGGAGTAAATATAAGTTGTTACCTCTTTACTGTGTGAAAGTAAGAAAGATAGAGAAAAGGCTGTGTTATGAGACAAGGGTCTGGAAACAAGGATGCTCTGATGTCACCACAACACCACCATAACTGCAAGTCTATGTTCTTTTTTTGCAAAGTTTTGAATTCATTTAAATAAATTAAAAAATATCTTTCCCCTTAGAATAAACAAAAATTCCTGCCATCTACACTAAAATTACTAACAGAAAAAAAAAAAAAGTTTTTTATCTCAAAAATGAAGAAGTGAAAAAATCTCCGGAGTTCTTGCTGAAGACTAGAGACCCAGCTTTCACGGATCCCAAAATTGTTTGTCTTTTAGTGAATGCCAGTGTATTTGACACAGATTATGTCAAAGTGGGCAATTTACAATATTTCAAATTTAAAAACTTTATTTTCTGCAAGGAAAATACTGAATATTTCTAAATGGAAAATGAAACCACTCTCTGAAATKTCTCCTTTTCTTCAGTATTCCCGGACTCTGTATGTCATTTTAAAAAAAGACTTATTCATATCAAGGGGAACAAATGCCATAMATTATTCTAAATCCATGAAATAAATGTATCCACCTATGTGGGTACAGAAATAGAAGGRTTACATAAGTGTTATTCCTATAATGAACCAAAAGGTGTTTTTTCAGTTGCTTTCTTCACTGAGGAAAATGGTGGAAGTGCTAGAAAGCATATGAGAATATCAATGTATTCAGATTCCTGTTGTTTCCTATACAAAGTTATTATCCAAACAGAAAATCCCTATATTCACAGTCTAAACCCACATTTTTCTCCTGCTCAGTTCTTGGCAGATCTGAGTAGGTTCTTGCATAATTTCCCAGGATAAATAAATCTCTGTGTTTACAGTTTTGGCTGCTCTCTGTTGTGCTCTAAGATAGCAGAACCTCTGTGCTATGCATTCATTAGACATTCATTAAAATGAAAAACACAGGCAAGCAGCCTCTAGCAGCTGATGAAATGGTACCCTATGATGATGGTGGTGATTTAACTATTGTGAAATTAATCTTCCCTAGAATGTCTAATGATATCTAATACTAATCTAATACAGTTTTATCACAGCAAATTGAATACATCGTTAATACTTCTACTTGAGTGGTTTGGTTACAGCATCCATTATTGTACATTGTAAAACTAAAGATGAGAAGTGTTTTGTAGGGAGCAGAATGAGAACAAAGTCCAGAYTCTGAGAAATACTAAAGAATCTCACAGCAATGAAAGCACCCTCCAGAACTGTTTGGTGTCAAACAGTTTCAAAGGTTTATTTTTAATAACTTATACAATGCCTTTACTGCTTCTGAATATGGTTTCTGGGGCTACAGCAATGCTGGAGRAAGCTGAGATACCCTACTCTTGGCTGAATGATTGGGAAAGAATATTRTACCAGTTTGTCCAAGCTTGTTAAYGCCAGATCTCAGATCATCTCAGGATTTTCAATCTTGGCAGTGTTTCCTGCAGWAGTTGTCATGGACTTGCTCTCATGGGAAAGAAAGGCCACAAACACTACTTCTAACACCTCACACAGCAGCTTCAAATGTGCATGACAGGAAGATGAAAAACTTGCTGAAGGAAAATGTCACAGTACCATAGCTCTCTGGACTGGCACTTCTCAAAAAGTCAGGAGTTCATAGCCTGCAATAAATAGCTGCAGTAAGAACATTGCACATCTTCATTTGTATCAACCCCAAGTAACATTAATACAAAACTGAGCAGTTACTAGACCTGTACTAGTTTAGATAGGAGCAGCAGTTTGATCCTGTATCACTGTAAGTTCTTTCTGATTCATAATGATGCCATCAGGCAGTAAGAGCAAAGTTTTTGCAAACTACCAAAAAAGCTGCGTTTGCAATTGCCAGCAAGCTTTCCTTTTATTTTGTACACTTTCTCAACACTTGTTATTTCAAGAATCTTTAGTTTCTGTACTACCACAAAAATATTCAAAATAATATCTTTGARTGGTTCTCCCTCACCAATAGCTGGACTTCATTTAAAACAAGCTGATGTCACTTTGAAAGAAAAGAAGTGAGCTAAGCAAGTTCCTGGTTTATGAGCCACTTCCAGTGATGCACTAAGTGGTGCCCACCTGTACTGTGGGAAAAGTCTTAGATTTCTTAAGTTCAGCACAGACTATCTCTTAAGCAGAAGCCTACCCTGTCTTTCTSATCCACCACCAAGCACAAGCATTGGTATGCATAAAATAGACTTATTAACCCAGRCTTGATATATTCTGGAAAATACCATGTGCACAGGAGGAAGGATCATCTGCCCATCTTAAGGTCTTGCACTGCACACTGAGGTATAATACCTACCAGTCAGACCAAAAGCAATCAGTCAGTTCAAATCAAGATGCAAATGTGTTCTCAKCTCTTACAGAGAGGGAAAAAAAAAAGAAGAAAAAAAAAAGAGTTTAACTTTTCTTGTGTTATGATTTCATAAGACTAAAAAGTTGAATCTCACTCTTTGCTTCACAGTACATACAGTATATCTGCTAGGTACAGAGAGGAAAACAGTCTTTCCTTTGAGACCCTGTTCTTAATTYATCCTTTGAAGAGGTAAATTTAAACATGTGTTAGTATGTGAATGAGGGAAAWGAAAAACAAATGAGACAGATTTCTATTTTATTTTTTAGATCTATGCCATGCCTCCATTAATATTGCAGGCACATATTTCCAGACTGCTTTCAGATATAATATTTATTTTTCAAAGTTCTACCAGCATATTAAAATTAAAGGAGAAAACAAAAAATTACCACAGTATTACTGCAACTAGGAGATAAGTTTTGCCTGATAATCAGAAGTGACCATCTTAATTTAATTAGGCTTTCCATTAATTCTGTGAAAATTGTTTTAGCCCATTTTTTTATCATATATCTGTCCTTCAAGATACTACTTAGCTTTGTTATTAAAMTGACCTTTTTGTCTCTTAATATATCTTCTTTAAAGCTTTAATTATTTGTAAAGAGTTTACCTCTTGAAGAGAATTATATCTGCACAGTTTTTTCTATGTACAATTATAAGAAGTCTGTAGTCTTAAAAYAAAAATATTTTAACTTTTGTAGAAACTGTCAAATCTGATTGATCCGACTTTCATGTATAGAGTCAACAGTTCAAATAGYAAATAAATTTAATTTTCTCTTTAACATAATTAAAACATGCACTTCAATAAAAGTTACAAAGATTTTTAAGTCTCCTATGAACTCTATGTTAGAACTCATCTTTACTTCAAGATMCAAAGCAGTATTCAAAGAATTGATTAAGGTGAAGAGCTGTAGCTACATCTTCATTTTAAAGAGAAGTAAAACTTCARTAAAGATTAAAAGATAAAGACACATTGGACCAAAGACTTCACTTGTTATCATACTATATAATTAAATATAATKAATTGACATGTCAAACACCAGTTTTCTCCTAAGATCAAAAAGGGACAAGATGAATTACATATTGAAGTTTACTTCCTGTCCTTGATATAGAAAAAAAATGCACAAATACTGCAGGTCAAGCTAGAAAGTAAGATTTTGAATAAAACCTTACAGATTGTCATATATATGCTTCCCCAATATGTGCAGAACAATAATCACAGAGAGCTAAAGTGATTTTTCTGTTTTCACTCATTGTTCCATTGCAAAGAATGGGGCATATTCCAAGTACAAAAATTACATTTGGAGCCACAGGACATCAAGGTATTTGTTCTCAAAACAAACTGAAATGTTCAAACTCATCTTGGGAAGGTCTAAAGAAACATGAGAATTGCAGATACAAATTATTACTTACACAGTGCATGAGTCTGTACATGTATGTAGATGCATGTGTATTTTATGTACAATATTTTGTACATAATATTTAACAAACCTTTTTCATTACCAGTGGTTGTAATCATGTTGCCCCACTCATGGGAGTGTTCAGAGACAAACAAGAAGCAGTGAAAATTATTTTAAAGAAATGAAGTGACTGAAGAAACAGAAGGTACTTCAACCCTGCTTTTACAAAATAATACCTCTTTCAGGTCTCTTTCACTRAAGAACATAAACCAAAAGTATCATGAATACTGCTCAAATCTCATGGAAAAGTATATTTTGTCAAACAAAACTGGCAACTGTGTTGAGACAGCAATTTTAGAATTCTCTAAGGCTTTTGCAATTCTGTCACATGGCCTTTTTAATTTTCTATAATGCAAGATTTTTAATCAAGAGGCAACACATTAGATGAATTAAAAAAGGTCTTATTGGCAGATATCAATGAGGAGGGCTGCCCAAGGAAGGTCTCCTGAGAGAAATTCCTGATCCAACACTATTCAGTGCATTCTTAGAAACAATCTAGATGATGAAAAAAAATCTTAACTGATTAAATTTGCATATGACACAAAGATTAATGGGATACTAAAAAAAAAGAGGGCAGTTTACTGTTAGAACTTAATCTAAATCACTTGGTCAGATTGTCCGAATCCAACAAAATGCAGGTACAGATTAATATACTTTGCAACAAGATCCAGGGGTTATACTGTCAGCTAAGAATTCTTGTCCATAGGAAGCAGTAACTTATGAAASATTTGGAGGTCACTTTTTAAGGCTGCTTCACCATGAGCTCTCAGAGCAATGTTGTGGCAGGCATTACTGGAATGAAGTCCCTTGAGCACAATTTAACAATTTTAATCTTAAACAAAATGCAGTCATGACAATTAACATTGCAATAGCTTGCAAAGGATGGTAAGGGAACAAATGAACATTTATGGTGAGATGAGCTAACTTTATATGACTAGTTTCAGAATAATTTTACAGTTTCTAAAATAGTTTGTTTATTCAGTTACCATTATGATCTCTAGCAATCTTCAGTCAATGAATCACTGTGGAAAACTCACTRGAATCAACATTTTTACGCCTTTTTTCTCTTTTATGGTTAAAGCAAGCAAAGCGACATATATATTTGGCATACAAAATATATTATAGCTGTTRTGCAAATCTATTTATGAGTGTGCATATCTAGGTATAGAGATATTTTAATGCATGTTCATATGCCTACACATATTATTATATTTTTTTCAAATGCAATATTTCTRTATATTTTTAAGTGAGAAAGTATTTTATTTATATATTCTAATACACAACCTGCAAATAGATCTTTTTTTTTCTTTAAGCAGAATCTAGAGACAAGAATTAATTTGAGAGAACCACAAGTGATGAAGTAAAAGTCTTGTTAAACTTCAACTCCTTCATGCAGTATGTAGACAATTAAAATTAACAATCTTTTGTATTARACCTGCCCTACTGACTTCACAGTAGTGCTGTAGTTTCACAATCAATAATATAAATAAATTTGTTTCTTCAAAGTTAAATATCAGCAAAAAACATACCATTTTAGGATGAACATGGGAAAGCTCTGACCTGTTCTGCTCCTTTCAGGACATTTATGGTGATGGAAAAAAGCACACTGTGTAATCTATGTCCTTTCCAGCAGCTAGTCATGCAAAAGTGAATGTAGGATCTTGGAGATGCAACGTGGGAGAGAAGGAAGMTGTAATTCTGCCTAATTTTATTATGGTTATATCAGTATCAAGGAACTTTCCATGTCAGAGCCTAACACATGATGTGTTGAGCTGTATTATAATAAGGCAGCAGAAATCTGTGAACCAGAATTTAGGAATTCACCAGCAAAAATTCCTATCCAGCTCTAATAYGAGACACATTGTATATTTAAACTACATGTGTAATGCATTACAGAGTGCTATTAATTTAAAGAATATTTTACATTTAATGTTGAAGTCTTGTTACTRTCTCTATTTTGGTTTAAATGGGGGAGATTGAATATTTGATTTTTTTTATTTTCTACAAGCCCATTCTTTGAATAAGTAATTGATAACAACTATGTAATTCATATTAATTAATATATAATTTTACTTCCAAGAGTTTTACCAAAAATTGATTTTTGTGAGTGAAAGATATTCAACAAAAAGTTGTGTAGCATTCAAAGAGATGAAAGCTCTAGGGTTTTGTTTGAAATCTTGTTTATTCAGAAAAAAGTATTATAACTATTTTCCTCTGGATATTGTGAAAATGTGTAAGCAAGGACCTGATATCTCAGTTTAACCTTAACTTTTKGTTTGTGTGCCATAGAAGTCTATAATAAATAACATAACCTGCCAGGTTTACATTTCATCCACTTATAAGATTATTTTTCCTCTGGAAGGTTAGATGGGTAAATCAGATTAAAACCATATCTGACTGTCATCCAGTAAACCCACTCTTCCAGTTATGTAGTTCATTTTTCTCTTACCTCTTTGAATGAGTTTCAATGTCTAATAAAACTTTATTTACTGGGAGTGCCAAGAAAAGAGTCAATAAATTTGTTGAACAAGATATGAAATAGAAATGTCAAAGATGAATAAATTCTAGCACAGTGTTTACTTTATAATTGTATTTTTTCATGGAATTCAATTTCTCTGTAGACTCTGAAGCATAACAACAGCAGAAAATGAAGTCGCAGTACCCAAGATGAAAAAATGTAAAATAGTAAACTTCTTTTTAGAGCAATAACTGAAAACATTGTCCATGTTGTGAGTATTTAATAAAACACAGCATTTTCTGTATTACAGTCAAAATTCTAGTCTGTTCACCTCCATCTATACTTTCCTGGGAGAACTTTGTTTCTTTGTTTTAATTTTTTATACCTAAATAATTAATCTGGAATAGTCAGCTTGTCCCTGTATGGCCTGAGTTTCTGTAGTACTTTTCATTTGCATTATACCACAGGCAGTAAGAGCCAAAGCAGTTACAAAAAGCCTTTAGCCCAAGCTACAAGCAAAAGCATATTTCATATTCTGCCATGAAAATTTTAATAGAATTATTCAACTCTTGGTGATTTTGAGAAAACAATGGCTTGTGGGATACAAACTCATAGGAATCTTGGTGGGGTTCTGGGACAGCAACAAGGGAYCTCTAGAGTCCAGGRCAGAYCTTGGAACATGCAGTTTATTATATAGCTTGTGGGTAAAAAGTGGGGGCTTACTCAAGCTTCCAGCCACAGCTAAAAACATGCCCAGARAGTGAAAGAGAGCAARAGAGTCTGTGTGTTTCTGTGTGTGTGRGTGTGAGAGAGTGTCTCAAGTTCTTRTTACAATACATAATCTCTTTTTCTGTGTTAATATTCTGATTTTGCAGTAGCTGACCAGTTCAAGACACAAATCCTATACAATTTRCATACAGCCTATAAGAGTTACTRCATCACCACATGTGTTCCATTTTAAACAGTAAAAATCCACTTCCAAAAACTCTTTTTTCTGCCCTGCCACATTGGCAGGGTCTCTCCAACCTTTGGACTTTCAGCAYTCCTTTARTTTCTACAGGTATTGTTTAATCAAGGCAGATTCTCTTTTGACTGGCTAAACCATTGTCTTTTCTAGTTATTCAGCAACTATCTGCCTGGCATTTCTACCTCTCTTACCATCTCTACATTCAAAGAGCTTTTTGCTAAGCATTCATATCTATAAAGTTTCCCTGTTAACCTTCCCAACACAAACTCATGCATTTTCAATCTCTATTTYAATCACAAAACCTCCTACTTCATTCAATAGAAACAAATTATCAGTTACACTCTTCTCAGCAGACCTGTGGCTTGTTCCTTCATCAGACTTACTAAATTACCATCTGGGATTTTTCTGCATGCATACTGTACACTGCACACAGTTGGGCCCATGCTTTTACAGACAGCTTGGATTCACATAGACAAGTCTCAAAATTTTCTTGGACAGCAGGAAGGAAATGTATGAACCTTCATCACCAGTGTCTGCAATACAGCTGCTGTCATTACAGTGAGATCTAGACAGATTTGAGTTAGCAGCTAAGGAAACCTGTCAGATGTAATGTTTGAGTCCATATCCTTCACTGGACTTTGATGTTCTGAGGACTCAAGTTATCTAGCTAAAAATTAGCACAGGTTTTGCATTACACAGATCACGGTGACAGCTACAGAGTAGACACATGATTTGCTACTGTTCAGTGCTTTTTACAGAGTTAAGCCTCAGCAATTCCCATTGCAGTGCCCACATATTAAGTGCGAGTTCAGATTAATGAATTCTCAGCTGAAAGAAGTCTCAGCCTCAAAATGGTAACTGTTTGACAGCTTGTAAATAGACAAAATTGAAACTGCATTATCTGATCCTTCAGCTCTTTTTTGTTTCTTTGGTTCAAAAATATAGAACATTAAAAAATACAATAATATTTGTAGGTCTTTCCTACAGGCTCAATAAACTTCTGTTCTTGACTGAGCTTTGTTAGGGCAATAACTACAACATTATAGCTCACAAAATATTTAGGAGAAGATTTTAAATCAGTCACACAAAACAAAAGAGGAATTCGACTTTTAACAGAGATCCAAATACATCTACAGAGGTTACAGATAGGTACTGACTGGCCTTATCACATTTTGCTCCTCAGAACAAAACCCACTTAGAAGCAGCATAAAAAAACCATGACAATAAGACTAACACAATTTAAATTCCAGTTGCTTGAACAAAGAAAAGCATACCTCCATTAAAGAATGAGGGAAAAATCACAGAATTTTTATGAAAGGCTTCCAGTAGACCAAAAATACAGGATTTATTTTTCATGCAAGTGTATGRTACAACAGAAGTACTGAGAGAAAAYTAAAGAAAACARTTGAGTAGTGTAAATTTTAAATGGCTGGAAAAGTATATCAGGAACTGCCTTTGCTGCTGCTCACAGGGACCTATCAAGTGCTAAACTGCACAAAACAGGTGAGATCTTACAAATAGGAGGGCTTGCCTGTCAACTATCTGGATTCCTGTYTTGGTCCCACAGGTGAAGATACWAAGCAATTTTAATAATTTGCCAGAAATGTATGACCTGTTTATTATGATAGTTTGTATAGAGTAGCTAATACTTTTATTTAATAGATAGTCTTTTTTTCAAAAGCGCTTTAATGCTACTATTACATTTTAATCAAAAATATAATAGCTATATTATCTAATATGAATTGCTTACAGACTATTTGCTCTTTGTGATTAACTGTTTCTGAACTGAAAGCAGGTTTATTACAGTTAGCTTTTCTCTCCTCTTGATCTCAGTTATTTTCCACATACTCTATAGTGTAGCAATGTATTTGCATGAGTTAGGCCATTCTCTGTACCATCCAAACTCCTTGTAATCTTATCAGAACACCTGCAGTCTTGTTATTCAAACCCTCAGGAATCCATCAAGGCCACTGAGAGAAAAGCAGGACTAAAATAAGAACAAGAGGCCTGGAAAACTGGCCATCAATAATGCAAATTTCAGATAAAAGTGGGCTCGGCATGATGATGGACTCTGACCAATTAGGTGCCYTRAGGGCTGTGTGCCARCCTCATGGACAAGGCTGAGGATCYAATCAAATAATGTGTGTGTGTATGCTATGCTAAAATCTATAACTGTCGCTTATTGTAAACAATAAATGGCTTCTGCAAAACCACATTGGTTCAGTGTTCAGAGGTCCATTTCTCCTTCCCTATAGTACCTATAATCTTAAATCTCGAGGTCATTTGCAGTTTAATATTAGAATAATAACTTCAGCTAATCAATACTGCTTCAGGCTTAGCMCCATATTGACCCTTTTACAGTCAATATTTACACATTTCAATAWTATTTTTGTATGAATAACATAGTATCAAAAGTCAGTTAAAGAGATGTAATCTTGCATTAAAAAAATATTTCTCTCGAATACAGGGAAAACAAAGAGTGGTGCTATCTTGCTCAAAAATCCACACCTATGATTTCATCACTTTGACCTCAAATATTTTCMTTTCCAATTCCTCTAACAGTTACATTCACAAATCCATCTCCAGGATATGTGCCAYGTAAAAGATCTTGTATTAACAGCCAGAGAAATTTCTAGTCCACAGATTTTGCTTCTGGTCAGCTCTGGGCAATGGTCACTYATGATAACCTTTGCTGGTGGCTTTTTTTTTCCTCTGTTGACTTAAGTTGACAGGCTTAAAAATGAGATAAAGAATTGTTATTCATTTTACTTCCACTGTCCTGTTGCTACCAAATACAAARGACAAATTCCATGTAGGAAAACTTTACATTCTGCAATGGGATTGGGGATTATTTGAGGTGATRGTGGTGGATAAAGTGTTAGGCATGGCATGCTTTAGAAGCCTCATAATTTAAATTTTGATTCACATTCCATTTGCAGAAACCGTTACACTTCAACATTTAAAAGTATTGAAGAGGAGACAGGTGTTTTAATATAAGGACATTGCTATTATTAAATCCMTGTTACCAGAACTCATTATACAATCATGAGTCTGTAATCACATCCAGTTGTTAGAAGTCTGGTTATTTTTACTGGCATTTGACTTAARCAGAACATCTCTTTGGTGCAACTTCCCTACTTAGCTCTGTGACTTGTTAGAACAAAAAAAAAATACCAATTACATAGTAGAATTGAAGCACAAGTATTTTATTTTTCTATARAATTCTGTATTAGGTCAGAAACATTTGTCACAGTAGATTTTGAATAACTTAAAATAAAAATTTATAAGTAATGAAGTCATTTGAATGTCTAATTCTTTTGGACGCTGAAGAGCTTTTTAATAACTTCCTAACTCTTCAACTTATGATAATGATAAATTATATCTAAATTAGATATTTGCTTGCTGATTAATAAACACTGAACTTTTTGTAGTTGTCTGACACCCTTATGCAACCATGAAAGGAAAAATAGTATTTGGAAGCTGAACTAGATAATTAAAACAGTTACATTTCCAGAGAAATATTATGTTCCAGTGTAAAATAATCTGCTACAACAAATTACCAAAATCGGTCTAGGCACTTTAATGAAAGCAAAGTGTTAACTGGAAAATATAGAGTCCTCTAAAAATCCAGTTCCAAAACATGTAGTTACTGGTAAAAAAAACACCAAGAGGAGAAGAAAAGTATTCACCTCTTAAACTATGAAAGGCCCCTTTTTTGAGGTAGGAGGAAACTCACAATAATCAGGTCTTGCTACAGCAGCCCTCTTACTAGGGGGTAGAAATGAGCTGAGGCACAGACTTGTTAAACACAGCATTAAAAGGGTCCTTGTTTATGCCTCTTCATGGCTTAGTCATCTTAWCTCCAACTACTCACTGACTCTGCCTGCAGCAAGCTCCTGCTGTAGGTTTCCCTTGCAGCCTCTGACTGCTGGTTATTTCCTGCTGAACTCTGACTGCATGGATCAGTTTGCAGACTCTGAGTGCAGGCTTTTACCCAGCCAGACTGCGACTGCAGATTCCCAGACTGCGACTGTAGATTCCAACAACAGGCTCTAACTGCAGACACAGACTGACCTCCCAGCAGTGAGTGTCTCACCCCAGAATCCTGCACCACAAGCCTCCCCAAAATTCCTTCTCCATGATGATCCTCCCCYAACAGCTTAACCCCCTCTTTTATCTCACTCATCCTTATTGGATATAGCTGTGACTCATCAGGGGCGAGGCTGTATTGGTTAATTAACACAGCTGTCTGTTATTTATCAGGGGTGATGTCACCTGTATTCCCTTCKCCTACAGGGTCTTAGTGTGTTCGAAGACTGTAAAGGATCCCCAGATTTTAAAAGAGATGTTCTCAGACTACAAGAGGTATGCTTGGAGGMGTACAGGAGAGCTGGTTGATACCCAAGAATGACCTCCTGAAAACTCAGAATAGTCTATTCTAAGAAGTAGGAAATAAAACAAAGGCAGCTGGAGGCCAGCACGGACAAGGGGTTCTAACTGAACTTGGCCATTGAAAGGGAATGTACAAGAGGAATGAGCAGTAGCAGGTGATCCAGGAACAATATAAAACTGCAGCTTGATTGTGCAGGGATGGGTTAGGAAATCAAAGGTCCACCTGGGACTGAATATGACAAGGGATGTGAAGGGACACAAGGAAGGATTCTRCAACAATATAAGCAGTAAAAGGGAAGCCAATGTGAATGAGGAACCAATTCTGAATAGGGCCAGGATSCTTGTGACAAAGGATGTGGAAAAGCTGGGTGCAAGTCCAGGAGRAAAGTCTGGAGTAAGGTTTATCCTCAGTGGAGGGGAGCAAAGCAGGGAGAACAATCTGTGCATACATAAGTCCAAAGACGTTATGTGCTGCCAAAAGTGCTGAAGTCCAAGGAGCATGTGAAGGGATAAGGGCTTTGTTTTGAGATGAAAAAGAATAATTGAAATAGTAATCWCACTGAGTTGTTCTTACAATATTTCAATGTTGTCCTGGAGTTTTTGAACTCCTGAAGTTCAAATGAATGACAAACTAAAATCAACATTTAACAAGCAACTCCACAGGCATTTGTTCTTACTTCATGGAAATGGGGGAAACTGATCCATKCTAATGATCAAATCAGCTTGATCAGGAGGGGCAGGTAAAAAGACTTTCTCAATTCTGATATCCATAGAAATGTGTAATACTCTCAGCTTGAAGACCTGAGCCCAGTTGCTGCAAATCAACTAAGCTTTTCCTTTATATTGACATCAGTTATATTGATAGCAATACTTAGATTGCCATGAAAAAAAAAAGAAATCGGTTCCATTGATTTAAGCTCAACAACAACAGCATTTTAGCACAAATGATTTTGAGGTGAATGCCAAAGCTCTTAGCCACTTTACCTCTAAGAAAAACAACTTTGGTCCATGTTTAACATACATTTGAATGAAAGAGGACTTTATTCTGCATTGATTGAAGATGGCAGAGTGACTTTTTCACTGTTAAACTCAGGAAATATTATGACTTTTTGTTGGGTTTTTTTTTCTTTAAATAAATTTTTTTAAGAAAATTTGATAATTTAGTAGATTCCAGACAGCTACAATATATAGATTGTATATCTATAACATTTTAAAAACTGAATTAAAGTTAAATAACTTTTCTTCTGTAATTTTCCTGTTCTGTATTCTTACGTATTCARCTAGAGCTACCTGATGACACTTTAAATCCTTGAGTTATGTGGAATGAAAAGTCAAGACTAAAACCAATATAAGTCGTGCCTTTTGCATTTCTACATGTTTGTTTGCCAGTTTAACAAATGCAGAAAACAGAATTCATCAGTATTCCTGTCTATTAAAGGTCATCATAAAATGCAAGCATTACCTTGCCAAATGTAATATTGAATTTAACTGCTTTTATACATGGAGACTGTAAACATAGTGAAGTTTTCTGTTATCACTTTTATTCATTTGTCCATATATCTACACTAATATATCTCTGCCCATTGGAGTGATGGTGTGCTCAGCCCCCCAGCCTGACCTTTATTTCACATGACTTTACTCAGGTGATATTCAGCAGTCATAATGGAGGTGTCTGGTCTGCTCCTGAYGGCTGCAATCAACTTGTAGTGGATTCAGGGGAGACAGATAAAARCACAATAGCAAGGAGCTAATCTGAGCAATGTGCCTCCTCTAAACAKGGTGCTGGTCAAGAGCCCAGTCAAGCCAAGCTGGAAAGAAATTAACTCTGTAGTTATGCAAATGTGGCTATGAAGCAATTATCTTATCTATAGGTAATGGACAGTCCAGGGCCCACTGAGCACACTGCTGCAGACCAGGATGTCCCCTTGTGCACTAGTGCCTCTAAAGATTATTCCTTGAGTCTGACACATTCTTTCCCATGAGAGATTCTCATTAAATTSTCATGCTAAATTTTGAAATGCTAGCTAGGGGATATAAACAATTCATTGTTCACATAGAATCCTTTAGATATAAAYSATTGATCAAGCTCTGGAACCAAGTCTGAATCCAASCACACCTAAACTCTCTTCTGAGAAGGACAAACAAGTGTTTAGAATACAAGGTGGCCCTTTCTGAACCTCAACAGGTCTCCCTGACAGTTTTGTTTGACCCAGTCCTCTATACAGTGAATAATTTARTGTACCTTGCCATAGAATTTTGTTAAACCACTGTTTCACTTGCCATCAAACTTTGTTAAATCACTAATTTATATTAATAAATGTGTAGCTACTTCTATCCTGCAAGTGAAGTTTATGCCTCCATCAGTAAAAATTTGTCACGTAATTTGAGTTTCCAAATAATATGGATAAATAARTGAATAGATAAATATTGACAAACTATCATGGCTTCTTATGCAAATTTTGTCCATGMAAACATATTTAAATGTACCCTGAAGATTTCTGGAATTCAGAATTCTAGCCACCAGTGACTGCTTCAGCTGCTGTTGTMATACTTAAAAATAAATGTTTAACTTAAAAACAGTCAATTCTCCCTAATTTGGACAAATTTAGGATACAATTAAAATGTCCCCACTTTTTATGGGTTTGCACAACATATACYTTAGGTTAACTGGGCTYTACTTTCCARCTGTTTACAGCTGGAAGRCCAAGGGGAAAATAGCTTTGAATCCTCTCTTACTCCAGAATCCACAACAGACTGAAACAACTTTGGAGTTTTCAACAATTTTCTGTTATAATTAGCAAAGGCATAAGTGCTGTCACTTTCAGATGAGCAAGCACACAATAGAAAATTAGTTTCTCTTTCCCCATATGGAACTTATCCTTCCCACCAGCCACTGTCAGGAAATTCAGAGCCACATTGTCTCAAATTTCTTCTTAAACTCACTCTGCTTAATATACGAGGGTAGAAAAAACCAAATGTGTTTATAGAGTAAAAAAGAGACTTTTTTTAAGTCATCCTTGGAAAGCTTTAGCAAACTCTTCTTTCAGAGAAAGCAATTGTATGTTCTGACCTGGCAGTTCCTTTGAATCAAATAAAAGATTAAAAGAGGACATACTGTGAAAGAGATTACACTAACTGTGCTGTGCAGYTATCTCTGTTTTCTATTAGACAGCAAGAGCACTTACTTGATTGCGGTTTTCTAAAAGCAAGATTCATGTTTACAAGCAAAATATCTAAAAAGGAAAGCRGCTTATGAAATGATTTATCAGTAATAACCAGCATCTGGAGCCAAAGGCTGAGAGACTTGGCCTCTTATTTAGCCACTTCCAATGCCTCTCTAACCAGAAAATCAATTAAGTTACTTTAAACTAACACAGGCATATCTGCATAGCAGAACAGAAGGTAGCCCAGAGGCATTGCTTTTCAGCCTCTGAGAAGATGATTATCTGAGAGTTTGACTGAGGGAGAGAGGTAAGCAACACAGTGAGACACCCAGATGATGGGGAGAAAAAAGGGGAAAAAATAATTATAGTAATAATAATAAAAAAAATTGGTTAAACATGAGAACTGAGTGGGTAAGTAAGAGCTAAAAATTTTATTCTAATATTGTTTTCATGGAACAGTGACTTTAGAAAAGAGACTATGAGAAAAATAATTTTAACTGTGTCTGAGTTAGTTTGTGTCTCAGACCATTAAACTGGAGTGTCTTCACTGTGAACTGAGGTGTGAACTGAGATAATTATACTAATTCTTCTGACTGGGAAAGCTGACGGTAATGGGAGAAAAAGAGCAATTTTTAGMGGGCATAGAAGAAGCCAGGTGACACAAATCTTTTCCACCTAAAAGGATGCCACATTTTATTATGGGAATTCAAACGTGGAAGAACAGTAAAAAAGAGAGAGGAGCATTGCATCTCCCCTTCCTTCCACTGCAATTGTACAGCTTGTCCTGTCCTATAACATCAGGAAGCATTTGAAAAACTTCTCAATATCTCTTCCTCTACTCTGTATTTATCTCCATCCAATACAGCTGGTCACAGTAGCTAATCAGTTACATTAGTCTGCCCTGACAATGCTACTTTCTCTGTTTCTGATGCATTGCATTCAGTACAAATGTACATGAGACACAGGACAGCAATGCACACCTGCCCAAAAGTATCTTGAACCTACTACTTCAGGACTAGGCAAGGAAATGGTTCAAAGGAGACCAGAGAAATGGAGGAATATAATGGCAATTCTGTGATCATTGTTGTGATCACTGTTGTGATCACAGACTGTTATTCCATCATTTTGCTATTACTTTCAGTTAGCAAGAGTGCTGAAATAAATGGTCCCACATATACCTATGTCTGTTCATTTGCTATTAGCATTTGTAAGACCCTTAAAAGAAATTGGGAGGAGGAATTAATTTGGRATACAAATTAAAGATTTTCAATGCTTTTGTATTACTTCCTTGATGATATTTTTTCATCAGTTTTCTTCACTGTTTTTGAAAGTAAATACTGTACTATATATAAAGAAAGATATATATGGTGCTCCCATAAAATATTATGGCACTTAACCTCTCCAAAAGACCTCAGTTCCTCTTGTTATTGACAGAAGACRTGAAGAACCACACCTTTGTTCCTGCCAGTAGTGGGTGAAAGGATAAATGGTGCCTGGACACTCATCAGGAGCTATCAACTCATATACTTTGACCTTTCCTCASCAGCAGCAAGTTAATGTTTCCAGGCAGTGGAGAAGATGAGTACTCACCTTATACCTAAATCTGCCTCAGAAATGTCAGAGCTTTCCAGTCTTATTAACCAGGGAGAAATTTTCATGTTCTGGGTTTTTTTAATCTAGGRTTTTTTTCCATTTCTTAGGACTTGGAAGAAGTCTCCCATTTGAAGGATGTGAGCACAAGATCTGAAAACGTTGGAGGCTCAAAGATCCTATTTTATTCTAAAAAACCTCAGAATCCAAGTCTTACTAGTTTAATACATCTGAAAAATTCAAATTTATATATTATATTATCAAATATTTACCTAATGCAATGGTGAATTGCAAAAGTTGGAACRTTTACTTCAACAAATCAGCAAATTAGTTGGACAAAAATAGCAGCTGATWTTTTTTGCCAYGGGCTAAATCACAATGAGAATTTTKTGCTCTGGAGCATGASTCAATAAATGTACTACATTATGCAGAGGTATGTATAGGGATGAGGGAAAGACTGAACAGCTCCTTCTCCACTCTACATTCAGAAGAAATACTTGGTAACTCTGAAAACCTTACACTGAGCAATTTGTGTATGTCTTCCTTATGCTGCAGCCTAGAAAAAAAGAATGTTTTAATGTGCCTATTGCTGATTTCACCCTTTTGTAACACATTTGGAGCCAGGGAAGATGAATGACAGAAACCATGGAAATAACAGTGATAACTGCTAATCAGCACTAGATATAGAGAAAGTCGAAGTGACTGGCCTCAGGCTGCCTGATTAACACRGGCATTAGCAGCTTGTGCTGATGATCCACTTTGCAATGTGATAGAGAAGACAATTACCCCATAAGAGGTGAGATCAGCACATCATGTGTGGACCTCAGACATAATATTAAAGGCTGAGACCAAGATTGAAACCATTTTGCACCAGGGCCAGGCTTTCAGTCAGAACAAGGACAAGGGCACATCCAGCAYGAGTGTTCTGTGAGCCTGGATCCTGCAGCCAGCCTAACCCAGACCAGAGGCAAAGGGACTATAGATGACRTATGATGTGTAAGACAGAAATACTAGACTAGTTGTTGCTCTTTATCTGAGGCATCYAGCTTAATAAATGAATTCCCAACCCACAGAATTATCTGGTTCTCCACATGACATGGAGATGTGTGACTCTCTGTTTTTGGTCCCTTACCCAAATCCCAAAAGATATTATKATTTTAATAAAAATCAAAGGTTATCAAACCAATTTTCCYGAGGTGAAGCACACGCAGGTAAATTATTASCTTGTGGTTTTCCATGGGAGAAAATGCATATGTTGAGTACCACCTATCTGCAAAATGTGAATGAAATTACCTATGAAGGTAATATGTATTTTTTACTCAGTAATGTGATTTTTCTTTTACAGAGTCTYTGCAAATGTTGCTTTGCAGGAGACATTCAGTAGATCTGCTTCTGCCCCCTAGAGCAAAAGAGCAGTGGTCATGGGCTGGAATGGCAGAAGAGATCAGTTCAGGCAAGGAGCAGCCAAAACTATATCTTATTCTCTAAGAATCTCTTATTTCATGTGATAACAACTGATTCACTTGTCCTCAATTCCTCTTTTTAATTAATATCAACAATGTCAGCAGTCTATATCTTATTAAACACAGTTCTGTTAAATTAAGCTGTCCTCCTTGGTTCGTTCCACCCTTACACTTATCCACCATCCTCAAGATTATCAAAGAGAGTCCTTCAGCCTTGGTAACATTCCAGTCATCTGATCTCTTTCAGCTCCACTCTGGCCTTCTCTTCTAAGGCTCATGGCTCAAAGCAGGGAGTCTTGGAGCACCACTCTGGTGTTGGGATTCCCATCCATGTGTCACACATTCATATTAACTGGCAGGGGCTTATGTATATCATTAAAATTAACAGGCATATATATAACAACATTTCATATTTATCAGATACCACCTATTTCAGAAAAAGAAGGTTGTGYTTGGAGAGAAATATTTTGAGAAATATTCTTGTCTTATATAGTAATCCTTTTCCACTTATTGGGAGTGTAGCAGAGATGTCTGTGGTATTKACACAGCAATTCAAAAACTACAGCTTTTGGTTAAGAAGTACTTTCACATTACAAGGGAAACCATACACATAATTTTGATTTTTTTATTTATTATTTGAGGAAAACATCTTGCGTTGTTTTATTTTAATGAGGTAGTTCTGACAGTTTTCACCTGAAATAGCTGAAAGCGAGGACTAGAACTGGTCTCAGCATAAAGCTATCTGCCAGGGAG
Source organism: Alauda arvensis (assembly GCA_902810485.1). Lineage (NCBI taxonomy): Eukaryota > Metazoa > Chordata > Aves > Passeriformes > Alaudidae > Alauda > Alauda arvensis. Next base: position 815,396 of record CADDXX010000248.1, on the reverse strand, counting down.
TTTGTCTTCAACACCTGGAACGCCTTTGATAATATCCCAGACCTTGTAAAAACTTTTTCCCTGCTGAAAYGAAAGAATAATAAAACCGTAAAGTAGGATTCGGGTTGACTAATCAAAATTCTGTTTGCTTCAGGATTCCTTAAGCTCAAAATGAGGCAGGAAATATTGTTGACTAAACCTTACAGACAGAAGTAACTGATCTGGATTTTCCCTTTGTTGGCTTTGAGTCAATAAAGATAACATTTAATTACATGTCACAAATGGAAACAAGAGGAAACTTAACTTTTTGAAATTGTCAAATTCATTACTCTGTGTTAATCATGTTTATTTTACAGTGGGGTTTTTTGTAGATCCACGTATCTTGTATGTTTACTTTCTCAGTTACATTAATATCTGTGGAATTACATTATGAGAATTACAAATGAGAACACATTTTCAACAAAGAATGGTTGGGAGAACTTTCCACAGTCTTCTGTGCTTTGGAATAGGCATAACTGGTAATTYAGAATTGCATGTTACCAAATCATCTGTCAGCTACAGATATGCACTGATCTCACTTACTTGATCAGATGTCAGTTTTACAGCCTACTGCTCTTTCTTTAGCTACCAGCAGTTTGGATTCAGACCTTTCCCCCCCTACCCCACAAAAACCAATAAACTTGTAGTTATTTAAGAGTAAATATAATGCTTGGTTGCTGGCAGCGAAATTGACTGTGAAAATCTGAACCAGTTGAATGCAAGAAAATCCTTGCAATTATATTATTAACACTGGCAACTACACAAAATTAAAGTATTTCCATCTGGCTGTTTGAGTGTACTTGGGGTGTTTGGTATCACTGTTATAAAAAAATAAGGATAATAAATAATATCTATTGAATTTTATGTACACTYTTGTGAATTTTTTTGTATTTTTACTCTGTTTATAGTCCAAAAMCAAATTTCAAGTCTAATCTATAGAACAGAAATTCCACTACTGCCAGGGCAAAAACTGTCTCTTCTTGAACAAAAGCTGAAATTGAGACACATAGCTATCACTGACTTCTCTAGAGACAAAAAACGATGGATTTAGATATTTCCAGACGTTAAATTCACTAATCCCCAGAGTAAGGGATGGACTCTGGGATTTGCAGTGTCTATTATCACTGAAAAATATTTTTTATTTCACAGAATACCATTTCTCCTCTGTTGGGATACAGAGGAAAAGGAACAGACCCTTGGCCTACAATAACTGTATCTAATTTTATAATTGAAGGACTGACATTTTCTCTGATGTAATTTTACCAGCAAAATTTTAAGATGAAACTCTTAAAAAGTTTTGAGTGTAACATTGTGATGTTTTTCTGCATTGGTCTTTCCTTCTGTCTACAGGAGTTTATAGATATAAATTAATTTTTTATCACTGAGAAAAAAAAACCCCAAAACTTCAGTTTCTCTTATTATTATATAATTTGGGAAAAATATGATGCAAGTCCATAGACAATGACAAGAGGTAAGTGAAAAAAGATGCAAAATTGCTTTGCATATTTTTTTATTCAATAAATTAAACATAATGTAAAATATTTTGAAGAGCACAGTAACAAATTACAGTACCTTTGCGAATTGGTGTTTATACAATGATGGATATACCAGTGTAGTCCCTGTGGGAAAGGAACAGCAAGAAAAAGAATAAACAATTCTGAAGATGTGTCATAGAGAAAAAAGGTAGGATTCACCTAATCTTTCACTGTCCAGAAGTTAAGCATGTAGTCTAAAGTACTTGACTTAACTCCTTTATGTGTTGAAAAAGAAGGAGATAGACTTCTCTAGAGGAAAATTTATCTAACATTCCTTAAATGTTGGTCTTAAGAATGGATGAATCCCTCTCAGGAGTCATCTCTTTTTGTTTCTGCACTTTGAAGAAAAAGTTGCCMTGAATGACAAGCTTGGATTAGGCATCTAACTTTGAGGACTAAATTAGGTGAATTTCATCTTACCTTTAYTCAAGGTATAACTCTTATTCCTAGGAATATGTGCATTAACTTGGTCTCCTAAAAGCATAGCTTTCAAAGGTCTTTATTCTACTGGAGATAGGCTTCTAGTGGATTTTAAAAGTTATTTATAACTAAACACCTCAACTTTGCCATTATTTGGGCCCAGAAGTACAAGGACTTCACACTCTTAACTCGTGTATACACACTTAGTTCTTCCTAGATTCTACTGAGAATTAATTTTTTGAATAGGACTTTGCAGTTTTGTTGCAGATTTGGACTATTAAATGGCTGTGAAAATTGGCCCTGTGCTGCTACAGAAAAACCGAATTGTAACACAATGTCAAAGTTTTCGAAATATTATTTTACTTCATGTGTTAAAAGATTATTTAGGTGAAACAAACTTACATCAGCTAAATTTAGGTCCACTTTCTTCACTTATGATGGTGCACCTGAAGAGGTCACCCAGAGAAACTGTGGATGCCTCATCCCTGAAAATGTTAAAGACCAGGTTGGATGAGGCTTTAAGCAACCCAGTGAAGTGAAAGCTGTCCCTGCCCATGGCAGAGGGGTTAAAAATAGATGACCTTCAGAATCCCTTCCAACCCAAACCATCCTATGATTCTGTGAATCTACAATTCTATGAAGMTGTCCCATTTCTTAGAACAAATTAGAAATTAAAAAAAAACCAACTAAATAAAAAACCCTTCTGGAAGGATTAATCAACCCATTTGGACTTTTGTGTTCCTTGCACTTTTGAAGTTTATCTCATTAATTTAGGGCTAGAAAATGTGTCTATACATCATACTGCTGAAAAAGGAACAGAAATACTACAGTTCTTCCTGAGCCAAAACAAGCTACATTGAATATTTGCTTTTCTGAATTGCAGATTCACAGTGTTTCATTAAATTATGGTGCATAATATRTAATTGTGTAACTTGAAGCAAAATACCATTTATGTAATAAGTTTCCATCCTCAAAAATCACAAGTCTTTGAAACCAAGTCTTAGACAAAGCAGGCATACAGTTGGTAAATACACTGTATGTCTTCGCAAGAAATGTCGTTATCTTATTATCTACACAGAGAACATCAATCCACAAGCAACTGCATTGGAAAAAAATATGCATTTCTTTGAATTCATTAGAGATGGACAGATTGCACTCAAAATTAAGAGTGTACATTGAAAAGAATAGAAAGCAGTAAATGAAGAAAAGTGCATGAGTGAATCTCATATATATATATATATATATGCATATATATATACACATATATATGCACAAAAGAAACAAGGCAATTCAGTATCCTCAGTAATTAATTTATAAAGCAGGTATGTGAGGAAATAATGACTATTCCTAACACACTACAATACCAAAACTGTATTTTTTGAAGAGTTTAATTTATCATTCAAACAGATGTTTCTGAGACTCTTTCCAGGGGCTACTCCTCAAATGCTAATGCTTACATGTCACATTCTTTTCTGAAATGTACTAAAAGAAGCTATCCACCCTTCCAACTTTGAAGGCTTAGCACATTTGGGGGAAAATTTTTTGTTCCTTTATTGTTGTTGAYATTTTCTTCACAGATTGTCCCACAGACACAACATCAAAGAGACTGCAGAAATGTCCTGCTCAAAGGAAAACTTAGTAAAATTATTCTTTATTTGAGGAAAACAGTTATTGAGAGAGAAAAAAAAAGTGCTTACAATTTGAATTGGAGATGATAATCATACAACTGAAAATGAAAAATGTTAGAACAAGTTGAGATCCACTCAGTATTACCTAAACATTTAATTTCTGTCTACTGATTTGCTGCATTCTGGAACAATCAGTGGATATGTGTCTCCTAGTATTTACAAAAGGAAAATTTTTAACCTAAGATATGGTACTTAAATCAAGAAGAGAAATGTATACTTTTGATCTTCAAATGTACTTTTCTCATTTATTTAATTATAAAGAAATTCACACACTGTAGGATGAATTCAGTCACTTTAAGATGAGTTACTGATGGCTTGCTCATGTCTTTTGAGATGGGTGTCAGTAACAAGGGCATATTACCAGTCCTCCAACTGCTGAGAACAGTGGGTCCCCCAAAAATCTTTAGCATCTGGTAGCCTCATGGCACTGTCTCACATACTGTAATATTGTAAAGAGCTTAAAATGGTGCTTGACCTATATATCCTTATTTTTGAGACAGTGAATCAATATTTTTAGGAATGTTAGATCATTAGAATTTTTATATGAGTGTATCTTATATGCCTTGATTAAGTAGATTRAAATTGCCCCTCAGTAAGTAACTTATAACTGGAATTGAAATTCCTACTGGAAGTGCTCATGAAATGAAAAAATACAGGCGATAGGTGTGCCTTCTAATTTAAATTAACAATTTGATGGTCGTCAGAGAAACTTGTATACCGTTTCACTTCATCTGATCTTAAGTCTGTCTGATTTTGTACATCAAAATCCCCAACTCACACTTTACACTGCAAACATGTAGTGCCAATCCACAAKTAACAGACTTGCTTTCATTTTCTTGCCAATGAAATATAACATTCACTATCCTCTGTAGCAACTTCCAAGACTGAGTTATATTTTGGCATACCGAAACTCCCTTTCTTTCTCTTAGATTTTTTTTCTGAAACCTTAATTTAAGTCAAAGATGTTAAGCCATAATAAACTTGGATCTTTAACAGAAAATCCTATACATTGTTCTACATACCTAAAGGTATCAACATACCTAAATGTAGCTAAGACAGAGAAAAGTCAAGAGAGCTGTTAAGTGATGCTACAGACTTTATTCCACATAATAYAATAAATATTTCACCCCGAGGCTCATTCTGATCAAGTTTTTTGTSCCAGTAATAACCTCTGAAATAAAGACAGATCATATGGATATAGTCTAATTAGTCCTCAGTTTTATTCCACAAGACAGAGTTGTTTCAGGCATTCAAAAATGTAGGCAAAGATGAACTCTGGCTATAAGGAAAGAAAGTAGAAAGGAATATTAAACAAGAGGCCTTGAGAAACAAACAGCGGGAGACTGAGAGTATGGTAAAATGGTCTATTGAGTTTCCAGGGGTASTTTGAAACTTTCAAAGATTCTGAAAAGCTGAAGGCTTTGCTTGYATTGCTCTCTTTTTAGGATTATTTATTATTCTGTTGTAAGTGTATTCTGTTGWAAGTTTTATTCACTGATTATTATCTCTAGGTTCCCTGAATTTTAAATTAAGTCAATACTTGCCTCAAAAACATCACACTGCCCATTAATATTAGACTGACACTGATAGAGATGAGATTGTTAGTTTTCTGGTAAATTAGTTTTATTCCAAGAGCATCATGTTTATGATATAGCCAGTTACCAGCCCACTTGTTTTTTCCTTAATGTCCAGGAAATTTACAARGGTGTAAGTAACATCAAAAATTCAATACAAGAATCAAAAAAAGTAGCAGTATAGAATATTTCTTCTATTTCTTGAAAAGAAAGCAAAAATAAAAAATCCCCCTCTCTTATTTCTCCCCAGTCTGACTTTTATTGAGAGATGTTGAATGTATGTGAGTACTTAATTTGAGTATCATGARTATTTTTTGAGTATTTATTTTTCTGAACATGGATAAGTGTGTTGAGTTTATACTAAAGAATAATTAGTATATTAACTGTTATTAATAACAGATTTAATTATTATTAATGTACTAATTATTATTATACTGATTAAGAATAATTATTACTAATAATTAGTATATTAACTAATTATTGATGACAATATTGTATTCAATCAGTTACTTTTTTAGAATTGTATTATTTTGTGGCATTACTTACCCATGACATATCTACAACCTTTAGGAGTCAGTRTCACATTGACATACTTCAAGTAGATGTTTTTATATAGAAAAACAGTACATGAACCGTTTACCTTCTTATGGAAAGAAAATAGTTATGAAAATGTCTGTATGAATATCTCTAGACATGATTCAATATTTCTAATAAAACATAAAAYAGAAAAAAACAACAAACCCAACCAKAAATAAAAGAGGGATTAATACTGCTTTATTAATACTGCTTTATGAGATCATTTAGTATTTTCAATGAGTAAAGATCACAGATAGGGTTCAGAAATTCAGAGAGGAATTACTTATAGAAAAATCATTTAGTCAGGAGTAAAAACCCATGCAGAATGCCTCGTCTGTAGAGACTTCTTGGCCTTTATCCTGCATGAAGGAATTTCTYAACATCACTACATAATGCAACTTTTTGTAACCTAGAAGACTGAACTAATCACCTGATTTACAGAGTTTGCATATTTCAAGACAAAGGCTCAAACCAAACTGCCTCTCTTTCTTCAAACATTCTAGCAGTGACTTATTCTGAATATTCAAATTAATTATTAACTGTGGTCTAACAAAGCAAAAAAAAAAAAAAAAAAGATAAGTAGAAAATATGTTTGTGTGCTCTTGGCAGAGAAAGCTGAGACTGGAGTGCTGTCACTTCCCTGTGATACCATCTTTTAGCAATCATTTGAATTTGTTTTTCAACTTCTTAGCTGTAGTCTCCCTTGTTTGCAACCCAAAAATGCTTGCCTCTGTTTGTGCCACTAGACTCCCCTCAGTACACTGCTGAACTTGGATGTCATCCAGTGAAGAGCTGCAGAGTTTGTTCATGTCCTACCAGGGGGGAATCAAGATCTGATGCATATGCAATGTGTCATCCAGTTTTCCCAGAACTTGTAAAAGATCCAGCTGTGCTATTAATTTGATAAGGCCTCAGGCCTTCCACAGCACATCAGTTTTACTTGATTTACATTCTAGAGCCTACATTAGATTTCTAGGAATCAATATGAGATAGATTCTTACCAAGGTCCTCACACTGAAAGAAAAAAGTAAGGGTCAAAAWARCCCAATGTAATAGATATAATACATTCTGTAAACATGYTTTCTGCATGTTTGTTTGGGAAAYAATTTTTCTTTCAGTATATCTTRCAAGAAGAARGATCAGAGAGAAAATAYTTTATTTTYCAATATTTATATTTTTAATTWGTTTCAAAAAACATAGGAACAGACAAAACCTGTCTATTTGGCTACTTGGAAATTATTTTTAATTGCTCTGAATATACAATATAATTTCTTTTGTCCTGTTATTTTAAAGAWATCATTATTATACTGAAATAATTCTGTCAGTTGTTTCCACCTTTTTTTTCATATCTTGACAAGACATGAAAAAAAAAATTAAACCAAGAAAATCTGAAAACACAAAGGCAGGAAATTCAGATGGKCACTGCAGAAAATTTTTACTCAAATAGAAAAGTTACTAGGAGTGTTGCAGTAAATTGAAATGATGAATCACATCCTCTACTGAAGGAAGATATTTTCAGAAGTACAAGGGTACGAGAATCCAAGCTCTTCAAAGRAAGACCACTTTGCAAATTAAGCAAATAATAGAATTTACTTTTTTTGAAAATGGTTTCAGGAGGTCAATTTTTTCTAAGAAGGATAATTGAAGAATTGAGAAATACCTAATTACAATATTTCTTATTCTGTCTTTTGAATATTTGTTAGGGAAAACTTCCTATCAGCCACTCAGGAGTCACTCTGGCAAYCACAGTCCCACCACCTGAGGACTGAAGTTCTGGATTGCTCCAGTAACCCGAGGGGACCCATTTGACTGCCTGCCTCACCACTTTCAAGTAGTCAGAACAGGTTTTCCTGGCAGCTTAACACCAGGTTTCTGGTGATAGCAGAGCCTCAGGCCTTTGGTTCCTTTCAGTAATTTTATCATGGTGTAGCAAAAAAATAACATCTCAAGCTGTTGTTTCTGAGGAAGGACCCCTAACAAAGGAAACACCCAGCTTTTATTCCCTCGCAGTCGAAGCAGGTGAGTCTGTGTCAATTGGCTCCTWCCTGTCTGAGTGTCCAGCCACCAGGCTGGTGCCACAAATTCTCACATTATTTGCAATGCAAGGATTAGTGCCAGTTCACAGCCTCTTGCCTCTGGCTCTCAGCACCCAGAGCTCAACCTGCAACAGGCACTGTAGCAGCTCACTGAGATACCTGCACTAAATGTGCACTTYGGCATATTTTGTTGGCAATTGGAATTAATAATCAAAGGAAACAACTGAAAATCAGAGGGTTGGGGTTTATGTCTAGGWACAAATGGGTTTGCTAGCTCTCCTTAAGGAATACTATATGTAAGTATAACACCTTGTGACACAGAATCACAAAATCACAGAATGGGCCAAGTTGGAAGGGATCACAGTGGATCATCTGATCCAACCTCCCTGCTCAGGCAGGGTTTTTCCAGAGCACATGGCAAAGGATTGTGTCCAGATGGTTCTTGACTATCTTTGGTGAGAGAGACTCCAAAACTTTCCTGGGTGATCATGTTCCAGTGCAGGGAAATCTTGCCAGTAAAGGAGTTCTTTCTCATATTCAGGTGAAGCTTCCTGTGCATTGAAATTGATTTCCACCTATTGTCCCTTGTCCTTCTGTTTGGCAGCACAGAGCAGAGCCTGGCTCCATCCTCCTGGCACCCTCCCTTCAGATACTGACAGACATTGATGAGCTCCCCTCTCAGTTGTCTCTTCCCAAGGCTGAACAGGCCCAGCTCCCTCAGCCTGTCCTTGTAACAGAGATGCTCCAGTCCCTTCATCATCTTTGTCGCCCGCCTCCAGACCTGATCCAGGAGCTCCATGTCTCTCGTACTGAGGAGCCCAGAACTGGACACAGCACTCCAGATGAGCTTCACTAGGGCTGAGTAGAGGGGCAGGATCACCTCCCTTGACCTGTTGGCAATGTTCTCCCTAATGCACCCCAGGGTACCATTGGCCCTCTTGGCCACAAGGGCACTGCTGGCTCATGGACACTTGGTGTCCACCAGGAGCCCCAGGTCCTTCTCTACAGAGCTGCTCCCCAGCCTGTGCTGGTGCATGGGGGTACTCTTCCCCTGGTGCAGGACCCTGTATTTGTCTTTGTTGAACAGAGTTCTCCATCCATCTCTTTGATATCAAAATTCAACTATATTAAAACTTAAAAACAGTGAAAAAACAATTGACTCCCTAAAGTTGCTAACATATGTTTTAAATATAAGAAAAAKAGTTAGTCATATRTGTATGTACAATATTTACAGTCTCTCAATAACATAGATTTGAGAAATTAAATACATTTTTTGTAAATATGTGAGAAGCATGTGGAAGAAACAACAAATCAGAAGAGGAGGAATAATAAAAATATTAAAAATATTGATAAGGATCTTGACAACTGAGCACTTCTGCAGGTTGATGACAAATTTACTACAGTTTTATAGGGCAAAAAATCTGAAAAAAGTCTCAAATATTTTTAGTTTACTAGTAAAACAGTGTGTCCCTTAKAAAATTTAAAAATATTAAAAAAGGATTTGTGAAAATGTGTAGGTGACATAATTATGTAAATTTCTGAAATTTTGAATAGTCATTACAATCCTGCCTTTGATTTTCTTTTGCAGTGGCTACATTTTTGGCTTTATTTTGGTTCAATATGGACCTTTCTCACCATCATTCACCAGCACCAAAACTGGATGATTTAGTCATCATTTGACTACCCAGACATTCTGATTGAATCTGTAAAATACTTTTGCTGGAAATGATGAAAAATAATTTCATACTTGTTTCATAGAAATAAAGATGAGGTAATCAGTTTTTATCTACTGATGCATTTTTGAGGAGCCTCTTAAAGAAAATAGGAGGCCAGATACAATCTTTACTTTATCCAATTGGATCTGAACCCAAATTTCCCAAGGAACAGAACTGATCCTATTTCTGTTTCTCCAGCTGTTGATTTTTCCCTYGGGGCATAATTAGGGTTTCCATATGCCCAGTTCCTACTTCATGCCATATGTGTTTCCTTTATATCTGTACTTGATATCTCAGCATTCCGATATTTAAAGAACCTTGAGCTCATTCGACAAAGTATCAAACAGGGGTAATGTGATTAAAGGAGARCTTCAGTTTAAAATTTTCCAACTGGTAGCAGAAATCTAAATGCTYAGTTCTCATTAAAGTTGTTGATAAATGTATATGCAAATGATTAGAAGCTAAAATTAAATTATMTGAGGTGAGAATATTCCCTTTCCTTCCTTCATTCCCATCCCTGTCACTGAACTGGAAGTTTCTATTTGTTCTATTCCCAAATRAAGAACTGTGACTAGGAGAGATTTTGAGGGCCAGTACTTTACAGAAAGTTGAAAAGTCATCAAAAATGCATTGTTGTGGTAAATAATATTCTTTTTAACTAGAAAAATACAGAATATATCTATCAATAAATAAATAAATAAATAAATAAATAAATAAATAAATATATCCATCAAATTTCTCAGTATTAAATAATGGTCAGATAGTGATGGGCAAAATCTTGAAGAATAACCACTTAATACCAACAAGCATATGGACCATTGTGTTTCAAGAAATATATTAGAGTAAGTTTGGAAAACAAAGCATAAGGACCATTTATTGTAATCATAGAAATATATTTCTGAAAATAAGCTCAGTAAAATTGCTGATTACAAAACCTCTTCCGTTTTGATTCTATACTTCACGTTGAATTGACTATGAGGCCTTATTGACTTTAACAGAGTTGTAGTGGAAATATGTGRATGATATTTTTGAATGCTTTCCCAGGTACTTACGAACTTGCAGACATTCTCATTTTCCACTCACTTCAGAAATCATCTGTGYTGTAGAAAGTGGAAACTACCATCTCAGGATGATAAAGGAAATTTATATCTCCTTTCTCCTGTTTTTTCATTTGGTTGAAAAATGCATCATATTGGAGGCCATTCTGTGGTCTGAATTCAAGTATTATCCCTGACTCCTTGTACAGTAAGAAGACAGCAAACTCAAGTACTTGAACCTCCTGTTAGTTGRTGACATGAACACAAGCATGAAGACATACAAGTAGCCTGTAGTTCTTTTGCTCTTGTTATGACTCAGTGATTCTCCTAGTTTTAGAAAAGAAAGAAGACATTTGATATGGTTCCAATAAAAGACTTGTACTACCTTTATAGTATCAAAATAAAATTACCAAAACCCATGKGAATAACTAAAATTTTTCATATTAAATGATCCATTTATAGCCCACTTCTGTAACTTCATWCTGCTAAACAGTGTCTTTAAAAAAAGTAAGCAGTATTTTTACCACTTCATGCAATTATTGGTGTAACTGATTTTATGCAGAAGGTGCTGACATAYTATGTGAATGCATAGACCCTCAGAGTATTTGGCAGTTATGATCTGTCCCAAAGGATAATGCCTGTCTTGAAATATGAGAAAAGCTAGTGCAAAATATTCACATCTCCTGAGAATTTAGGACTCTGTTCCCTCAGCTATACACAACATATTAGAGTTTAAATAAGTTACAGCAGTGATTCACTGCACATTAACACAACTTAAGTTCCCTGAGGTTCTTTCTCCGTATTTCGCAGAGTTCTGCAAAATGTGAGCTTCCATTAAACAAAGGTCTCTAGCTCTTCTGCTTCTAAAAATGGCTTTAATTCTGCAAATAAGTGTACTTATATATTGTTTACTCTATTCCCAGATTGGTAGGAATAACAATTCCAACAACAGTGAAAACCTTACTTATTCATCTTAAAGAAACAAGGAGGAGAATAGGACATGAGCTTGTGATGTTTAGTTCTCTGAAAAACAGATCACCTGCATAYTTAGGTATGTTCATCATTGTTGCTGACAGTATGCAGGAGAAAGGTTAGCCACCTATTATTATGATTTGACTGAAGAATTAACTTATTATGTAATTGATGTTCTCTACACAAGCTTATGGGAGAGTGGTGTCTTTTACATTTTGATGGGAAGCAGGAAAGGGCTGTTGTAAGCTATTGCTGCTTGAAGGATGAACAGAGATAATAATTATTTTATTCAGTTCAAGTCTTTGATCAAAACAGAACTTCTCCCCCTATAATGTGCTTTTGAGGCTGATGTGTAATGGTGTTTCTTCCATGATAYTTTAGATAATCCATCTGACATATATTTCTGGGTCATGCAGTGTACCTGTAGCTGCTCCTGATGGTCCTATGACGACCTTAAACTCAAGGTTTAATGACCAAAACAGCTTCTAAAACTGAGCACTCTGTGATTATGCCAACTTGAGGAGAGATACCAGGGAAYCTCCAGCTGTTCTGGGGCTTGTTAAAGTCACTGGTGCTCGCTCACACAGCCTGAATTTGCAAGAGGTTATGCATTCCATTTAAAAGAGAACATTCTGATACCAGCTGGAGTTAACTTGCTCATCAAAGTAGCACAACTAGGAGTTTTACTCACTTGAGATTCTTACCATGAAGTTTCCTGCCACTTCAGAAAGGTTTAATAAAGTAAATAATTGAGAAATCCAAGACTTTAGAATTCAAAATTATCTAAAAAATATGAATGTTAATAGGCTGGTGAAAAAAACCTATACAATCCCTGGGTTAAAACAAGCAAAATAAAGAAATAAATAAAGCAAGTCACCAAAACCCAAAACTAAGAACATSACAATCAGTGTTCTCACATTCAGCTCCCTCTCCCTTGGGAGCTGTGCACAGAAAATGTGCAGTGAAGAGTGARACTAGCACAATAAAAGCACTGTAAAAACAAAATCTCACATAACCGAATTATCAGTGTTTTGATTTGTTTCATGTGCATCTTGTCTGCAGTGTGACAAGGTAAATGTTGTAGCATAGCTGAAGTTCCTTTGTATGAAGAAAAACTCTAAGTATCTGAAATCAGGAAGACTTGAAGCATATTTAATTTTAGACAGAGCAAAGCTGAAACATTTAGTGGTTATGCTAGGRAAAAAATTAAATTCACACCCCAATGTATGAATTCCTTTAATTTCTTCCRAATAGGATTTAAGATCTACTACTATAATGATTTGTTATGTTGTTCTCCATAGCTATTTCCAGAACACAAAGCAGTATCTGACAATGTTTGAGTCTTAAGAGCTTTGAAAAGGTAAAAAACATAGTCATRTATAGGTATAGACACAGAAATTTTRTTCCCCCAGYTGTATCTAAAAAGAAGGGTTAAACTAACACTGACATTTGCATTTTATTTTAAGAACATATAGTTTGATAAAGGCTGACTGCTAGCATCAATGCCATGGAATAGTRTTGATGCAAGTGCTTATATTTTTGCTGTTCTCCAGGAAAGGAATACAGGCTGATTTAAAAAATGGAGGAGAGAAAGAAATTGAAGTTTTGAATTTATTTGTAAAATATATCAAATTACTGGATTGTTCTATATTTTTCCCTTTCTTTAAATTTTATATGCTTCACAGACAGGCAGAAATGAATTATTTCTATCAGGCTAATAGTCTCAGGGTTAAAGTATTTGTATGAGTTGASTAGTTCACACTTAGTTGGTAAGGAATAACAGGTGGGACTGCATTGGGATGAGATACAGCTGCCTTATACCTATATTATAGAGGATACAAATTCTTAATGGTGGAAGTTCATATCTCTGAAARTGCTAAGGTTTTGTATAATTTTGTCCTTGTCCAAGAATGAGAGGTCCATACATTAGTATGCTACACCCAAATTATGTTTTACTGGAAATCAATACCGTTTAAAGCAGAGTGGGTTTGGCCAWCAGTGGGTAATAAAAAAGCTATTATGTAGTCWATTCAAAAATAAAGAAAGTTTTATCTTATGAAACTAAGATACTAAGATATATTTTCTATTTTTCAAACATTTTTTGAGTACAAATTCATTCTTATCAGCACTAAAATAATACATTTATTGAGTATTTTGGATGTGAAGTAGAATATCTGAAATCAAATCAAGGACTGCTTAAAGGTCAGACAGTACTGATGGGAAGAAATAAACCAAGTCATTGAAATGTTACAAACTACCAAGGTAACTTGGATAAAGCTGAACAAGGACTAGGAAGTAATGGTAGAATACATTGAGGTGGCAGCAAAATTTGCAAGATATTTAGCAGTCTACTGCATTTCAGCATGTGAATTCAKTAAGAGCACTTTGGTTCTTTATCATATCYTTTTTGTGCAACTCACATGAGAGCAGTATTTTGGGAAGGGATTGCAATGTTTGAAGTAAAACATAGTAAATAGGGAAAACATTAGGGAAAACAGTTCAGAGGGTCACAGARTACAGACCATATTCARCAAATATTACCTACTTCAGTAGCTRTGTCAAATTATTGGCAAGCTTGAATTATCATTTTAAGTTTATTTTACTTTCAAAATCTTGGGAACCACACAGGCAGTTTGAGCTTTATACCTGTGTGAGAGTAAATTACATGTTCATGCTTGGGTATGTAAGAAGTCAACTATTTGTTGGTGTTTTTATTCATAAACAGCTCTCATCTCTGCTTTTAAAACCTTATTACCCAGGAACACAATATGTGTTGCCAACATGCTACTTCAGCCCTGTCTTCAACTCTGTCATACGCACCAATTAGATAAACATCTAACATTTCTTCCACTTGTTGACTGCAAACATGCAATACCAAGGCAATTCAAGCGAAATGCAGATGGGTGAGGAAGGTTGCAGAGCTCTAAGATTGACCAGCCACAACTCAGTTAGGAAACTGTGCTTTTTGATGAGAAAAATTACCTTGAAAAGCACTGGCACATTGTATACGTGYTATTGTTTCCAAAGGCAGGTTGGGCGTTTAAAAATTGCTAAACAAAATATGATGATGGCAGTTACTTTTTTTAATGGTTTGAAGACAGTATTCTAATTGGCCTTGCTGTATCTAATCAAATATTTCTTTYTCATCCTTAATCATGCTTAGTCCACTTACAACTAATTCAACTCTGCATGTGATATACAGATGTCCAGTGCACACTGCTCACACTGTAAATTTTGTGTTATTCTTGCATAGGCAGTTTTAGTTAGAATAATGAACTCTGATGATGGTCTTGTTTGAAAGACTYGGATACTTTTCTGTTAGTTTTTCCTAATGTATATATATGATTTATGTATAAAGAATTTTTTTTCTTTAAAGGACCAGTATAAGCACATAGAAAATAAAAAAAATATTACAAACCTCACTGAGACTGGATGAGAACTGGCTATGGTGAAGGTGAAATCACTGATTTTGCATAAGATCAGCAGATTGCTCTAGCAAAACTCACTACTGTGCAAGCAGCCCTATCAAGAAGGGCACATGAAAGGTTGTTAGAAATTCTGTACAGAATTTAGATTAGCTACTTTAGTGTACTAATATAAGTTTTAATATCTTCCTTAATAATAAAATTCATTTATATCCCAGATGTCAGGTTATTGGTCTCTTGGCCCCTTCGAGGAAGTAATTGAGCACCTGTGTGGGGACAATGTGAATTGAGGAGTCCTGATTAGTTTTCTCTAGTTATAAATTATTTATCACCTCATTCCATTTTCCTCTTACACCTATTGGGACGTCTTCACAGTCTTGTTGCATAATAAGAAAGTGAACATCAGGATTCTATTTGCTGTGGTTCACCCTCATGAGCCATTTAGCATTTTGTAATTCCACAGAAAAAGCTATCAGATCAGCGGAAATGAAGTGAGAGTTTTATAGATGTTTTCTGTTATATGATTTCTTTTTTAAAAAGGTAATGACTRGCATATTAAAAATGAGTGAATTGGCTAGCAGATTTTAACCTGTGGTGATATACAGGACATACATACACTGCTAAAAGAGCAAATATCTGTCCTACTTYCAAAATACATACATCATAAAATGCTTACAAAATGCTTATATTTATTCATGTTGAAAGTGARCACCACATTTTAACATAGCTTAATACATTTAAAGTGCACTTCTGCAATTTCCATTTTGGAAAATGGCTTTCTTAGAGTGGAGTGTTATAAAAAAGTGATCTTTAAACTCATGTGATTTTTTCACACCCACTTCCTTCTGTACACCTTCTATCTTAAAGGAATAGACCACAGTTTCTTTCYTACCATATGCAAGTGAGACAAGATGGTGATGTAAAATTTGTAAGTAAACATTTGTCCTACGAATGAATACAAGATAGCCTTTTGTACTCATTGACTCCAATCAATACTTTTTTGTACTATGAGTACAAAAAAGCTGTTCCTACAGTTTGGACTAGGAACTGTAGATTAGTGCCTTCTCAGACCTCTTATTTATCACATAAAATCCAATAACATAAAATATAGTGCCATGTGTTTGGGTTTGCATATGAGAGATGATACAAAAACCAAAACATATGTAATCAAGAACTTGTTAGTTGGAAAGGACTCAGTAACACTTGTTCATAGTAAGGCTATGACCTACCACTCTGCTAYAATTAAAGGMCAATACAGCAGCATATWGTCTACTRAAAGACTGAGTAAWGTTGTGAAGAGAYCATRAGCTGAATAMTGTRTATGCTTCCAAGAGTTCATGTTGCTGAGGGGTGCAATTAAATATGACCAGAGGAAAGAGGTGGTAAAGAAATATCACCAACTTTGAGGCCTGCTTCTGAGAAGAGGCAAATCTGACCGTTCAAGCTCCAGGTTCTGCAGCAGCTTTCCAAGGTGGGAAAGACACCAAATTCCCTGTAACTGCAAGTTACAAGGTGTGGGATGAACACCTATAGTAACAGAAAACTACAGGTGCTACTTGAGCCAGGAGCTCTCTTAGCTCAATCTTCCTATGTTCCTTTAGCACTATTCCTATGATTTGCTATTGTTCCATGCTGGGAATATTGGATATGCCTAAATTCCTCACATGATTCCTGTCTGCTGGACTCAGCCCCTCCTTGTGTTACCTGGAGAAGATGACTGGTTTCCCCCAAAGCAGGGACTTGTTTGAGACCTAAGGCAGTTTAGCTTCATTTTGACTCAAGTGAGTTTCAGTCTAGTACAATTTAAAAAAAAAAAAATATGTTATTCTGCAAGCTGTGAAGTCAGTTGGAAAACTTACAATGACCTCAATAATTAGGCCAGGCTATGGCACAGTCTCACCTAGATATTATTGCTCTGTTTTAAGGGTGAAAGGAACTCCTCATAGATTGAAGTTTCATCTGAAAAGAGTATATGAATGACAGTATGTTCCTCACCTCCTGAAGAGACAACACCTCCCACCACCCACTTCCTCATGGGTCTTTTTGACAGTATTTGCAGGAGGCAGTTGCACATGTTGGCACCCATTTGGCTTATTGTAACTAATTTGAATAATTTGATGCTTTGAACAAAATTTTCCTCTTCAGTATTGTCAATAATATTATATATATGCAAGGCAAATAATAAAGTTTTGTAAAGAAGTTATCAAATCAAGCTTTATGGACAAAGTCTGGGTGGAAAGCACTGATGATGTGTGATGTATTCAGTAACTGATCACTAGAAAAAAGGAAACAAATTGAATAATTTTACATCTAATTTAATTTGTCAGAACATATTAATCATATAGGGCCAATGCTGCCCTCAGACTARTAAATTAATTTTCAACCGGTATAATAGGGATCATGATCAAATGTCTGAAGGCAAAATTAAACCCCCAATTTGGATATTTCCTGAACCTGGGTAGCTGTTTGACTGTCCTATTCTTCCCATTATTCTGTGGGAAAATAATTACTTTTGGTGGATTGCATGAGGAACCATCTCATTTGTTTTGCAGAAAGAACAGACACACAATTTGCAACATCAAAGCCAGCTCTTCAGAGGGAAAATGGCAGGTCAAATCTTCACTTAATGCACTGCAATACAGCCAGGTAGATAAAACCTGACACAACATTTTTCAGTACTTCTGTTTTTCATTACATCAGATTCAGGTTTATGATCTAATAAAATTCCAGGCAGGAACTGTAAATTCTGAAAGACAAGGAGATTCAGGTRATTTCTAAAGAACAAGCTGGAAAATGCTTAGTTTTTAGAAATTACTGAATACTATTACTACATCCAAAGAAAGTCARTGTGTTTCCACTTTAAAGATTGGGTTCATTAAATCCATCTGGAAGGAAGAATTTTAATAGTAGAGGTATTTAATTAAKAAATATTATATTCATTGTGAGATAAAGATACTTGAAGATAAAATAAATGTGTTATGTATATATGTATATTAATGGTTTACCCAAAGTGTTTAGATAATGCTACTCCTTATACTGACACTAAAAATGAACTTAGCATTCACATGGAATTGAAAGATAACTGAGAARTGATCTTGAAAGATATATTCCACAAGTTTTTTTCTGGTGGGGATTTTGTAGAGCTTGTTTGTTGTGGGTGTTTTTTTGTTTTTTTCTCCTTTTTTTCTGATGTGACTAAGATTTAGATTATGAGGCAATTTTGCAAAGGGATTGCTTAAATTGTTTAAATTGATTGATTCCTAAATAATATCATTAGATTCAATATTCAACTCAGATTTTTTTTTGTCATAGACGGTAACTGAACCCCATTAGACCAGGAAAACCACCTCATTTTTTTTGTGTGTTTTGTTTTTAAACTAACCAGCCAAGAAAGAAAATGCACCTGCTTTCCATTCTTATCCAACTTTGACTGCTTCCAATACTGGACTGGTTTTCMCTGCAACTGGAGACCATCCCAAACWGTCTGGAGCACCTTGAGTAAAACAGTGGTTTTGTTCTTAGGAAAACCCAAAASCTCCCATAAAAAAGATAATATTTTCTGTTCTCAAATGAAATGCATTGTCATGAATTGTGTTCACAAGCATGAATTGAACCATAACYATGGCTCACATGGGTGCCACCTAGAAAACCTTCCAGTCCTGTGCAGATGATCAGGATCAATTATGATCCCTTTGTGTTCTTCCCATACAAAGGAAACAAAGGTGAACAAAAATACCTTCCCAGTTATTGTCAACATTTCAATTTCTTGTTTCCCAATTTTAAAGAAAAACTTGTTGTTATTTTCTGCACATTTTGGATTTGTTTCTTTGAGTTTTTTCACTCTAACACTTCAGTTCAACCATTAAACTGATAAGTGAAAAATTTTAACTCCCTTCAGCTACATCCACTGCATCCTGAAATTAGAGTGGACCTGAGTTATCCAGTGGTGAGGACAATATTGGCAGAGAACTGATTCATCAGCACATTTATTTCATCTCTTAAATCATTCTATAATATATTGGGTAGACTCAATCATCTCAGATGTCTTTTGCAACATAAATGAATCTGTGAATCTCTAAATCAGTGATATGAATGTGCTGTTACTTTTTAAAACTGCACGTCCATAAAGTATGTTAGTAGATTCATGGTGCATATACAATTCCTATGCTAGGTAAAAAAGACAAAAATCTGGTTCTAAAACTCCAATTTCTTATGTGGGTTTTGTTTTGTTTATTTTTACTTATTTTCACCTATTCTTCTAATCTGCCATATTTCAGATTAAAAGYGTAGGTTAAATTAAATTTCTTTCACTGGTTTTCTTTATGCAGATTATAATTATGTGGACCTCCATAAAAAATACTTTTTTTTTTTTTCAAAGGATTGCCCTAAGACTTACTTCTRGTGTTATGGCTATTACTCTGAGGAAAAAACACTCTTTGTAGARGGAGATTTCTTGAATTAAAATTGCTTATTTGTTAGACTGTACTGTAGAAAAGCATTAAAAGATTTTTTTTAATAAAAGCATTCCACTCTTCATAAAAAACATATTAAACAACAATTAAAAATCTGATATCTCTMTGCCTTCAGAGAGCAAATTAATAGGATCACTAGAGAAATATTATATGCTTTACTAGTATCATATTTTAATTAACGTTGATTAAAACAACACTTTAGATAAACCAAAACATTACTRCCCTCACAGGATAAAGTAAAAAATAATTTTAAAATAAATTGTTGCATTATAATAGCTATGAAAAATATCAACAGTTTATTATAGAATTAGGCARTGTTAAGAAATTCACTTTATCTGCTCACTGTTGATTTCTCCTTGTTCTCCTCTTCCTGTGACTTCTTATCCTAAGTAGGGTAAATTTTGGGATTATATTACAGTTTAACCCAGAAGACTTCAGTAGAAAYCTGGGTTTGTTCCCTCCTTTAGGTCTGTGCAATGACTTTATATTGAAGTAGTAGTGAATGAGGAAAACTATGGATTAGGAAGGTTGCCTAAATAATAATTTGATGTATAATTTTCTTTCTCTCTGTAGATATTACTTTGTTTTCAAAGGAAATGTTTATAACGTTGATTCTATGTAAAATTAACTGGTGAAGAATTAAAGAATGGTAATGAGGAGCTGAACATTGAAATATTTCAACTTCTGATTTTGAAATTATGCATTTTGAATTTTTCCAAAATTAAATTATCAATATAACTATTAAAAATAAACAAAAAATAGACAAAACTGTTTAAGTGCTAATGAAAAAAAGAGTGGTTTCAGGTAAAATTTTTGTTTGGAAGAGTGGAAATTCTAAGGAATTCTAAGGAATCTACATTTGTGTTTTAGYTCACACCACRAGTGTAKTTTCAAAGCAACTTTCCTTAGCATCCCAATGTTAAGCATTAGTCTCTGCTTAGCATTATATGAGAGGTCTCATGGCCTTCACACTGATTTCCTTCCAATGACCCTAAACCAGAAGGCAAACACTAGGAGTGTACCTGATGTACCTCAAAACCATAAGCCTTTGAACCACAGAAATATCGGAAAGCAAGTGCCCACAAATATTGTACACCTAAAGATGCAGCTCCTAGTGCCACACTTTTTGCAGACACCAGCTTTTACCTCTTACCTGAAGAATATGAAACAGGAGAGCAAATGCAAATACCTAAGAAAAGGTTAAAGAGGAATTCTACCCAGAGGCTGATGCTTTCTCCCTCCCCCAAAAAATATTGGGCATTAATGGAAATGGTAAATTCTGAAAAAAAATAAGGGAAGAAAAACAACAAAACACTAGCTTCTAGAATGAATATTCCTCAAAAAGAACAAATAAAAATAATCCCTGAGAAGATAACCAGTGGAATACACCCAAATTCAATATACATGGCATAGGTAACATGGATCTTGGAATAGCCACATTTATTTTTTTTTTTAACTGCAAATTGCAATCTATTTAAACAAAAAGTAGTAGTCACTCAACACCCAAAATACCTTAAGGTATGTTTTTGCTCTTAGAAAAACAACTGAGAACTGATTTTGTTGCACTGTGTAAGCAGCTATACAGGAAAAAATACATACCATTACAGGGCTGTGTAATCTGGAGGGGGAAGGCATGTTAAAAGATTGTGTATTGGAGCCAAACTTAACTATATTCAGATAAGAAATAAAACACACAGATTTAACATTATGTCTAATTAACTGCTGGAACAAAAAATTTTCTGTCTCCTTGTATCTATAAAGTACAAGTTTTAAATGCTCCACTGTGTTGTCCTTTGGGATGATTGATGCCTCTTTCCTGTACTTTGTCAAAACTGCGAACTATTTTGTCTCATTTCAGTATAAATAGATCACGTATGATGTGCGAAACTTGGTGAACAAATTCAGTACATTCTTAGGCAATTCTTTTCAATTTTGAGCTTGTCTGTGTGTCTAGTTTTATCCTTAGTAGGAGTTTTTCTAAAATTATTTTAAAAGAAATAATTCCCTACACCTTTTTGAGAGATATATAACTATGGAACTAAGAAAAAGGGAGTAGCAGAAACACAGTTTAAGCCTTAAGATTTGTTGGCTTGTGTGGACAAAAACTCTTGAGCTCTACATTGATGAAGTGGGAAGATTAAACATATGTTTTACTTGCTACCATATTTATTTGCATATGCTGCCTTCTAGATGATCATATGGTCCTTTTACCTTTTGGCAAGATGACATATTCCAAAGAAATACTACAATGTGATCAAAGTTTGTAAAATGTAACTATCCCATATTATGCTTTCTTCAACTGTTTATTGTATAGAACTGCAAAAAATTATTCACAGATGGTTAAATACATTGCAATTAGTTTTCCAGTGATGTCAGTTCAGGCATGCTCATACGGATTCAGCAGTATGTCAAGGCCCAGATTTACAAAAGAAATGGGATCCTTTGAAACAGTACTTTTGTTTCACAAAATAGACTAATCAGTATCTTTAGGCCTGTGCCTTTAGTAAGATAATAACTTTCCAAGCCTTCTGGCTTTAAATTAACAAAGAGATTGGGAATGGTCAGCTAGGACCCAAGACAACTGGAAGGAGCCAACTAATTCTTGTGCTGTCAGTTTTGGCAGGGAAGGAAGGGGACTAACTTGGTCTGACATTAGCAGAAGACATGTTCCCTGGTTATCCATGCATTTAAAGATAACAATAGCTCTCTTAATAAATATGTTCTCAGCAATGTGTTCAATTCACACAAGACACTGAGTATTACATTTGCCAAGTAAAATGAACAATTCATATTTTCATGTTTCAGTTTGATTTGCTTTTGTATAAATGAGAAAATTAAAATAGCTTTTCTGAGAAAACCCTCTGTCTCTTTTCTATTATTATATCTTCCTGAAAAAGGGCAATTGCACTGGATCATAAAACACAATCCCACATAGAACATAAGCAAAAGAAATATTAGGGCTCATTTTTTATATAGATTGTTTTGTCAGTAGATCAAAACCATAACATAATGACTGCAGTAGCCCAGATGAAGGATTTGTTTAGCCTACCATTCTGTCTGTTAGGTAACTATTTGATGTTGTCTTGTTCCAGAAGAGACTATGAAAGGCTAATGCCATTTACTTTTTCCTTGGCACTCAGAAAATAACAGAAATCTGCCCTTCTTCTCCCTGCTATCTCTATTGTGATATTAAGAGCATGGGTCTTTATTTAGTTTCGTGGGTCTCCCTCCTCCATTTATGAGAGTTGTCCCATGTTRGTTTTATCAATCTTCTATCAGTCTTTTCAAGTTTTTTGTTACCTTTTTTTAGGTTTTGAACAATAATCACTTTTACACAGAGACATAAAGATACTCTCTATTTTATTTTCTAATCTACTCCTGTAAAGTATAACTGTCAAATTTGGGGTTGTTTTTTGTTTGGTTTGTTTTGGTTTGTTTGTTTTTTGGTTTTTGGTTTTTTTTTGCTTTTGAGACAACACTCACAGTACTATTGTAACACCAAGATTTCACTTCTGACAAGTCTTTTCAGGGTTCATCAAATTAGGTAAAAACAAGAATATGAGTTGCTATAGTTGAGAGTTTGAGTTGAAATATTCAATCAAATTAAATATAGATTATTCACTAAGATTCCTGCACACAGTCAATGGAGAAAGTCTATTTCAGAGATGATTCAGACTAGAAGCCTGAATAGGCTGCCTTCTTTTTCCTGCCAATATGATTGCTTAAGACACAAAGCTGGCTTAATAATGGGGCTGCCTGAGGCTGTCTTATTTTTAAGGAGCGATAATTTACAAAACATATTTTGTTCATACAGAATCCTATTGAATGAATGAGCAATGAAGCCTCAGCCATATACTTAACTTCTTTTGAACATTTTGTGTAGATATTGCTATTAATATATAGGTGCAGCTCTACTGGTTATGAAGGACAGGAAGCTTTCCCATTTGCACGGCTGCCTGAGGAATGGAGGGTTCAGGTGACAYGATGCAGCTCTGCAGAGGGTTTTCCAGCCCCCACCACGGCTGGATTGAGCCCACTCTGAACCACAGTGTCGATYTGTTACTTTTGTCATGCAGTGTCAYGTGTCAGTAATGAGTTCTGTCAAGCAACTTACCTCATAGCTGAGAAAAGGGATATTCTGAAATCTGTCATTCTCAGGTTCTCCTATGAAAATAAGTTGTCTCAGCTAGTCGGAAACAAAACATCAAACAACTCTGGAAATGTTCATTTTWTGGAAGGTTTAAAAGCTATCTAGCCTCTACTGTCAATAAAATTATGGATCAATATGCTGAAATARCTGGGCATGAGGTAAAATCTTGATGCTGTATCAGATTTGAAAATTCATAATGCTACCTTGTTGCTTATGGATACAGCTAATGACCTCTCTKGTTTCTTGTGGGATATTTTTGTTTTGTTTTTTTAGTATTATTCAAATTACTGTGCTTAAAAAAAAAACCAAACAAAAAAATCCCCAACACTTAAATATAAGCAATCTTCAGTGGAAGATGCCGATTTAAAAACCAAAAAATGGCAATGAACAGCCAGAACTCCATCACTGGAGTGGTACAACATAAGGCAAAACTTCATGTGCTCTGTTTTAGCAACCAGACTATGCATTTAGATGCATTAGACCAAAACAGACAATGATAAATGAACATAATGGTACCTATACATACTAATTTCCAAAAGAACAGCACAACAAATAATGTCCTTACTGACAATAATATTATATAGATTTTGCTTAGGGGAAGAAAATCTTAGCTGTGCCTTGAACAACGTTTGTTTCAGTTCTGTTTAGGTGATCACAATAGCATTATGCCACAAATAGAGTGATCTCTGACTGTCAATAAAACAGAACCTGAAATGTCTCCTAAAAAAAMCCCCAGATTCTATAATAAAATAGCACATTTTTGATAATAATTAGCAGTGATAATTTTATTCTTTTCTCCATGACTGGCACAAATTTGGTTTATATGTGCCTTTTTCTTCTGGAAACATTTCTATCAATAGCAAATTTCTCAGATTCCCYTGGAACATAAACAAGTGCAGAGACTACTTTAAAAAAATAATTTTCCTAAGGTCAACTACAGTTAGAAATGAATGTGCATTCTGTTTCTGATTCTTCTCTCTGTAATAATTCAGAGTAAATTATAATGTATTGTGCTGTAAGTCCATAACCTTAGAAAATAAGAGCCCAGTTGGTACTTGACTTACAAGAACAGAACAAGCTTACAGATCACAGGTCTGTGTTGTTTGGCAAGTAGTCAATAAAACTGTACCTTATGAATTTCTTTCCTAAAGGTTCTAATCAAAACAATTTATTTCAGGCATGTAAGCTCTGCTGTTCAGACTTCAGCTACTGTCAGTGTACGRTATCAGCATCTGCAGGTGCTTCAGCCACGTTAAACTGAGTCCCAGAGCTCCCCCATCTGTCTCAGCAACAGACAGATTTCCTGCTAGATCAATGTAGTGTGTCAGCTATGGTAAAAGAGATGTGGCTTTTTTCCAGCTTTCACCAGCTTTTACAATAACTACTTGAATAACTGAAATCTTGCCCATTCCAAGGACTATATTTCARTTATACAAAGGAAAATAATTAAAAGCATTATTTCACAGGAGTAAACTATGGTGAGGAAGGAATGCAATTTAAAAGCCCAACTACACATAATGGACAAATTTTAGGCAAATATTTAGCACATTATAAATCCTTAAAGTGCATGTATGCAGTCACAGTGAATGGTTTTTCACTGTTAATTTGTTCCTGCTATGTCTCTGAACTATGTTTATTTAGTGTTAAAACAGAGTATATAAACATGTATAGACTGGCTATTTTTCTTGAACTTTACAGTCATTTTATTTTAGAACATTAATTTAATGCTTTTTTTCATGCTAGAGATAAGGCTCAGAYGACATATATTACAAATTTACTGATCTCTGAAGTTACATTTTCATGCATATTTCTTGTTAAAACCAGCAAAGAGATTCCAGTCTCAGCAGCCTTTTCTTTCTAAAACAAAAAAAAAAAGTATATATATCCTGTTTTCCTGAAGACCCCCTGAGGGAAACATACTCAAAGAAAATGAAGAGTYTCCTATTTTAGATTCTTGTTGTGCAAACGCAGTGGGTTTCCACCTGCCCTGTCATGCTGTCAAGCTTCAGAGGATGACATCACTTCTCTAAATGAGTTCAGTTCTGATTTCTCCCAGATTAACAGCAAAAATCTTTCTGGTAAGATAACTTTTATTGGTCATTAAAGGGAAAAACAAATGAAGTAAAACATAAAGTACATATGGACAAACATCTAATATATGGCTTTTGATRTCACCAACTCTGTCAGCCTAGATCCTAACTGATGCCTCTGCTCTTCCAACAGATCTCACTTCACTCTTAAAGGGGTAGTCAGAAAAAGAAAATAGCCTCATTCCTCTTTCATATTGACTGACCTTATCTAGTTAATCTCCTGCCAAGGAATAAACAAGAACCTTATTATTGTTGGACACCAATTGTTGTCACAGGAACATGGTAGTTTGTAAGAAAAGGTCATTTTTAAATAGTTAAGCAGCTATGTGGTGGACTGATGCTACTCTTGTCACCAGGAACCTGTCAGAAAGAATGCATGCATTTACCTTCCCACTTTAATTCTTCTGACTGTATTTTTAGCCTCATTTGAATTTTTTTCTGGGCGCTGCRTTCTTCAGCAAGGTGAGCAAGAAAGTTGCTGTAGAACGCCAACAGYGTTAATTAAGGAAATGCAATATGTAATTATTTAATACTTTTATTGAAAATGTGCTTTATTAATTTTCCTATGGGAATGAAAGCAGATTTGTTTTACAAAAAAAAAATATGCAGTTGACTATTGAGGCCATAATTGTGTGTTTTTGCAATTAGAGGTAGTTTAAAACTGGTCAAAAATATTAGTGCCGTCAACATGATCAGTTTAACACATCTACATTATGAGTAATCCTTAGAAAGGCTAMATTTATTTTGTTTCTGACTTATGAAACAATTTCACTACACTTTAAATCTGTGCTAAAGAAGCAATTTCCAGTATAGAATCATTATGACTTCACTCTAAAAGCTACCTAGGCTTATGTGTTATTTTATACTGTTCTTTTTACATTAACAAATGTAAAAATCTCTGTCTAAAATTGTTTCAGCTTCTTTCCAGACTCTTCCTTCAGAAGGGACTCTTTGCTTCATATAATGCAAGACATCATGRTATGTTAAGCTCAGTTTTGAGGATGAGATGTCCATTATTTCAATTGCATAAAGAAGAAAACMGACAAGGAAAAATATTAGTGGGAATGTTATGCAATAAATGGAGTTGCTCCTCTACATCTCAGGTAGAATGAGATTAATATTGCTTTGCCACAAAATCATACCATCATAGCATAAGTTAGGAACGAATTCTGGAGGCCATTTAGTGCAAGCCCCTGTTCAAAACAAGTCCAGCTAGATCATGTCTAGGCACTCCTAGAGATTACCAATTTCAGTGATAAGGGAATAAGAAACACCTCAGTCTGCGCAAGCAATACAAATTCTAGATCGATGCATGTTTACATAAGCCAAAACCCTCAATATTCCATTCTGTTCTTTTTTAACAGAAGCAAGCAGATAAAATTTATGCTAAATTTAGGAATATATGTTTTTTGGCAAAATTTATGGAAAAATATAAAGTAGCTATTTATTTTTGTTGTTTAATTTAGTGAAAAAAATCCATTTATCTTTCAGACACTTAAAAAAAGCAGGTATTAAAGTAAGAAAAACCCCAGAATATGCTGGATCACTCTAAACCAAAACAGTTAATGGTGAAAAGCACTCAYTGGTGGTGGGCAAGGGCCAGAGTARGAGAGATGAGAGTTTTCCTAGACCTTCATGAGATATATGCTCACTTTACCATATTAAAATCTATTTATTGTTAATGCTGGAACTGTTGCAGAAAACAAAAGAATCTGATCAGGGATCTGGAAAGTTTATTTCCACCTTAGCACCTAGCTGAAGCAAGTTTCAAGGACAAAACCGACTGAAATTGAGGACATGGCACCTATCCTAAATGTATCTCAGAAGGTTTATTTTAGACTAGCTCTAATCAAATCTTATCTATTAGCAATTGCACTGGGTACTCTCCTCGGAAGTGCAGTTGACTTTCAYTTGAAGGGAATTTCTTTTRTGTGCTCTCAAAATGCTCTGCAGTGCAAAAAGAGGGGTAGCAAATAGGAACAACACACTTGCTTTAAAAAAATCATTCCTCTTATAYCTAAACCCTGATACAGGAGGATCAAAAGAATCAGAATTACACACATGGCCTCTTATATGGAGAATTAGAAACCTAGATTTCTTCCTGATCCAGGAGGGCAACCTTAGAAAACCATTTAAATCTTAGCATCTGTATTTCCTCTTGTGTTGGCACCTAAACTGGTTTGGAGTGCTGGCCAATGCTGTACAGATCTCAGCAGGGTCCTTATCCCAGTGCGCATCCACCTTCTCAGATCCAAAATCTCAGTGTGATCTGGTTCCACCACTGATGTGAGTTCTACATTAGAAACTGGCACCATGACTGCTCTCACTGAAAATTAGTGGAGTGGAATTTAATAAAACAATTGGGACATTAAAACTGAGAAGATGCTTAAACTTGCTATCCTTTCTTGCAGATAATTTGGGATGGCAGCTGTTTATCAAAGATTTTACTGGATTTAATCAATTTACTACCTCTCTTTTACAAGGAGATACTAGATGCAGCCTTTGTGTTGTGGTTTGGGCTGTTGTTTATCTATGTTGTAATTTCTATAAAATCAAATTATTTTTAATATATTCAATTAATCTATGGCATTTAATATTAGAGTATAACTCTCAAATTTTGCAAAAAAATGTGTCTGATATTAAGAACAGTACTAAGAACATGTGATACATATGCCAAAAACATTTGCACTGATTGTGTGATGCAAAATACAGGAATAAATTTAGGAGTAATAACTTTCTCCCTCTGGGTGAGCATCTAAATCAGAAAATTATATAGACAAGTTGTTATTGTTCTTCTGCAAGGTGGGATAACATTAATAACAGAGAGATGAAGACTCACTCATGCTCTCAAAAAGAAACAAAAAACCAAACCAACTCAAAAACCTTAATCAAATTTGATGATTCTTCCTGAAGTTTTAGCGTACATAAAATATTCCTTTTAGAGCAGGAGCACATAGCTACCTTTCCTTTCTTGTGACTGGGCACTCTCACTACTTCTCAATAAATTGAGAGAGGTCCAATAAAGACCATCTTTTTTCTGTATTTAAACAGCAAGTGAAAYTTTCTCTGCTAAAAGAAAAAATTACCCACAAAAAAAATCCACCCAAACAAAACACCAAGGAAACATAGTTATCTATCACAGCTAAAAGATGGACACTGGTACAGGGAAAATACCTGCTTTTCCCACTGTACTTCTTTTTCACTAGTTTATTGATTCTGTTACCTTTCTTGTTGCTTTGCCTCCTGTTCTGAGATATCTGATTTCTTTTATCCCTGTTTAGGGGAACTCAGCAGAATTATGGACTGTAGACCTAAAGGAAATATGATAGTGGCTAGCATATTGATTTTCATCATTAAATACAATCTATAAATCCTTTTATTAAATCAAATTTACTTTTCATTCTTCAGTATAAAATTTAGTAGGTTTAACAAACAAATAATACACTCCCTCAATCTTTCTCTATTCTTATTTCTATCAATAAAAACATCATAAATCAGCTTATTGCCACATTTTTACCCCAGAAATTTCATTGCAGTGGAATTTTATACARCTGAGAGTCAACATCAAGGTAATGCTCTCTGTCTTGTACTGCAAGAGTTTCACATTGCAAATCCATTTGTTAATWAAAAAACAGTGTCTACTAAAATCAAGTTTTAGAATTATAACAACTTYGTTAAATCAGTCTTTGTCATTGCAAAAAGTGGCCTTCCAAACCCTGTAGGATTAAACAGCAGTTCTCTCCCAAACACTTTTTCCTTCCTGCTACTGTTGTAACAGCTCAATACTGTGGGGAAACTTGGGTATTCAATGTGTTGGCTCATACACACAGGARCAAGACAGTCTTTACTGCCAACTCYGCAGTCTTTCTAGAAACAGAGAAGCAGATCTCATGATGTGCAAGTATAATAGTCTTTAAACTTACACATTTCCTCTCTGATACACTCTATRTACAGATATGCTGAACTGTTCACTGATATTCATGATCTCAAATGGGAACTTTTGCAAATCAGTCACAGAAAAAATGGATTCTTTTTTCCTTACCTCTACACTTTYAGTGCATCTATGCTTTGTCCAGAGATGTGGAACTGTCTCTCCATCTCTCCCCAACTCATACATATATGGGATATATATATGCATGTATATATTTTGRACATTTTTGCTGTTATTTATCTGAAAAATCTATGGTGCTGGCTTGTAGGAAACAGTGGGGAAAATTTTCCTCTTTTATTATCACTTTCTTGTCAATGGATGTAGTAAGATACATAAAGATARTGTGGGGAGACAAATAGGTAATCTTGTGGCTGAGGTATTGCAGCTGTGTTAATTACCCTAGAGTGGGAACAGACTTGTTCTCCCAGCTACAGCTGTGATAAAGTGTGGGCTGGCTGGGAGGAGTTTCAGTCACAGCTCAGTTGGAGGCTGCTGCTGTGCTGTGAAGACCCAGGGACAGGAAGTTGTGCAAGGGATAGATACGGTAAGACTTTATAGYAGGGAMAGGGYGGAGTGAGCTRGTGCYGTGAGAAGGAAAAGAGAAYGAGAACTGACTGACAGCTGTTGGCATAAATGGAAAGACCCTGAGAGCTGCTTGGAGATGCCTTTGGGAAGTAAGATAGAAACTGTTAAAAAACAAGGTGTTGGTGTGTGAAGCCTTCTGATAAGTATGAAAGACTGATAGATAAAGTTACGATGCCTGGAACCCACAGAAAGTTTTTAAATAAGTACTTTTTGTGTCTTGACTACCACAAATGGAGGCTTTGGTTTTTTTGACAGAAATAGTAGTGTGAACATAATAATTCTGTAGGTAACCAAGAGGGGAAAAAACTGGTTTTGTTTTCCACAAATAGGTAGCAAAGCTGCTTTCTGTCTGTTTCTTCATTTTGGTCGTACTGCCTTGTAAAGGTTACAGATGCTGGACCTATATTGCCACTTTCCCTTGTAGTTTCAGGGACAGGGCAGCTTGCAAAAGAGCTTCATTTTGCATTCCCACAGTGTGCTGAATCCTGTCAAAGGTTTCCAAGTAGTTTGCCAAATCCATTATGATTTTATCAGGTTTTTATATTCTTCATTGTAAGAAACAGAATTAAACTCTGTTACATATATATGTGTGTGTTTAGAGACACAGATGAAGGCAGAGGGAGAGAACTAAAAATAGTTGTCAAAAATAGTATAATCCCATGATATTGCTACATACATAACCTGCTCAGAAGTCCACCTAAGTACAAAATGTTAATTATCAGTAGAAGTACAGTTAAAAAGGTGCAACAATTCCCACCCATCCTTGAGACTAGAGGTCATTTCTTTGTTGTTGAATGCTTCTTTACTTGTTCATGTTATTAGCTGACAGAACCTGTTCACTCTAGTAAGGTTAAATTCTTTTATTTAGAGGTAGAAAAGGAGGACAGCAAAATAGGGTAGAGATGTAAAATTAGTCACAATGATGAAAAGATGCCAGCAAGAGTGGAATTAGCTGTTTAGAAACTCAAACCTTTGGAAGTCACTTGGCTGGGAAATTAAAACAAAGAAATAAACAGAGCCTCTTCTTGATCTTTAAAGCAGAGAGAATCTCAGAATTTTCTTCCATCTTGCTACTTGGAATGCAAGCAGTGAAAGAAGCAGGCTTGTTTTTTATCTGGCAAGAACTAAATGACCAGCAGTGAAATAATGTAAAAATAATTGTGATTTTACAAGACAATTGTGGTTTTTCTTTCTGGAAACTGATCTGGTATTCTGTTTGTTTAAGGATAAAACAACTAGTTGGAGTCARTGAGTTGTTGGACTGAAAAAGCTCATCTCCAGGATTCTTCCTTGATTTCTTTGCTTTACTAAGTGTTCTTGGACAGCTCCAAAGAACATTGTTCTGAACAGAAAAAAAAAAAAGATAAATTAATTCTGAAGTTGCAGTTATCTTTCCCAAACCTCAGATGGCTCTGACACAACTCATTAACATGTCATGCCTACCAGTTTCATTCTTTCACCCAGCCCTACCTCTTCTTTCCCTGAGGAGCTTTTCTGCTCAGCTCAGCCATGCACAATATTTGCAGGCTCACTATGGGTCCTTCACACCACGASTGCTGTGAGAACACTTTTGCTGTGTCTGTGTGCATGAAGCTTTGCACATGTGCCTTTTCTTTCTGTGCTAATTGCTCAGATGCAGAAGACTAGAAACTCCATCACAGCAGACTTTGGATTAAGGTTGATTTAGGTCACTGAGTAGCAGTGATGGGRTATACACTCTTCAGAAGCCCTCCACAGTTTCCTGATGTGTTTYGTTTAATGAAGAGTAGTAATTAACCATGACCAACCTCGTAATTATTAACATGCTATATTTATTGGGACTAAAACTTCTACCATCACTCTGTGAAAGCTGACTTTAAAAAGAGAAATGAAAAATATGATGAAAAATGTAGGCACTATAACCATCCCAAAAATTATTATGAAATTACTAATCTTCAGTAAAAATTAAGTTTGAAGCAAAAATTGATGTTATTGGTGCACTGAAATTTTAATTTATGGCAATAGTTGTTTGAATTGTTTTACAAATGTAGGTAATATTTTTAAAGCAAGTTTTTCCTTTGTTAAGCATTTTTAGCTTTCACATTTGAAGTTYATCTGTTTAGATGTTGACCTTGATTGCTCTGTTCTCTTTTTGGGTTTAAGTCAGTTACTCATCCTAAAAGAAGTAAAATTCCTAAGTTTTTTATCTTAACTAACTGGATAGATACCTACAAAAAATAAAAATAACACAGGAGGCTTTGATTTGTGGTTCAGTTTTGCTTTTTTTTTTTAAATTTGTTTTCCCCTAAGCCTTGTTTTTTTTACTTTCTCTTCAAGTTCTGGTAATGGTAAGAATTGCACTTCAAAGCAAGAGCTTCCCTATTGAGGAAATMTATTGGGGTTATTCTTCAATCTCACGTCTATTTACACATTGACCCCAGTAACTCTCCCATCCAAGTGTCCATTAGTGGTCTGCTCACCTTGGAAGAAAAAGTATTCTTTTTGAATTTTTTGTATCCTCCATTTCAGAAGTAGAATTAAAAGAAAGAAAAAACAATCTAATGAGATATGGCAGGAAACAAGATTAACAAAGAAGTGTGCCTATTGTGGTATTCTGGTTTTTTCTGTCGTAGATGGGCCCAATGCCTGGCAATGGACAATGCAGAGGCCTAACAGCAGTTCTGGTTTTGAAAGTAAAAAGTACTAAAGAATATGAGAATTATTTACTGTCTGTTCCACCTATAGTATTCACCTTACAGCCTGCTTTCAGCTGCCTGGTCTTGCCCTTCCTAAGTTCTTTCACTTTCAGGAATTCAGATAGCAGGTTCTTTTCCTTGTTAGTACGTGTGGGTTTGCATGTTATTCTGCTTGCTGGGTGTACAATAGGAAATTCAATTTCCGAGTTTAGCTATGCCAAACATATATCTGACACTGATTTACTGGAATTTTTTGTAAACCTAGTTTGACATTGTCTGTGTTCCCATAGAGAAGAAAAATCACTGACATTTAGAAATTGTTCCCTGTTACAAGATAATGTTCTTTCTCATCAGAAAAAATAAACAAGACACAGGATGTCAAACAGATCTTTCAAAATGCCACTCAGAATTTTCATTTCGATTTTACTTATTCTTATCTTGAAAGTGAATATTAGCCTTACTGAAGTCAGCATTGAACTCCCTTCTTATAAGGTCTGTCACAAAACAGTGTGTGGGTGGTTTATGCCTCTTAATGTCTTTTCCAAATATCTGTCTCACCAAGTGCTGTTATGTTGTCACAGAGGCTCTCTGAGACTGACCACAGTTGACTATGTACTTCTAATCAGAGAAAAGGATTTAAAATCTTCTCTWGTAATGTCTCTCAGAACACTCGAGCTGCAGAATGTGCTCAGGAATAAAAGGAATTTTTTTTTTTATAAAGGAAAAAGTTAACCCATTAACCACAAACCCAAGAAGTCAGATTTACTATCTGTAAACTTTCAATAACAGCACTTCAGTAAAAAAGAAAATCCAATATGTTCATTTATATAGCTTTTCAAAGGGRTGTTATGAAATTATTTCATTGGAGCCTATAAGGGTTGACAAAGAGAATCTTTGCAAGTAGCTGGTTAYTTTGTTTAGCTAGCAAAAGCAATAGCTGAAGCCAATCAAGTTCTGAGAGGAAGACATTTTCTTTAAATTAAGGAAGCAATGTCATTGCAACCATTTTGCTCAAAGCCGGTTTTCTTCTTTGAAGCATTGCTAAAGAGGCAGTAAGTCCAGGCTTGTTTGATGTTTTTCAAGTTTATCTGCTGGTTAATAAAATCTATTGTCTCTTCCCAAAAGCCCTGCTTCCTTTATGTCTATATTCAGGGTTCTTTCTTACATATACACTAAATTTCCTTGTAATAAAGGCAACATCCTTTCATTAACCATTGAGTGAAATGCTATGAACTTGGTAAGGGTTATCAAATCATGACTTCAAATGTCTCCTTGAGCTTGATTTCTGTCAATTTTTATGTTTATTTTTTAATTAGAAACAATTGAACAAATTAGCAAAAAAGGTCTTCATAGTAAGAAAACCAAGAATGGGGCAATCTATGTGAGCAACCTATTGTATCGTCTATCATAAAAAGGTAATATGGAGGTGTTTTTTTCCTAAAGTACCTTTCATTAGGAGAATCATTGTATGCCAGACAGCTCATGACCTGTTTCTCCATTCTTTGCGAAATAAGATCTATAATGTCTATGGGTTCAGATGTCTAAAAAATGCACATTGTGCCCAAATTTTTTTAAATTCCAGTGTTTTGAAATTGCTTTGGAAATAACAAGAATTTTCAATGAAGTATCATCATGTCCTTCAAATGTTGTATGTTTGTATAAAAAGAATTAGAGATGAAAATTAGCCCAGACTCTCCTTGTGTTCTATCGCAGTTTTCAAACCCCTCACTTTCTAAGGTGGGAAATGACACCCAACATTAAAAATTTAAAGTTCAAAGTTTTAAATATTTCTCACAACTGCAGATGAGAAATACYAAGAACCTGTATGGGGTACCTTCTATTCTTCCAGAAATGGAAGCACTGAAATTGGTACTACTGTCTATCAGTAAACTGCAAATTGAAGTCTCTGTTCTGCTTTTCCAAAGCTGCTCCTGAAGCAAGGGCTTACAGGCATCTAAAACAGCTGCAATGGCACTCCAGCTGCAATGGCACAAAAAGCTGCAGTTTTGTTGARCTCTTGCACACCCAAATGGCAGGGGAGACATTCCATCATCATCTGCCAAGCCACCTAAAGCACCATGAAGACAATGTGGAAGGGATGTGTCATTGCATTCTGCACCATCAACAGTGTCCATCACTATAAAAGAAAGGGTGAGTGGGAGTTAACCTGCAAACATGAAAATTATTCCTAATTCAGTATGTAGTGAAGGTTGGCAGAGCTGGGAGTAAAAGTGAAGGCAATAATGCACTGAATTTTCTGCACATTTTTCAGAGTTTAAGTTGTACCTCTGAAACACTCAACTATGGCTCTAGCTTATGTCCTAATTTGAACACAGACTCTGATATTAGTCTTGAGTACAGCGAATGACTCAAGGTCCCTGGAATTGAAGGTATCATTGTCTTTGTTTTTTTCCAGAGTTTTGGCAGGCCTGTATGGAGAGCCTTTCAGTGGAGATATTAGTATTAATATTGGATTAGGATGAATCACAGTGGTTGAGGTTAAAGTGAGATTTGCATTTAAATTATGGATTGTTCAGAAGATGATGTCTTCATCCTGCTAAATGTCTGAAGCCAGAATGGCATGTGTGGGCAACCTCTGCCTGGGTTTTTGCCAGGGAATGGTGACTAAGCACTAAGACAGAGCTGGTTTAAGAATAGATGTACGCACACACAACTGCATGAAAAGTTCATCATTTTGCAGTAGCCAGATCACAACTCTGGTAAGGAGTGGCTCAGAATTTGTTCCACCGTGAGCCACTGCTGCCACAGTTAGAATTGATAGTACTGCTAAGTTTAGTCTCAGGAGWAAAAGAATAGGTTTATTGCCAAATGAGCAAAGGATAAATTAAGGACTGTTGTTTGACATTACAACAGTTTATTGYGGGTTATGTTTTGGCTGTGACAGTAGGTTACTATTAAAAGTATGTTAAAGGCTTAGAAACAGCATGCATTTTGGGACAAAGATCTCAGTTTACTGCTGTGCTCTACAAAGCCCACAAAACTGATCTGGAGATGTTCAAGTCACAAAGAATAGCTTTATATTTAGAGGCTATGGATAGGATTACAGCTGGACTAGACAAGAGTTAAATATAGAGATCTAGTCATCGAGAGAAGGAGGGTTTGCTACACTTCCAAATTCTGTGAGGCCTATGAGGGTATTGAAAGATAACTGCTCAAAATCAAAAATTTATGAATCACCACATTACAGCTCAGTACAGAAATAAAATTAGACCTAGAGCCATTTGTGATTGAAATGTACAGATTAATGTCCTCACAKAGCTCAAGATGTATGAGTGAATACATCCTACCATAATATGTCATATTACTTTTTCTTAGGATTTTTTCTGGCATGTATATAATATGTTTCTGTAAAAATTGCACATATAGGACAGAGAACAGAAAAGATCTCACCGTTATGCATTTTCTGTATAAATCTATAGTAAATCAACTGCACCAGAGCTGGTGGAAAAAGTGTCAGAATAGTGAAAAGGAATTCTGAATAAATTAATTCAACATATGTTAAATATGTCTCACAGTTTGATTACTGAGTTCATTTACCACATATTTCTGAGCTCAACTTGGCTTTCTTCATTGTTTTACAATTTTGTTTTACAAATTTTGTTATTGACACTTTATGTAAGATGGGAATCACACTCCAAGACTTACGGTGTAAATTGGGCATAGGATCATGGCGCAAAATGGCATATCTGGATATGTACTGATGCCCCTGAGATGAAGATATACCCCACTTTCTTGGACAATATTATGAAAAAGCTGTGCTAAGAATAACCTAGTGTACATACAACTGTCTGCTCTTCTGAACATATTCTTCCTAAATCCTATATACTCAGACAGATCCATTAAACAACTGTTTTCCAGTGACATGACTGGAAAAACGTTTTCTTTCTTTTTTTTGGCAGGTCTTTGCCTTTTTATTTTCATCCAGGTGTATATTATGTTTTCAAGATAGAAAATTACATACTGAACATTACATTACCTTTCAATAAATTTAAATATTTAAATAGGAGCTATCCCTTTTTCCATGACCTTCCMAGTTTAAAATAACCTTAGTATGTGCTTGAGAGGTAGTGTTGTTTGCACATATTCAGAATTGATTCTGAAATKACATTTTCATGAATTTCAGCACTAKTGTTTGTTCMAAGAGTAATTAAAATTCRTTAAAGGTTCCTTAATATTATTTTCTYGCTAAAAACTACTTTATCATTTAACTTGATGAAGGAAACAAAAAAATAAAATGTCTAGACATACAACATGTATGATGTCTAGTCAAGCAAATAGTTTGAATTTAACCAGTTGGAGGAAATATAATTRTCAAAGTGGCTTAAAAATTCAAATGGCTTATATATTTGCAGGAACTRGTTTTGAAGGCATAATCATTCATGCAATGAAGGTTTCAATTCACAATACAAGCTGAAAGAAGTGCTCTATAGAAAGCATTATCAAGTGTAAACAATCACATATAAGGCTAAGAGCCAAGTGTGTGTCTCTGTGCCACAGTGTGTCAGTACCTCCATGCCAGCCTGGAAGAGGCCCTAATGCCAAAGATGATGGCACTAGATACAGTTCTGTCTGTACTAGTCAACCCAAGAGAAGAGTATATCCCTGTAYACTATTTTTTCAACCTTGTTCTTCCTCAATATCCATTACAAATTTACCTTGTACAAGCCAGATTTTTTGTAATTTGTRTTTTCATGCTTGTATTAATATAAATGGAAGTAAAGAACTCGTAGTAAAAATTTTACATTGTACTTGTAAMATGCCCAGAAACACTGAAATTTCTTCTAGAGCTGAGAATATATGTTTAATTCTTTCTCTTTGTTTCCAGATAAACTGGTTGTGAATAGTTTACTTCGTATATGAAATCACACTGGTTATTTGTAATTGAGCACTGATCTCAAATTCTTCTGCAGTTTCAGATTTCTAACTGGATAGATGTATGTCAGAAAGAGGGAGAAATATTAAAGTCATGCCATTACTGATTTACTGCAGGTTGGCCACTGAACAGGTTTTCTAAACATAACTCTTTTTGCTTTACCGTATTTTTCATATGTGATTTTTCTCGGGGGAAAGAAAAATTAAGGATTTACCATGAAATTTTATTATTATTTACAGTTAATGTATGAATCCAAACTCATCCTGCATGCAGCATTTTCTGAATTATTTTGAGCTAGAATACTTTTTGGCCTGATACTACAGAATTCCTATGTTCTAAAGGATTCAAAATATGTTTTTAAGAACYTCAGTCCCCTTTTGCCTCATACATTCATGTATGCCACTGAAATATTTTAAATGGATTGCTTTTGTTGAGATGCAGTAATTGCAGGTTAAGAAGCAGGTCTGCTTTTGAAGAAAGATGAAACAGAKCTTTCTCTATGATCCCTAGATTTTCAGAAAAATATAGGAGACTATGCATTTAATTTTTCTCTGGAAATACTACAATAATGAACAAATAGAAAAGGAAAGATGAAAAACATAGTGCAAGAAAATCCTATGCCTTCTCATAATGAAATTATTTCTGGAAACAAATTATTTTTCGCTTTTCACTTTTCCTTCCTTTTTTTTAATTAAAAAGAACTTTGGAAAAGTACAAAGCCACCTACGAAGTCATGGATGAACCCCAAAATTTCATTAGTGATTAAAAAAACCTGATAAAAAATTATAACTCTTTTTCTCCCTCTATATGTAGCTAGCACTGGTGATCACCCCTAGGTTTTGATACAGTAWAAGTCCTATGGTGGTTCTTTGAGTCCTTTTTTGTTTGCTGTTGTGTCCYAAGTTATTCCCCATATCCTAAGAGGAAGAATATTAAATGACCTCCTGGTTAAGACAAATGCAAAAAGGCACAATTTATTCATACCAGCTAGAACAGATAATGGAACAACAAATTTTATAAAGACACAGATAAATAAACAAAAGGGAAGAAATCATCTTCAATTTGATCATGTCAAGATTACCTCATAAGAATATCTCTCTCAAATAGCTGATTTGCCACCTGCTTTTTACAAGATGGCAGTCGCAATTGCATGCTCCATGCTGCATTTCTATTTGTAGACACTAATAAAAGCACCCATCCATGAGAAAGAATATCCTTTCTTTCATGGAACACATTTCAGGACTGGGCCCTCAGGGACTACCCTTAGATCTTCATTGTGGACAAGCCTGTTAGTTCAGTTAACCTGTTCTTCCTTCAGTTCTTCTGGGGAGTTCAGGCAGTTTTGTCAGTCTTGTCCCAAAGCTGATTTTATCCACTTTCATCCAAGAGTCACTTTGGCTGAACTTCTTAACCAAGATATGTATCAGTCTTCTTCAGATATACAAATATTACTGTCTAGACTYGATAAGAT
This sequence comes from Alauda arvensis, assembly GCA_902810485.1. NCBI lineage: Eukaryota > Metazoa > Chordata > Aves > Passeriformes > Alaudidae > Alauda > Alauda arvensis. The sequence continues at coordinate 776,132 of CADDXX010000248.1, read as the reverse complement.
ATCCCATGATTTACTAAACAATCTTCTGGCTCAATGGAGGTTAAAACTTCCAGAATGCATCTCCAGTTCCATGAGTTTAGTTAGGATAAATTAAGGACTTCAGTTAGCCTGTGGGAAATGAGATGGAAACAAGGGTTTTAATCATTTTTTCCACAGAAGCCTTGTTTAGTCAGTGGCTCTGCAGCTTAATCCTGAGCTGTRCCACAGCTGCAATGTTTACACCTGAACCTGGTGCTTTACCTCCCTGACCCACACCTGGATGTGRCTTCATGATGTGACCTTGACTCATCACAATAGACTTGCTGAATCATCACTGGCCTCAGACTGGCTCTGATACCTCTTTACAGAATTAAGTCTGACCCTGACTGTCCTTGTTCAACATGCTRACACCTTGCATGAGGTGAGCCAACAACTCCAGCTGCCTTGCTGCCATTCTTGCTTCCTCTGGGGCACAGCCTTCCCTGGGAGCCCCTGCCATGCCCCTCCCTACAGTGACTGAACTGCATGCTTTGCTGTGGATTGTGTAAGGATATTTTAGTCCACATGAACCTATGAACTACTACCTTTGATAGAAACTTCAGATGCAAGTAGTTCAGCACTACTTCTTAACTAAGACCAGGATTTGGCTTTCCATCTTTGTGATTTCATTGTGTTTGAAATGACTGATTCTCAATGCTTTTGCTATAACAACAACACTCCACCCTCTAAGCACCACCTGGGGTTTGGTCCCTAAATGTCTGTACATCCCAGTTTCTTCATCAGGGGAGCCTTACTCCCTGTCAGATGCAAGTGCCAGACAAACACCTAGAGAAGCATGTCCCATACCTTTTAGTATGAGAATATGTATTATTCCTTGTAGTACAGCAACTGGCATTAAGTTTATCCCAGTTTTCCATATCTGAACATTTTGAATAGACRTAAGAGAGATGTTACAGGCCATGTTCACAAGAAGATGTTACTCTAGATTTGCATCTAACCTCAGAGATGTACATAATGCTATTCATGTTAGCCTGAGGACAGCATGGCACAGGAGCAGAGAGAAGCACAATGACACAGCAGGGAATAGCATAGATTAAAATAGCAAATGAGGGAAAAATTTTCAAAAATTATGGAACTAGCAAAATGCATAAAAATAAAAATGCTAGGAAGTCAAAGGAGGTATAAGACATTTTCATGAAGGAAAATTATATTAAGCCAGAAAGGCTTCAGAATCATTACCACTAATATCTGGAAGAGCTGCAAGGGGACAGTTTAATAATTTATTATTACAAAGCAGAGTTCAGCTTCTCAGTCTTCTCTGCAGTGAGTGCTAGTGTGCTTCATCAAGTTCAAGGATGAAGGATGTGATTGTAATTTCAGATTTTACATAAAGTCCTCTAGTAAAATAAATATACAAAATAAATATTTTTTTTAAAATATAAAAAGAAAATGCTTAAAATTATTCTGCTTTTGACTATCTGTGTGCACTTAAGAGACAGTAAAATGAAATTTAAAAATGTATGTRTGTAAGAAGGCTAAATAGGAAGAGATAGTATTCTATCCTGGCTTATAATAGCTCAATCMTAGTTCATAACAATTGATACAGAAAAATGTGTATTTTCCCACCTTTTATTCCTTCTATATTTTAACACTATTTCCCAAAATTTCTCTGTCCTACTTTTTTTCCCCAAAGCAGCTTTATGGAGCTGAGACCAAGRTCACTGCTTCTATTCCTGCTCTGCTATATACACTTAAATGCATGCTTATAAAYGAGTGAAGAAATCTACTTATTCAAGGGCCGTATCCATGCTGCCAATTCAGAGTTCCAGTAAAGTCACTGATGAATCAGACACTGATTTTCTACCTTGACTTCTAGAGAAAGACTACCATTTCCTGCTGCATACTTTAGGAGTCCTTAGATACATCTATGAACATTTCTGAGAGGAATTCTCTTTGTTTTCARTAGTTCTTCTTCCTCAAATTAAATATACCCTAAAGAGATTTGCAGGCCTCAGCTGTATAAGCAGCTAAAAGTTCTACTTTATATTTCTATTTAGACAATTCCTAATTTAATGACTTTTTRATGGAAATTCAGCCTCATGGCTCTCAAAGAAATTTGAATTTTAAGAAATCATGATTTTTGGTTCATTACAGTTGAGCAGGAAGGACTTTTCATTGATATGATTTTTTTTCTTTTTTTCCCCCCTCAGGAAGTGAAATAAATGACTAGGGGTGATTTGGGCTAGAGGTCCCTAGAGGATCCTCTTGCCAAAACAACTCCTCATGGACATTACATTAGAACTGCCTACCTGTGTGCAACATATCTGTCACTTTTAGTGATGGGGATCACAAAAGGGTATTCTGCCAGTCWTATATTTCCTGAAAACACTTGCATACTGTGTGCATCTCCAGGTTTTATGGCATGCATTCAGGACATTGCAAGTCCTTTCCTGACTGCTGGCAGCTCTACCCCTGCTGCTGGACTGGGGAGAGCATAAGCATGGGAAAGACTTGGCCTTGGGCCATCTCAGTACCCTCAAACCTTTGCRGGCAATTAAACTGGAAACGACGTGGATATTTGTTATCTACACAGCATAGGAAGGAAGCTGCAATAAAATGTAACRTCTTCTGCTCTCAAGTAGCATGCTGCACCATCTAAAATCTGATTTAGAATGGCAGATTCCTTTTGTTTTCCAAAGGCAAAAAAAAAAATATGAACAAAAGATGTGTGTAGTCTGAGTATAATTACCAGGACATAAGCTATATATGGTTTTTTTCTGGATGATTCTTCAAAACAAAACTTAAATATGAAAAAAGCTGAAATAGTAGGAATAACTCTTTGAAGATTGCTTTTATATATGCCTTAGAAAAATATAAAATGGAAGATAAATAAAAATAACTCACTGCAACACAGTATAAAATCTGACACTTCAAAACAGTAGGTTCTTTTATCCCCAGGGAGATAAACAGAAGAGTTGAAAACTACATTAAGGATACTTTATGGTATAGCCTTAACATCTAGGAAGGAAGTTTGGCTGTCTGCCACCACCTTCTGAATTAGAGAAGTAACTTAGAGCAAGAAAATTCATGCTTATTCAGCATCACTTTAGGGATGTTCTTCTTTAATATTTTAGCTTGCAATGAAAGTTTTCTTCAAGATGTTAATAAAGTCAGATGTGTTTTTAAAACTTTTGAGTAGAAAAAAAAATTGATGTATAGTTTCTTTCCGGTTCAGACTAGTTTCTTATTTTCTGTGTATTACATCTTGTCTCTCAGGTTCTACCTTTCAGGTTTTGAATATGTATGTGAATTCYAAACACATTTGAGCCTAAATTTCTRCAGATTTTATGAAMATTCTCATTTGRTGACTGSATGAGARACAYTCTAAATAATTMTTTTGAGGTAAAGGCTTCAGCAGGATTGTACTGCACTACTAACCTTGTTATTCTTGTTGTCATTTTATTGGTTATTATTCCTGTTGTTGCTATTCTTGTTTTCTAATAATTAATACATGAGCATATGCAAAAGAAAGTTGTTATAATCTCCACAGCTATTGAAAATATTAGGGCTTTTKCAGTGTAAGTGAATTCAAATAGAAAGCACAGAATCAATTAAACAAAAGTTGACAGTTTTCATTGCTCATGAGAAGACTTGTATATATGTACATTTCCTTGGAACTACATTTTCAGGTTTTTCCAGGTTTTATATGRATTCATAAATTGCATGAYGAGATTTATAAATCAATACAGAAGCAAGAAGGTAAAGTGGAGATTATGTCTTCATAGATTACACAGCTGCTGGCTCTGTAGAACAGAAGAATTAAAAAGCCTTTGAACGAGCTGGCCCAGGTACCACAACTTGTGTAGAGACAGGGTCCCAGAACATACTGCAGTCTTACTTGCTCCCATTCCCTCTGTATGCCACTGTAAATTAGGAGTCATGCCAGAAGGGAGTTAGTACAAAATTTGTATGTAAACACATATACCATGATCCATGAAATGAATCATCCTTTGGTATGGCTACCATCCAGATAAMATTTACAAGCAGGGTAACCCAGGCCTTTTATCCTCATTCCCTAACAAAAGGTTTTATCCAGTTATGATAAAGGACGCAAGCATTCACACTAATTTGCTCTTCTATGTTACAAATAAGCATATGAGATAATRTTAAATTACTGCTTCCACTATGTTAGCATTCTTGTATTAAAGAGAGGTTGATTACTGTTGGTGCTTGTAATGATCCAAAGAGGGAAGAGACTTCATTATGTAACGTGCCCTTCTTGCACAAATGCTATACTCCACACACCACGGTGTAATGTCTGTCTGTAAGAATGTCCAGTTATTTAAATAATCATTTTTCTTTTCTTATTTCTATCTTTTTCTCTTTTTTTGTGTGTGTGCTGGATAGCTGTCCATTTTATCCCTCTGCAGGTATTTTTTTAGTAGRTTTATTGCTATTGCAAGGATAGAGCTGAGTGGGCTGCAGCATAATTGCAGATGGGATGCACACTGTGAAAAAGCTGATGTTTTAAATGTCAAGTCAATTTTAAGGGGAAAATGGCCCAGAAAAAATYTAGATCTGTGATTTAGGGACACTATTTTTAAGCAGCTGATTGCTGGTAACTGAAATAATGTTCCAACTTCAATCAATTATGAAGGAATCCTATGATTTTGAAATTCAAATTGGTACCTTGTAAGGGAGAGACAACTTTYCTTTTTAATATTGCTGGACCACTGACTTTAGAAACTTTGAAAAATATTTTAGTAAATAATAATTTTATTGGAATTATATTTAAATTTAATTATTAAATTCTTCTAAAAAGCTTTATTTACTTTCTTCATACTTAGATACTAATTTAAATTACTTGGTTCTACTTTGTAAGAATGTTGAAGTAGAATTTGAGCTRCAAACAGATGAAAAACAGGTAAATTCATAACAGTATCAAGTTTTTCCACCTGTGTGTCAGTTAAATGTAATTATTGTTTTTCCCACTGCATATATTGATTTTTTGTATCTTTTTGTCAGCTTTTTCAAGACTTTTTAGCAAGACCTTTTTACCATGTRTATCCAAAGCTGCATTTCATATAAAATTAATTTATTTGTAGCTTTTTTGGTAAAATCTTTTTAAAACTACTATTATAACATCAAAACACTTTCTAGACATACAAATAATACAAAGACCTTTAAATTAGGTGGCACTRGTTTTTCTCTTTCTTGTGTTTATAAGTAGAGATGTAAACCAAAATTAAGAAGAAGAAACTTTTGTTGGTTTTGTTTGTCAAACATGCAAAAGAATCAGCTTGCTTTTTTTTTTATAGATATTAAGATACATTCGAACTACAAGTTCAATTAGTTTAAAATGGGATGAAAGAACCAAGAAATTCTGAAAATATGGATTCAGGTTGCTTCACTATGTTAATGTAAAAATAAAATATTGCAAATATTGTCAGACAGAACTTTGTCAGAAGATATTCACAAGACAGGAAAATAATATACATATCCCTAGTTTTTGTTTTGTTGGGTTTTTTTTTATTACTTTATTAATATGAACTTTACCTCATTTTCTCTTCACTTTCAACATAAATGCTTAAAATTTCTGCAACCATAATCATTGAATGTAGCAGGGACCTTAAGTGTGTGGCCAGGTCTTCAGTGTCATTCTGCATGTGTACAAGCAGGTGAATTTACATTATAGACACTTTTTTCAAATTCTAAAAATCCTATATTTCAGCTCTTTGATTTTTTTTATTTTAATTATATGGTAAAATTCACATTATAGTTATTAAATTGTGAAGGTTATTTACAAGAGTAGTTGTTGCTCCTGATTTCTATGGAAATACATTTAAGGTAGAGGTATTTGAAGCCATCTGTGGTTTCTAGACTTCATGTCTCTGATTCTAGACAAGTTGGATGTACACACAGGCATAGTTTACACACGTTTGTGCAGTGTAAGACACTGACCATAGAGCAGGAGTGGCAGAAGAATACAATGTACCATGRCAACTCTCTTGCTTGGGTTTGCTCTCCACTCCAGGCTGTCAGGAGCCATGAAACCCCCCTGGGGGCAGGCTGGGCAGGTTTGTGGTGGATCTGGAAAGCAGCATCCTACTGCATCCTGCATCAGGAACGGGTGACMCCAGGCTGGCAGCTGGATGGATCTCCTGCGGGCTGGAGTGGGACAGACAGACAGATGTATTTGTGCCCTCAGGACCCAGCCTAGGGGGACACAGTGAGGGAGGTGAGCACTTCCCTATCCCACACCACCACACTTCTGTCCTTGAAGGGTGCTCTTGCATGGAATAATTTCTCCTACACCTTCTTTTCTTGTTTAAGAAGTTTCTCAATGTGTCTGCATTTATGCAACAGAAGTTGCTTTTGGCCCTGTGCAGATGTTTTAGGTCCAGCTAAATAGCAGTTTTAAACACAGGGTACCARGTTCACAAACTATTATCAACCATGCAAAAGACTGGCTGGTCAGAAACAGAAAACAATTCTGCACATATTCTTAAAGCTGCTTTTGAAATGATGAGAACATGTACAAATAAATTAGAGGAAATCTAGCTTATGTTCGTGCATTCTGGATTATTTAGGGGAATTAAAATATACACAATTAAAATCAAGAACAATTTAATAACATTTACTAGCTAAGTAGTAATTTCCTTTCCAGATATCCCAAAGCATATCATGCATTTCTCTCTAGTAATGAAATCTTAGTACTTGTTAGATGAAATGTGGCATCTGATCTGCCATAGCCCAAKAAACCACTATGCACAAAAAGAAATGGAGAAACATTTCTTCCTTTGCAAGGTCAAAAGTTTGCAACTGTAGAATATAAAAGGAAAATGTAAATTGGGATCTGGCCAGAACTTGAGCAAAAACATTTATTTTCTACTGAAAAATTTCATAGAATCTCTTTCCTGGCTAGGAGTGGTCCCAGTGTTTTGCCCATTATGCACTTAGAATGACAAATGTCTGAACAATGCATTGTAATAGGTAAAATATTTCTCTTTTCTTTAAATTCAAGTATCAAAAATATTACAAAAGCACTTAATTTACTTTCATTTTATATCACARTTTTTTATGGACAATAAGGAAAACTTGTCTATAAGTTCCTGGTGTTTCACTGATTCCTCTTAATGTTATGCAYGCCTTTTGCAAGTGTTTTCATTTCAGAACCAAGATTTTCTTTGGAAACTGGTGTACTTCTAAACAGTCTATGTCTCAAAACAATTTGAAACTGTGCAAAGCAAYTCTGAAGGATAAAACTTTACAGTCATTGCAAAAGAATTGATTGATTTCTCAGTTTTAAAAATCCCTTTTTATATTTATCCTTTCATAATGATACGTCATTTGAAGTACATTATCTCAGAAYAGTTTTTTCCATATTTATCCTTCACCAGTTTGAAATGGTAGAAGTTTAACAAATTATTTTGAAGCTTAGAGAATAAATTCTTGGCTCTCTGCTGACATTATGAGATACATAGCATTCAAAATATCACTTTCTATTACACTGCAGTTTTGAAGTTCATTTCATCTTTAAACTTGGTCTTTGAAAAAAATAACAAGTGTATATTTTACAGTGTACATTGGACAATACATGGCACTGGCATAGAATACCATCAAATTTCMAGTGGGTTTGTGTGTCATTTTCCATGATTATCACTAAATACAGCAAAGTTACCAACTACCATTTCCTATGTAAAACATGCAAACAATTATTATTTCTGAGAGGAACTCATAAATTAACTAGAAAACCTAATTCACAGAAACATAAAATTTAGACTTATGTAAGAGGACAAATACATTTTGTCAAGATTTTTTTTTCAAACTCCACTTTCTTTTGGCCAAGTTTGAGTTTAACAAAAAAAAAAAAATTAAAAAAAAAAAAAAAAAATTTTGTCAAGATTTTTTTTTCAAACTCCACTTTCTTTTGGCCAAGTTTGAGTTTAACAAAAAAAAAAAAATTAAAAAAAAAAGGTGCTACCAATGTCATGGGAAAAAGAAAGACAAAACAAAACAAAAGCACTCTTGTTCTTCATTGACTAGTTTTTCTTTTTACTGATGYAGTTAAGGAAGAATACCATAACATTTCCAGCAGCCAAATGTTCTGCAAGCCTAAAGGTCTTTCCTCCATGACCCCTGCAGCAGCTGAAGCAAAGGAACAGCTATGAGGCACTGGTACTCAAAACTTCACAGCCAAATTGGTTTCTAAGGAAACTGTACTAAATAAAGTTTGACACTCTTTCATCAGGGCTACTGAATCAGTCTGTCCTGGGGAGATGAATTTAGTTTCATATTTTTCATTCCATCAGGATGGTAATAGCAGCAGTTTAGAGTCATTTTAACATCCTCTCTCTGTCACTTTTCACTGAGTTCTTAAAACTGCTTTGGGGATTATTTTTTCTTTGTCTACTGGTGGTTAATTTCCTTTAATCCCAAATCTTTCAAACTCTGAAACACTTCAGATGTACAGAATTAGCCTCTCTTTCTAAATTACTCTTCACACCATCATACTCTGTCACTGTATATTTCACAAAAATAAGTTCTCTTCCAGAAGCATACATTTCCACATTTCACACCCTTTATATACATGAAAGTGCTCAGAGCCTAACCTCTCTATAATTTCAGTGCACAAGGTATTGACACAATGGGTTCAGTTCATTTGCTCCTTGCTGACTATTTGTTGACAAGAAGTCAAAATCCATTTGAATTGCTTTAGGATATCTGTCCTGATGTCCATCTATGTGTCCAGAGTGGCACATATCTCCTGYAGGCTCTTTGTCAGATATGTCAGGCACATTTAAATCTCTCAGGTCATCTCAGATGGCACTAGACACCTTTGTTTACAAGGCAGAATCAAACACTCCACTTCAGCACATCATTTTTCTATGGGACCTAGATAACTGTTTAAAGTTAAATACAGCTCCAGGGCACCTCTGAATATGGAAGGTATCTGTGCACTGCCGGAGCCTGTTCTGTAAAACCCTTGATTTTATTCACACAACTGGTAAAATGAGCCCCAAAATAGCCACTTGAAACTTTTTCCAGGTAATACAACATTGTTCTCCTAAATCGACAATGCAGCAATAAAACATACAAACCACAAGTCAGAAAAAAGCATTCAAAAATAAGAAATGAGATTGCATGATCTAATRAACAGCAATACACTATGCAGAAATTGTGATTGGTTTTGCTTATTCCAAAATGACAGTATAAGTAAGTAGATAGGTATTCTCTTTTAGAAGTTCTCCCATTTCCTGTAATTGCTTAGAGGGTGATATTCTTTATAGGGTTTTTTTGGCACTTTGATTTTTTCTTTGTTCATTTGTTTTTTGGTTTTGGCTTTTTAATTCATTGCTTTATTTCCCTGATGATGGAGCAGGCTTGCTCTAGACTGGAAAAAATCTTTAAGTGTATTTCACTCATACTTTGTCTTCAAAGAATAATTTATTCCTGTACACATGTTGATCTCACTTTGTAGTGCAGGAAATGGCAATAATTTTCAGTGAGAATGGGGAGATACAGCCTCAGAATTTCTAACTTTGCTAACGCAGACTTGTAAAGGTCTATGCAAGAACAGCAACACTAAGTACTTGGTGTGCTAATAACCTAAGTATATTTGATTTACACCAGCAGTAAGAAACTCCTGTTCCTTTGCTCTGCAGAAAAACTTCCAAGAAGCACCTATTGATATTTTYACCAGGCAAGCCTAATGAGTCAGAAACACAGGAAGATATTAAATGAAAATACAAGAAAAAAAGGAAGAGAGAATATTTTCCTCTCTAGATAATTTACAAAAAGTGCATGTTTAGGCTTCCTGGAAGGTTAAATTGTTCAGACAATAAAAAGATAAGGCCTTGCAGAAACTGATTCTTGCCTAAAAGATTTTAGATGAGTAGTATATATATAAAAGCTTGAGTCATACTATATTTTAAGTGGGAAAACTGCAGCCTAAAAATTAAAATCAGAGCCCARCTTTACCAAGTTAATCAGTAGTAGAATGTTCCTGACTGTGCTCCACAGTAAGGGGGCAGTGAGTGACAGGCTGTTTGGTACTTCATGTCCAGCCAGAATTAAACCATGGCATAGAACAACAGGTACTTTTTATAACTATTCAACCACCCGAATTTCAGTGCAGTTTTGCTTATACTTTGCTTAAGGCATYTTACAGTATCCTGTATAATGTTTTGTTTCTTCCTCCAAATGAGAAAGCCTCAGAATTTTAGTGCAGTAATTTGATATTTCRTCAGTTCTAGGAGATTTAAATGTTCTGAAGTGCAGACTAAAGCTCTATTCATTTGCCCTCTTGGCATGATTTCATGGTATTTCTAATATTTGCAGTGGGCTACATCAGACAAATCACTGTGCTTGTCTAATTATCACCTTTAGGATTTCAATTTTGTTTTCCCCTGATGTCTTAGGAAAACCGTTTAGCTTATTAAGGATTGCAGGAAGAGCTTCACAGACTTAATCTTTGGAAAAAAAAAAAGGATGTGAAGCATTTATGTAATTATGTTATCCTCAAAAAGTCAAAAGCAACCACTGATTTAAAATTACTACATTTTCTTTCTTCAGATTCCTACTCTGACATGTGCCTATAATACAGTTATTAATTACACATATGATTTGTACATCATTTTATTAGAATTCCTGTTTGCTCATCTCCRTTTCACTGCTTCGTTCCTTTCTCTTTGTCTCCATTTCATAAAACATTCTCCTTGAGGTTTTTTTTTCTTTTTACTATGTTTTATTTAGATACTCCCTTTATTTTTTCCCCATTTTCCCTATTTATTTATGTGCTTGTCTTCTTCTTGTTAGTTGGAYGTACTTTTCATATTATGTCTCCCASAGGATTTGCACTGGAACAGAGGAAAGGTTCGAGGAGGAAGGAATGACAGAGAGAAACTGGCATAAACTGACCGTAATCCCCTCTTGCTGCACTGCCTGATTCCCTGCTGAAAATGCCACCAACAGGCCAGTGGCAACAGTGAGGTGTGGAGGACAGGAGACTGCAGTGAAAGACTGAAGATGAGACTGAGACAAGGGAGAGAACAGACTTAATGTTTGTCTTTTTGTTTCCTGCTCTCCAAATCTATAATAAATATTTATTTTAATTGACAATAAATTTTCTTGAAAGTCAATTTTCTTGAAGCCAAGTCCGCTTTTCCTGCAATGCTAAGTTGTAAGCGATCTCCCCATTTTTGTCCCAACCCCTGAGATTCCTGCTCTCCCTGTTTCCTCCACTATTAGCAGTCTTCTTTCCCAGAGSTGGGTGGAGGGCAGCTGGGTGGGAGTTTGGCTGTTAGCCAAGACAGAGCAACCACACCAAATCAGATCAAGGTGTGCATTAGGTTTTATCTGCACCTGCAAAGAAATAATACTAAACCTTCATCTCAGTTACAATCTTCCAAATTAAGGGTTATCCTTCACTATCTCTAAAAAAAGCTGGTGGAAATGCCTCTATAGTTAATGTTTGAYCTTAAAACAGATAGGAACTTATCAAAATTCTAAATTTTATTTATTTCCCCTTTTTTTTCTTTTTCTCCTTTCTGCCTTCTCTTATATTTTAGCTTTTTTCTCCAACTCTCTCTCCTCATTTTCCTGTGTCTTCAGTACCATAAAGGAATTAAGTTTTACCCTCACGTACCGTCATGGTCAATATTTCAGTCATATGTGCATTAAACTGCATTTTTAAACAATATTTGTCACTGAATCTGCATTAAGGTATCTATGATATTACACAGCAACTAAGATCTAGTCCAGAATTCCTTATGGTACTTAATGGAACCATTCTCTTTTTATGTAATCAACTGATAAATTAAATTATTGTGTTCAGACTGATGGCCTTTGAATAATAAATAGTCACTGGGTTTTTAAGTTTTTTTTATTATCCCATGATGTAATATAATAAAATAAATGTTATTGGTTTTGTCATGTTTAAGTTATCATAGCTAACTTCAGGTATAGCTCTTTAGATAATTTTTAAAGTAATAAGAAAAAATGAAAACTAACCTTTGTCAATTACCATAGCAGAATTTTCCTTCCATTTTTWTCCTTCTGATATATGCTGCAACATATGAAGTCATTCACTTCTATTATTAATAAAGTAAACACAAGAGAATGTAACCTATATTTACATAGAACCTCAGATGCTACTGAGACAGATGTCATTTTATTGTCAATGACATTACCTGAACTGGCTTGTCATTGCATGAGCAATGCATGAGTATGGTTTGAGCATGCATTGCCATGATGTACTGGCAATTCACAGAACAGCAGTCTCCATAAACCCCAACTAGAGCTGACAATGCCAAATCATCATAAATCTTGATGAAGATTGGGAGACAGTGATTTGTGTTCTAACAGCAGTATGACAAAAAAAATTACAATTACCATTCATTGAATTCCATGAAAATGAGCCAGAAATCTCATGAAGAACAATAAATCTATACAGTGGTGCYGTCTCAGATGATTTGAAAGAAACATAGGGTCCTACAAAATGAAATTTGGCATGAATCCATCAAAGGAACATTTTCTGTGCCTGTAAATGTTCAGGAGAGATTTTTGTAATAAAGATACACTACAAACATTTTTTTCTTTGTTCTTTTATTATTTGTGGTTTTAATTGTGTTATGTTTGTAACATGAATTTGTTTAGTCCTGAGATCTCGCTTTAGAAAATGTAAGCAGAAACCTCTAAGGAATAATAAACTGAAACAGAGTTGGCATAAACAGATTCTGTACTGACACCCAAATGAGTAGTGTGTGGGCAGCAATTTAAACACCAGCTTGCAAAGCAAAATGGCAGTATAACAGAGCAGGAAGGTGATCATCTTTCTCCATATGGCTCTGCTGAGACCACACRTACAACCCTGAATGCTGAAAATTCCTGAGTGTTTGAGCACGAGGGGGATACTGACTAATTGTGTCTCTATTCTCAAACATATTCAATGGTACAACATAAGGGCTTCTGGAACCTTTCATGAGATATGCTCTTCTTTATTCCTGTCTCTGACATTCCACAGTAGTATCCTTGTGCTTGTWTTTCTGAGTGGTTATTTTTAATATTCCACTGAATATATAATGAACATGCATSAAAGCAGGTCAAGCATTGTTTTCTTTTAGAAATTGAAAAATTATTTTARGAAATATATTTTTAATTAAAATAARAACTAAAATTTAAACAGAATTCATATAAAGATTTTCACAAAAACAAAATCTGTCTATCCTTTGTCCAGCATGAGAACATAAAGATTCCACTTCTATCAGGAAGTATAATTTCCTGTTATGCTCAGACATATTTTAGTCTAACAMATATTTCATCATTCATTCCTGGTCTTATTCGTATTTCACATTATTTCAAATAATTCATTGATTTAGAATTGCTGCTATATATAATTTTTTTTTTTGGTGAGGAATATTTGCTTTCAGAAACAAATTTCTCCCTTTAAAATATCTGAGTTATTTTCTAGTAGTAAGTAAATCATCATCATGATGATTTATCGTCATGATGATTTATCATCAAGATCTCATCATTAGCCTTGTCCTTATTAACCTGTTACTAAGAAATAAATTGAAAGTTCATGCACGCCTCTTAAATGTTAATAGAAAATATTTCAATAAAAATGTTGTTTGCAAATGGAACACATTGATAGCACCTGTCTCAACCATCTAATATTGCACAAACCTACTATGTGAATGAAGTGATGCCAGCATGTAGCTTGGAGGACACTGACTCAGAGCACAAATTTATGTAAATGAATCCTGTACTTGTTCAGTCWATATCAAGATCCAAAGAAAAACTCTCCAAAGATTTAGGGCATGCAAATAACTTGTTTCACTTTTTTGAGAATTTTATTGGAAAGGAAATACTAAACTAGAAAATGTCATTATATAGTGCAAATGACATAATTTGACAAAGGTGTAATCAAGTGGTACTAAGTTTCCAGCATTCAGTACCCCTTAGACTAGACCAGATAATCATCTAGTTACCAAGTATAAAGTTCAAAGCATTTGGAAAGARAATGACATTGTAGAAACATTTAAGTACTACATAATACATAAGTTCAAATTTATGACCAAGATATCTTTTGGTTATGCCAGAGGTTTTTCTACAACTGCCCTGACACAGAGGCACAAGCGCACACAAGGTCAATCTTGGAGTACAAAAATCCCTGAAGGAACAATTTCAGTTGTATAATGWCACTGTGCAGGGCAAGAAGAGATCCACATGATAGATTTGTAAAATTAGGTTGACCCATGCACCATGGAAAGAACTCTAAATCTGTTATGACAAATTAAATCTGTGTCTGGGGTGAGATAGAAAGGTAGAATCACCAGCAGTTTTGTAACACACTGGTCATCCTTGTAAGCCTGCTTACTGCCAAAACACAGTTACACAAACACAAAACCACAAATAAATTAGCTCAGGCTATGAGTGACCCAGGCATGTCTTGAAACCTGCACTGCCACATCAATGCAAATTTAKGGACTTCTGTTAGCAAGTCAAAATCATACATACCTGGTAAAACAGAACAGAATTTTAGCAAGATACAGAATAACCAAATAGGTTCTTCACTGGGTCTATAGTTGATCACTGGAACAGGCTTCCCAGGGAAAYGGTCAAGCCTGTCAGAGTTCAAGGAGTGTCTGGACTACATTCTTCATCATATGATTTAATTTTAAGTAGTTCTGTAAGGAGCAGGAAGTTCATTGATGTTRCCAATGAKTCCCTTCCAACTTGAGATATTTTATAAATCTATGAAAACAATTTAAACCAGAAAACTGGAAATTTTTACTAGTCTTTTCAATATTTTAAACTCTTCCTTGGGAAGTAAATTTTTCAGGTATCTAGCTGAAGCAGATAATTTTTAAAACACACAGTCTGGCACAATTTCTCTCCTTGTCTCTCCTATGAAGTAGAGCTGAGTACCTCTTCCCTTATAACTTAACATCCTGTTCCTCTTCTTTCTGCTTAGGGTTGCTCAGACCATTTTCATTTTGACAGAAYATTTGTACTCCTTAGGTAACATTTCATGTTAGAAGCTCTTTTTAGCTTTGCTCCCTATAGTTTGTTTACATTTTGCTCATTCAGACATTAATACAGTTGATTGCAGTGGGTTACGTGATTTTTGAAAGTGTAGCAATAACTGGACTATCTACACTTGGACCTAAATTTGTCTGGCAAATAACAACAAAACTATTATGTTGGTTGTTGTCAGTATYTCCATTATGGCATATATTTAATTGTACCTGCAATATGCCTACCTGAGGATTAGAGGCAGGCAAGCAAAAAATTAATTTGAAATATTACTCATGATTATGCTTTAGACAGTGATGCAGTGATTACAATATTGGGCAAACAGCCAAAACACTATCTTCCCTCCCTTGGTCAGGTATTTTATGATAAATATCCTCCAGTAATTCAATACAATTTTTCTTCCTATAAATCTGAGCRTTTATGTCTACACTACCAGTAAGTGCAACAACATCAAAGTTCTCTAATCTGTAATTCGGTAATTGTTGCTAGAGAAGTAAGATAAATTATCTAGAACTGCTTGGAAGGATCTCTACATTAMATAAATTACAGGAATATAAAAAATTATTACTTCTTTTTTCTTTCTTATCTGTTCTACATCATTCTTTTTAAAACAATTGATTATTATTTCATCGTGCATATGTGACTTTGGGTAGGACTGATATCTTCTGCAATAGTAGAAATAATAAATAATAACAGCACAGGAAGGATCCAAAAATTAGCTGGTGGTTTTCATCATTTTGAAGGCCAGAACATATTGTGAGACA
Organism: Alauda arvensis; assembly: GCA_902810485.1. NCBI lineage: Eukaryota > Metazoa > Chordata > Aves > Passeriformes > Alaudidae > Alauda > Alauda arvensis. Next base: position 760,350 of record CADDXX010000248.1, on the reverse strand, counting down.
TAAAATTTCATCCAGTGATTTCCATGGTATTTCTGAGATTTAAAGCTCAACTTCAAACATTTCAAATGGTATCTTTTAAAAGAGACATATACTTTGAATTAAACATTTTGAGTAAGACCAAGCCTGTCATACAAGATTTGTTCCAGCAACTAATTCTGTGTGCTAAGAAGTTCAACTTTACTTGGTAAATCTTTCTAACTATAGTTCTTAAATTGCAGATTTTTATCTGCTGCACTAATGTAGCATCATAATATGAATGGACTGTGATTAGACATTATTAAATTCTTGTTAATGACTCAAATAAATTAAATACCTCAAGCTTCCCAGAATTCATGTGTTTGTATAGTTCCTTTTTTTATATCCCCCAGTGTTCCACATTCTCTATGAAGTCTGGGACACAATGCACTGTTCCATTAATGGCCTCATTGCAATGAACAAAGCAGAAGTTTTACTATTTAACATCAGCATAAATGTTATTAATTTCCTGCCTTATTTATAATTCCTGTTCATATTTTAAAGTACCTCACAATTTCATCATGGTATTGAAATAAAAACTCATGTCCAGTTATTGCTGTCCTTGATASAGCTTGCCATTCCATGATCTCATCCTTATTCTTATTTTTATTCTTTCATCCCAGCAGCACTTTGTCTTATTTCCAATTATTTCRGTTTATTGAACAGTGCTGATTGTTCCACTAATCCTCTATGATTGATCTGTTCATATTGTTAGACTTCATTTTGCTATTTACTCAGTGAGATAAACAACTTAATATATAGGTAAGGTTAGTTACTGCTCAAGATGAAGGACAGGATGCTCTCTCAGTTCTGAAGATGGGAGTTTTGGAATATACTGACAGACAATGGAGAYGTTGTTTACTGTGGAGCTGAAGAATATTAGCCCACAGAAATTCTCCATTGGATATATGMAGGCATAAATGACCCTAAAATACTGAAGGCAAGCATGGAATTAGACATTTTYAATTTTATGTCATCTCTTCTACAGTTATATTTTAAACATTTTTTTCTTTAAAAATCATGTAAGGAAAAAAAATTGCTAGAATGTTTTTAATATCAAAACTCTTATTGTATTCACAAGCTGATGTGGAAGTATCATCCTTATGAAGTATTTATGGACATGTTTTATTTATAGAATGCTCTGACAGTTATATCATGCAGAGCACTGAAAAAATAGCAAAGAATTTTTATATTTTATGAAAATATAGCCCTTAAGAAAAAGTCATTATGCCTTTCTAAAATTGACAAAGAACATAATAAACTCTAGCACCTGCTCCTTTTCTTAAAAAAAAATCAATTAATCTCAATATTATCCATTTGTACAAGTGAGAAATATGCATGTGGAGGACACAAGACAATCCTAACTGCATTGAACAGATGCTTCATATTTTAGTGTTTTAAATTATGTATGATGCATGAATGTTTCTTTTCATTAATGTGCAAATTGGAACTGAAATTTTGCACAACTTTTGTGTGTCCTGCATCCCAGGGAATGTGGCAAATTAAAATGTGTGTTATTTTATCCAGATAAAAACAAACAAGCATTGGATATTGTTCATTAAAATGTTAGTGCTTTCAGTAGCAGATTTCTCACACAGAAGATACTTTCAATGTGGCCATTCCTAATTTCTGTCTGAAATGTTGCTGACTACTCACTTATAACCTAGGGCAAGATTTAGTTTTCTAGAGCATCAACATGAAGTTCCCTTCCTTCCTCCCATATTAAAATCAAAGCCCATTAAAGATCTCTTCCCTTGCAGGAAAAAGAGAAATAACAATGAAACAAACAAAAACCCCACAAAGAAACAAAACAAAACAAAAATCCCCTCCACACTAATTTTGTTACAAGCAGTTCTTCTGAGCAACATTCACAAAGGATGCTAAAATTTACTCCTGTGGTCTTGAACCCATTTAGGTCAGTGTTARCAGTACCTGTCAGTAACAGATCATTCACAACTGCAGTTGCTATCATGTAAGTAATTAAAAAATGACAAGAGGCCCATTTATTATGAAATTATCATGCATATTTTCAGCTAATAGAACATTTCAGCATGTAGACAGACATTTTTTTAAACGGTAAAATAATTAGTTTGTGAAAGGGAATGCAGTTACCAWGAGCCAGTTCTTATCAGCAAGAAAACCTCTAACCCTAGTTTAACATTATTTCACAGCTCTTTACCGTTGCAAATTTTTGTAAAATTTAGTAGCACCTCCATAACTTCCTGAAACATGTTGAAGGCATGCCTCATGGTGACAGTTCTATTTTCACTGAAACTTAGTAATGAAATGAGAACTACTAAATAATTGCTGTTTTGTTCAGTGAATATTTTTCTCTTTTGTGGTGAAAGATTAGCACATACCTACATCCAGTCATGTACTCATTTCTGGAAAATATCTTTGATGTAATGGCTGTTTTCTAAMGTAAGTTTTATTCTAAAGAAGATAAAATATAATAATTTTCATTTATATTTATTACAAGCTGACAATAATCGTTGCAATATTTTAGTTGTCTTTAAAGGTATTGCAGAAAAATAATAATTAAAAGCATTTTTTCTTGGCATCAGTAGTTCCCATAACAAACTATGTAATACCATAATGTTTCAGTACTAGAATTCTAATTTGATTATTCCTATWTGACTTTCATAGTTAATACACACAATTTGTCTTTGAGATCTCAAAAGCTTGCWTTCTAAAAGAAGAGATTATTCCTTCCTCACAAGAATTAAAGTATACTTTCTATTAGCAGAATTTAGGAGAATATATTTTTTAAAGTCTAATAAAAAGCCTGTTAAAATCAAGAAAAGAACTTCCAATGTACATTCCATGTACATTTTATCATGCCTCTGCTCTTTTTATATCTAGGGTTTTTACTCTCCTTGCAACCTTGCACAACACACAGCCTTGAGTTACACATCCAGAAGTGGTTATGCCCTACACAGAAATATTGAACATCCAAAATAGAGGTTCCTAAAGTGCAATACACACATTATTTAAATTTAAAGGCAATTCAGTGAATTGGAGATGGAAGGGAAAGGCAAGACAATAAAAGCCTTGGACATGCCAGCCTGACAAATGACCAAAGCATACTGAATGTTGCTGACTGAAGAGTTGGACGTAGAGACCAACAACAAAAACCYCCAGATTTTTACACTCTGGTTTAGTAACAGACAGGAATTTGCATTACACTCTTCATTCAGCATTTAGTGCTGKGGTTTTTCATGCATTGTATTCACTCTATTTTGCAGTTAGGAAATGGTCATTTAAGATACTCGGTATAAATCTGTGGCCAAAGGTGGAATGTCAAAATAACTCTGCAGTTTGACAGTTCAGTATTTATCTGAAAGGTTCAGATTCATAATMATTATTAAATACTAATTGTATTCAAAATAATGCCTCTGAATCAACAACCAACCATGGCTTAGGCAAGTGAAGGAAAGGATCAAAGTTTTGCATTCAAAGTCTGAAAATCTGAATTTTGCCTGTGAAGATGTCACCTTTAAACAGAGTTCCCCATAGGACTGGTTGGTGAGAAGTTACAGACACTGATATCAAGATTGCAGTGATAGAGGTAAGGTCCCTGATCCCATTTAGGAAAGTTTAGGAAACTCCTACTTTGTAAACGCTTTTCATCTGTTCAGTGTTGGATATTGAAATACCAGGCATGGTCAATTACTAGAAATTTTCTGTGTACAACCCAGTGCAGTCATAGGTACCAAAAGAGTTTTCCAGCAACATGGAAGACCTTCCTAATTTTATTTTTCCTATCAATTGTTTACATATTTGCTKAAACACAATATATGCTGACAGTAATTTAAATATTTGTTTAAATACAGAAGGACATTTAGAAACTCATCTCATTCAAGAATCTCACTCCTCCAAGAATTTCATGTYTCTTCCTAGGATTTTTCTTGGCTTGTATATGAATATGGGAGATGATAAAGAATTTTAGCTGTGAATTCAGAAAATTACTGTCCTGGTGTCATCTGGGCTAGAGTTCATTTTCTTCACAGTGGCAGGTATGGGGCTATGTTTTGGATTTCTGCTGAACTCAAACTATTCTTATGCATTATATCTTCCCAAAAAAAAAATCTGGCCTAGAAAAGTGGGTTTTATTAAGACACAGATATTTTGTATAGGAAAACAATTCTCTATACTAAAATTCAGCAGATCATTTCAGTTTTGAACACAATTTACTTCATTTTTGACTACACTAAAACTGAGAATTCATGCCAGAAATGAAGATGGCAGGCAGGACAGCAGGCYGAAGCCCTGCACAGCATGGTTTATCTAAGAGAGGATACAGAACTCACACTCACTTTGTGTAATCAGCAGTCCAGGATGTCTTGAAAAAGTCATGGAAATACATGTGGACAAAAAACAGGCACTTTCAAAATACGGTTATGAAAATGTGAAATTAGAAATAAAGCAGCAGGCTGATGTGCTTTAACTTGTGGTATACAATAGCTGCTGACAGCTAACTAATACTAAGCCATGACATGCTGGATCTTCCTCTGAAAATAGCACTTTGGTTTTTCCTGATTTTTTTCACTAGTTGATAGATGTTCCATAGGTACAATAGTAACAACATTTATTTTGGATGCAGGACTATATGGTAACAAATTTTGWTAGCAGACATAAACAAAATGTCTTCTTGGACATTTTATTGAAGACTTCAATAAGAAAATATTATAGAAGTTTTTCTTTAAAAATATTTTAAAATGGAGACTGAAACACTGAATTGGATTTGAACCTGTGACTCCTATATCCAATGCAAACATCCTAAAAATTGAGAAGGTAGGAAGATTTGAGTTTTTTAAATCTATTTTGCTTTCTATGTAATGATCACGTTACAACYTTCCTTTAAAACTGACTGGAGCAGTCTAAGCAAGTACAAAGGAAATCTGTGCTAAATCTGCCATTTCCAATGAAACTTGTAGTGCACTGGGTAACCTCACCTCCTATTGCTGTTCATCCCTCTTTAGGTGAGCAGTGAGCATGATGGAGAGTAATGGTGGTCTCCAATTCCAGACATTTTTTGCATCTTAAATCTGAATAAGATTCCAGATTCAGAATCTGAACAGGAGTTTTTAAAATCTAAATTYTAAAATTGATTGGAAATGAAAACATTAATTCACAAAGTATTTTGGAACCTAACAACCCCAGTACTTCAACAGGACTGAGTCACTACATATTTCAGGTGCATTCTTCAGAATTTTTCACATTAAGGTAGCTAAATATTTGGGAAATAAGCACCTACTGTTAAATATTGCCCTCTTCACTGAGGGAACATTGTTAAATAGACCTGAGGTTAAACGGCTCTTTAGACCAACCTTCAAAATTTTTTTTCCAGGGATTTGCAATACTTCTATTAAATACTAGCATCTACATCTTAATCTAAAATTTAGTGTTCTGTATTTTTTTTTATTAGTACATCATCTTTGAATTTATAAATCAATATTTTAATAGATATTATTATACATATGTAATCTCCAAAACTTGAGTAAATTTATGAGACATTTCTATGGTTCATTTATAAAAGGAACATTTATGCAGAGCACTCAGATATTGTTTTTTAGCACAGCTGCTCAGAAAGCAAATTTTTTAAAATAACTCTTTTAATGATTTTATATATTTACACTAGTCTCATGAGACTTTTAAGTTATGAAATGCACAAAGAGTTTAGAAATTGTTTGGGGAGGAGATTCTAACACAGAGATTCCCTAAATACTGTAAGAAGCTGCTGTGGAAAGATGAAATAAGAAAACCATGCAGTAAAAACATCTGGCCTAACTGTAAAGAAGAACTCTGAAAAATTCCCTGAAGGACTTCTGTGCTGGCTTACAGACTTCCAGTTAAAGTATGGACTGTGATGAAATACACACAAAAAATTTTACTCAAAACTCTCTGCAGAAAACATAGTCTGCTAAAAATAAAATAGGCAAGKTATTAATCTTATTTTGTTTGGATGAATATCTCTTCAATATCTMTCATGTCCAGTGTATTCATCCTACAACTCTCCAGACCATAACCAAACGTACAAATTTGGCAAAAACATTAAATTCAAGTATATAATGAATATRCAACCTATTATTTGCAAAGGAACTTTGTCATAAATTAGTGTTGAGACAGACTTCAAAGATGCCTAGAAACTTAATTTAGGTTTGAGGTCATTTTAGTTCGAGGTGACACATTTGAGGTAATTTGCTTTATCTCCTTGTAACATGCACTTTTTCTCCAGAACATGCTAATGGTTGTATAATTTTAATTCTGCAGGTGTTCAAATTTACTTCTATGTAAAGGGCTCAGCAAGAGAATAATGCRCTTGAAATTTTATGTTTCATTTAAAAGGTTTCCATGTTATTTCTCAGAATAGGTACAATATTCAACTCTTTTTCTGTGTGTTCAGGTTACTGTGTATATTCATAATTGCTATTGGCATTTGCAGTAATTATAATAKTCATTAAAAGAAAGGCTACTTCGCACTGAACATAAAATCGTGGGTTTAAGTTTAATATTTTTTTAGGAGTCCTTTGCCCTTGCAATGACATTCTTCTTTTTTATTCTGGTAGGCAACAGAACTATGCTCTTCACAAGGTTATTCTTTCCTCTTTTTCTATATTTCTATTTCTTCAACTTGACATGAACATCCTTGCAGAATACCACATAGTGGAAGTGTTAGRCTGAGATTTGACATGTGGCATCACATAATAAGTGTCTTCATGAGCATCAGGCACTTGAAAGCTGTATCCTCCTAGAAATGTTGAGTTTTATCACAAGAACAATAATCTGCAACATGGCAGCTTTGAGGTAGTTACGTGACCTGAARCTTTTACTCTCTTAAAAATTGCTTTCTGCTGTGTTCCATCAAAATCAAGTTTTTTATTTTTTAAAAAGTGATCAGTAGAAACAAAAGACAAAACACACAAGAATGAAATTTATGCATGTGAAGAAAAGGAAAAGGAGTCTTTCAGATACAGCACTGTTTATATGAATCAGAGAGGTTAACTGGACACTGGTTGTGGTTACAGCAACGATAAGGTTAATTTTTGCAGTAGGTGGGAGCAAGAGTGGCTAAGGCMCAGATGTTATTCTGTATCATCTCACATCATTGTGGGGGGCAGCGGAAAAGGGAACCTCCACTTCCAAGGAGAAGGAGTTCCTCCCAGCCAAACAAGCCTGGTGAGCAGAAAGGGGGGGTAACACTGGTTTGAGTGGTGTGGCAGCAGCTGGGTCAAGTGCCCSTCTCTCTATTTTGTACAATTTTGTTATTAATATTGTTGCTGCTGCTGTTTATTTTCTTATCTCAATGTYTCCATAAATACTTTTATCACAGCCTGTGATCTCTGCCTTTTGTGCCTCCAATTCCCCTCTCCAAAGCACTGCAGCAGGGAGGGGAAGGGAAAGGGAGGGCGGGGAGCAAGTGGCTTGTGATTTGGAAAGTCTCAATGGGAGCACTGATTTGGGGAAACCATTCCTACACCACAACAAATTCAAAAGTCATTTCTGAATTTCATTTAGGAAGTCAGAAGGCAAAGATTTCATTAAAATGACTTCTACTTTGGTGTCATATTTTAGTATGGAAAGTCTTTAACCTATGGTATACAAATCTTTTATTGATTCAAAGTTTTACTGAATTTTCATATCTCATCTTTGATCAGCACAGAATTCAATCTTCTAGGTAGGTAAACCTATAGCATAAGACAGAATCAAACATACAATATARGAAAAAAGATTTATTACTATGATCCCAGAGGAGTAATTTGCATATGAAAGGAAAAAATAAGGCAAGTTTAATGTTACTTAATGTTTTTTTTCTTTTTGAATGCCCAAGGAGAATGACTTTTCAGAAGATTTTTACCATTTATGTTGGTTTGGTTTGTAATCTCACTGTGTAAGTGGTAAGGTAGCTCAGACAGGACGTCAAACAGCCATGTTACTTGAGTAASAAAAGAGTAATTTATTAACTGTAACATCACCCTTCAAGGGAATCCTTGTTTATATGAAAGACTTAAACCTACTCAATGTGTGTAAAAAATTAGTTTTAATATAGAAATGGGAAACATCCTTTCTATAAGGACACAGGAAAAATCACAATGAAGAAAATACAGATTAAGAAGTGTGCCAGGTGTGGACATTTAAATACAACTGAAAGATATAATTTTAGCATAACAAAGTGGAACTTCTTACTCATTCCATCTGATGAAAGTAAAAGTGAACATATAGATGAGAAATAGGAAGCCAGCTACACAAACCAAGAGTTTTTTGGGCTTAATTCAAGCCTTGATTTAAGGAATATTTGGCCCATCAGGGGATAAAGGTGCCAGCTGCAATGGCAGTCTGTGAACAGCAATCTTCTACCCTTCTAATTTTACTGTAAAACACTTTTTGCTGTTCTACAATGAAAGAAAATTTCTCCTCCATTTCAAGAACCAAATCACTATGTCCACTTACCTTGACAGTTGGCACTCAACAAAAAGTCATGGCATCCCAGTAAGGAAGATATAAAGGAGCACATAAAGTGATTCTGTACCATGAGCAGACACCATACCTGCTCCCTTTGCAACAAAGAAATATTGCTGGACACCGCTGTRTGACTTTACGTGTCATGCATGACTTTTACTTGTCTGGTCCTCTGAGGAYCAGACTTTTTCCATATATTAGAGAATTTTACCCTCAGTACAATGTTCTGGAAGAAACAAATGCCATTAAAAGAAAAATCTGCAGCATACAGCCTTACTTTTTAGAATTATTGTTTCTGCAGCACTAACTTGCTGCTTATTCTCAAACAGCTTAGACAGACCACAATAGCAGCAGTAACATGGGATAGAAGTTAAACTGTAACATAACYGAGAAGAAGGAAAGTTAATGCTTAAARCWTYTTGTGAATAACTAGAAAATTATATAWAGGTATATTTTACAACACTGATCTWAATAACCGATCCACTGAGATACCAGATCACTAAGGGAACTCAGGCAAAGGTCAAGAAAAGATATTTAGGAAGAAGGAGAGTATTGGCAAAAATGTGTTCCAAACTCAGTAAGTGCAGAATCCGGCCAGGCTGGAGAGTGAACGGGTGTCTGACAACATGATGAAAAAGCTACCCTGAAACAAGACTTTCAAAATTACAGGTCAGATTTTTAAAAAGAAAAAGAGATCTTGGATTTACAGTGATTGCCAACATAGTGTATTGACAATAGATGGAAGAAATGCAATGGATTCTACAATCTTGCRAGAGTTTGCAAATCCTCAAAGAGTGAGTGAAGCAGGGATTATGAAAATAGGTTATGCTTTGAGTGCACTCAGCAAGCATAAACCAAAGGGACTGTGAATGTACTTATAAATCATTAGGGATTTCCATAGGAATCCTTGCAGAAGGTTACTAATACAGTGTGCTTAACATCACTCTTGTTGTTTTACAGTGTAATGCTGCAATATTTCCTTTCAAAATTTTAATGTGAATTTTAAGAAGGCTAAATCCAATTTTAAAAKCATGTATTTAATGACCTGTCTTTCTCTCATACTAAGCAAAAGAAATAGAATTTGAAATGTTGTTTAAAAACTCAAGAGATCAATAAAATGAAGCAAAATAAAGATAAAAATAAAACTATTAGCACAGTCCAGGAGAAAAAATCACATACAAAGATAGTAAAACTGAAATATTTTGTATGACATATGTACTGAAAAAAGACTGAGGAAGGATGTGGGAAATGGCTCTTAGAATCTGCGTCACCTGTACAGTGACTTCGGGCAAGAGTCATTTTAGTGGGATTTGACAGAGGTGTAAAATGCAAGATGCAGATGGTAATTATTCTGCTCTACTTGGCACTGGTGAGGTTTCGGTTGGAATGCTGCTTTTTTGGTCACTGAACTATAAGAAAAAATGTAGAAAAATTTGGAATCCAGAATATGGCAACAGAAATATTTAGAAGCTTTGAAAATTATCCACAAAGCAAACACAAACCCAAAAATACTGCCTTAATCCAGTCTTGAAAGGATTGATAAAAAACAGATAACAGCCTTCAGGTATTTTAAAGGAAGTATCTCCTTGTCCACGGAAAGTATCCAGAGAATAGCATGCCTAAATGACAAGGTGTTCTCCGATATATGTCCAAATAAATATTTAACATGAGTAAAAAAAAGATAATTGATAGACAATAAAACAAATTGTTATTCAGCATGTCTATCATTATATCTGTATATCAGTTCTAATGAGAGGCTAGACATTCAAAGTGAAGAAGGTTCAAAAGGATCAATGTCTATCTCCAATGGTGCTCCTCCAGGCTATATCAAGATTTCACTTCCATTGCTAGTAAGGCTGAAACAGTGAACTAATGACTRTAAGGTGATTTTGGCATGAAAGTTACTCTGGTCTTACCTGCTGACCTCTGGCAAGACCGTTTTGGTTTTTTTTATCATAATAGAACAAGAGATTCCTACATAAATTCCAGTGCTATTCACCATCACATTGTCTTTGAACTTCTTTCTTAGCTTCTAAATTGTAACCAAGATTCCAAGATTTTGCAATTGGTTTTCATAACCAGTCATTCCGTGATTCATTGCACTAATGAAAGTGGCAGTGAAATATTTGCTTCAGCTTTTTACATGACYGTAGAGTGCCAATATTTTTTAGCCACAAYRTTTGAAAGATTTTAGATGTGTCAAAGCAATATCATAACTATTTTCTCTTTCCACATGAAGCTTATGCRTAAAGCTAATTTTTTTCAGCTGTATTATAAACCATTGCACTTTTTTCTGCCTSTACTAGATCAAGTTTATTAAGTGACAGAAAAACACCAGAGATGTAAGTAACCTGTTAAGTRGGGTTTCACTTTCATGCAATGTTTTAATAAAACATTAATATGATAGTTTTAATAAAAGTTCAGGAAAGTGACTTGCATTTCTGAACACTTCAGAAAAATTGACAAGTATTTTTTATAGCTAACTCYTATTAGAATGCAAGGCAAAGCACCATGTTCACAATCCAGATCATCACAAAAAGCTGAAAAGATGTGTGACTTCATCTGTCAAGCTTTGATAAGGCCAATTTCTTTTCATGGCCAAATTCAAAACACTTTTWACGTGAAGCCTGTTGTTTTCTGGTTGCCTATGTACGGATTTTTTTGTGACCACACTAAAGCTCTTAKGAAATATAAGTGAACATCTTTTTAATACAGAAATACTCCTTTTCACTGACTCCTCTTAGTCCATATAATTTTTCTGTACAAAATTTATCAACATTGTAGATAAACAKATGTCTGTGGGACAAGGGTGACATAACAGACAACTTCCAATGGTTTACATGCTAATTCTTATTTAAAAAAATATAGAAAATTGTTGGCATTTAAACCCCTCTAGTATCATCTAGCTGCAAAGTTAAATACAGGTTATTTCAACAGTAACTAGAGTCAATATGTTTTTCGTCCAGGTCTTGAATATATTTCATATTTGTGTTATGTGCAAGAGCTAATTATTTAGCTTGCTTGAATGCAGTTCTTCATCCACCATAGGAATTTCCTCTTTTCTTCTGCAAGGTAGTGTCTGGTCTCCTGTGCTTTTGTGATTTTTTTTCCTAATTTTCATAATTTGGTGGCTCATACAGAGATAATTTGAGCACATCTGTATTCACAGGAGCAGCTGAATGGAAAAATTTATTGCCTGTTTTCATTTTTTTCCAGTTAATTTATGCTTGAAGGAATTTTCCCTATTGACTTTGAAATGAAGGTGCCTTCTTAAAAGGTGGTGTCAAAGATTAAATGGTTTCATTTTTCCATTAGCAAATACTTTGTAACACAGCTATGAAATTATTGTTCATCAGTTGACACAGTCTAAGTAAAGCCCATTTAAACGTAATTTCATCTATGTGAGCTAGTTTTCTTTTAGGGTTCTCATACCATTCATCCTTTGGCTTTTAATGATAATAAAATTTAAAACATTATTTCAGGGTTTTTTTTTCTTTTTCTGAATAGTACATACAGCTAAGAGTTCATTGCTAAAAGATAGTAAAAGGGATTTTTTTTTCCTTCACTGTTCCTTTCTTTATCACTGTCCCACTGTTAGTCACAAGTTGCACAAGCAGTTTTTGGTAGTTAAGCTACTATATGGATATTACTTAAATTTGGCAGCCTTGTTATCACAAGAGGAAACTTATAATTGCATATTGGAATACAAGGAATTATGTCCACTGCCATTATGTCATTGGTGYCAGATAAATAAAAAAATAAATAGCTGAGGGTGTAGAAAACCACGGCTATGGACTCTTTGGTTCTAAGCAATTCCTTGACTGTACGTCTTACCTGGAGTAAAACTGGTCTGGGCTCAAAGCTGCGGCAAAGTGTGACAAAAGAAGGAGCTCCTCTCACCATTACAGGAATTGAGCTGTTCCACTGACTTCTCCCTCATTTACCCCAGTAGTTTCCTTTTCCTTAAACTAAAATTTAATGACTTTTTGGACATCTCTTCTGAACCAAAGAGGCACATAAGGGGTCATTTTAAAAATTGCAGGAGATAAACAAATCTTTGATGTGATTGAACACCAGAAGTGTAGAACACCCTGTACAGTCTCAGATACTTAAATTTTAATTGATCTTCTACAGATTCATAAGAAATAGCCTGTGGATTTTCTAGATTAGTTAACAATTTGAAAACTACAGGACTGTGTCAACCCTGAAAATACCCTCTATGTCTACTGTTTTATAGCTCTATTTTTAATGTTCYCCTAAGTTGGTTTTACTGGAGAATGTTATAGCAAAAAATCGTGACTGCCTGAAAATCAAAACTGGTTTTGCATTATATGATGGGTTTAATATAGCAGTGTCTAAGAATAAGCTGTAGATTACTCCACATGACTTCAAATAATACACCATGAAATCTGGGCTTAGACRTAAAACCTACATAGTGTGGGCTACTGGAAATCACTGTCAAAATAATAAACATATATTGAAAGCCTTCAGGGTGAAGTAGTAGGGTAGGTAGTATGATTACCTTGCAGGAAGTCTACCAAAGAATCACTGATTGACACCTACAGATATTTTATTTAACAGACTTTAGAGATCAAGAATACCTGYAAAGTGAGAATTGTGTTAGCTGGACTGGAAATGTACAGATGTTTGAAAACACAACTGAAGACAAACAGAAGTGTTATTATAATGTGGAGTGCCAGAAGCTGCCACACACATGATTTATAGTCAGTATGAGGCACAATATCACTAATGCCATATGAAGTTGCCCAGCTGCCTTACGAAATGGCTACCAAAAAAGCACAGAAGGAGAAACAGAGGGTGCAGAGGGATGTATTGTCTGCCACTCATTTTTCTTGGGCTTTATCTTCATCTTTCTTTTATTATTATGACTATTTAAAAGATTTTTTTCTATTGTTAAACTGTTCTTAACTCATGAGTTTTTTTAATTTTTGGTTGTTTTTTTTTCCTKATTCTCCATCCTGGCCCACCAGGATGGAGAATAAGCAAGCAAGGCCAGCTGCATGGTACTTAGTTGCCAGTTGGGGTTAAGCCACAACAGTGCTTGTTTCCAAGAAGCAGAAAAAGGTCTCTGGGTAATGGCAATATCACATCTGTTGCCATATATTCTTATAGCRATCCATAAAAATAATACACTTTGCATTATGCAAGTGGCTGCTATTCCCCAATATAGCAGAAATCCATTAAATTTCTATGATTAATATATAKGACACAAATCATAACTACRTAGTCAATWATATGATTTCTTCCATGGAAGAAACTTTTATGTGGGACTAACACTTTCTTCTGCACTTCTAATACATAGATTAGCAAAATACTGTTAAAAAACTCATTTGYTACTATTTATAAAAAATAAGCTCCAATTTCTTAGGACTTCTCAGTAGAAAAAAACATTTGAAAAATTTTATGACCAAATTATTTATGTGTGAAACTCTSATTGCAARCATYAACCTATGTGAAATCCCAAGCACCATGTCTATGCATACATATATATATGTTTACATATACATACATACATATAAACATAGCTGACAAAATGATGTGTGTATATATATATATATTATTCATGTGTACCTCAAATATCCATTTTTATATATATATTTGTAATTTTAAAAAAYTTGTTTAATTTAAATTTGTTTAATATAAAAATCAGTTTAATAAAAAACAATAAGGGAGTTATTGCATGCAATGTTCTGACCTTGATTCCACTATGTCTGTAGCACCTAGAATATTTCCCATTCGCTGCAAAATAGCCATCCTTATGATTTTTAATATAAATCAAGGTCAAGTACAAATTGGAATCTATCAAGTTCTAAGATAGTTATACTTGCATGGTGGCAACTTAGAGAATTCTTACTTGCTTCAGTAGTTTAAGAAACACCATTTATATACTGTAGAGAGTAACAGGTATGTCCTGTTARAAGTGAAGAAAGTGTCTTAAAGTTCCTAGGTTAGGACAATTGAGGGGCAGTGGAGAAGAGTTCCCACTGCAGGGAAGATGGAATTTCACCACTGGTTGCCAAAACACAATGGAACTCTTATATTCTTGGGACTCATCCCTTATCATTTCAGGTCTGTGTTCTGCTATTCTTCATACTGTGCTCTGCTTCTCAAGGCCTCTGATATCATACAAGGCATATATTTCTCTGGGCTGCATCAATATTTTACAGTCATAAATATCCAATTTTATATAGAATAACCACTTTATCTTTACAAAAATATGGTTGGACCATAAAGAGAGAGATAAAAGTAAGATAAATTAGCTGTGGACCTTGTCAATTAGATAAATTGCYTTCACAAAGAAATCAAGTAAAACAAAGCTACAGGCAGGTCAAGAAAAGTTCAGGCAAAACAAATCTGACAAGCCTCAGTCCTAAGGCTCTGAAATATTACTAAAAAGTTTATAGTCCATTTCTAGGAATGCAATATGGCCCTGGATTCTGCAACACAGAATTTTGTTCTGCTCTCTGCTTGTTTATTTCTGTATCTACCCATTTGCCAAATCTGTTTTATCTGATCCTTTTTCTCATGAATCATACATTGAGTAGGGCTAGCAATTTGCAGAAAGAATGTCATAGCGTATAAATATTTGTTTTTATCAACAAAGCTTATGGGTGTAACAATGTCAATCCAACATTCATTATGTTTGGTAGCACACTTCTAAAGCTCTGTGCCATATGTTCCCCTCCATTAAAAGACAGGAAAATTCCATTAATCCCATGCAAATCAGAGTAGAGTATAATCATAGCAGCCCGCAAAAGGAAGCAAGTGACACCAGGTGAGAAGTGATTGCCATGAATATGTTGTATCTGTACCAGTATTCATCCCATGGTAATAGCTCCTGGTGGATTGTCTAAAGGAGAAAATGTGAATAGCTGGAGAAGGGAAAAGGCATAAAATAACACTTAGGAGGCCAAAGTCTGTTATGCTAGTTTTACTGCCAGTATTGGAAATACAGGGAAGGGTAGAACTTCAGAGATTTTTTTCAAAGGTTAAACAAACAATACAGGAAATTCTTTTGTTTATTTCATCACAGCTCCTTTCTTGAATATGTTTCCTGCTATGGGGTCCTTCAGCTGCATATCTACTGCAGTGGGTTTCCAAGGTGATTCCTCATCCAAGGTGAGCACAGCAGTTCTTAGTCTGGACTCATATTATACAAAACTTCAATTGGACTTTGAAGTGCAGAAATGCATGTTCTTTCCCTGAAATTTTCTTGAAATTAATAAAATACATTTTACCTATAATTATTTACTTTATTTGAAGTCTGAAGTGCTAACTTCATAAACTAGATACTTTTCTTTCTTTTTTTTTTTTTCAATTTTTTCTTATGTTGTTTTTGTGACCAGTAGAATAACCTTCCTCTCTACCATSTTTTCCATTTCCATTTTGCAGTCATACTGTATCTAATTTTTGTCTTATCTAGACTCAACAAGTGAAATTCTTCCTTTAATTCATGTAAATCCAAGGTTCTTTCCATACTGCCTACGCTACTGTAGGCATCTGGGTTTTGTTACTGCACTTCTAATATCTTAAATTAAATGGCATTCTATAAAAAGTATCATTTACACTTAATAAAATAATATCTTCCTGCTATCTTATATAATTTTTTTTTCTCCAAAATATTTCATACTATGAAGAATATGTGTATTTTCACAGGAAAACCTGCTCAGTTAATATGGTTTAAGTCAAATTTATGGATCCATCTGTTCCTACATGCTAAAAGACAAGCTGATGGGGAAGCAGGCCAGTCTGGATGAACAGAGATTTAACTGGAACTCAGGTTAAAAAAAAGGACAGTTTATAATCTATGAAAGAAGAGGCAGGATGACTCTGGAGAACTCAGGAGGGCTTACAAGGATGTTGTGAGGTTGTGCAGGRAAAAATTTACAAGCGTAAAAGCCCAACTAGAATTTAATCTAGCTACTGCTATAAAAGACAATAAAAATGTTAYTCTAATTAGATTCCCAACAAAAAGGGGGGCTGGGGACAATCTCCATTCTTTATGGAATAGGGGAAGAAACGTTGTGACAGATGAGGAAAAGGCTGAGGTACTCAGCGCCTTCTTTAACTCAGTCTTTAATACTAAGACTAGTTGTCATCGAGGTACCCAGCACTACGAGCTGGAAGTCAGGGACAGGGAACAGGATGGAGTCCCCTTTATCTAGGAGGGAGTGGTGRGTGACCTGCTACACCACTTAGCCATACACAAGTCCGTAGGACCAGATGGCATGCAGCAAGGATGATAAGGAGCTGGTGCACAAGCTCAGAGTTACTTTCAATGACCAGGAGAATGAAGGGAACTACAGGCCTATCAGCATCATCCTCAGTGCTGGGGAAGGTCATGGATCAGGACCCCTTGAATGCCATCACATAACACACACAGGTAAACCAGGGCATCAGGCCCAGCCAGCATGGGGTTATGAAAGGCAGGTTCTCTTTGATCAACCTGGTCTGCTTCTATGACAAAGTCACCCACTTAGCAGACAGGGGAAGGGCTGTGGATTCTCTCTACTGGGACTTTGGTAATGCCTTTGACAATTTTTCCCATAGGATTCTCCTGGAGAAACTGGCTGGTMGTGGCTTGGACGGGTGCACTGGCTAAAAAAGTTATCTGGATGTCCAGGCCCAGTGAGYAGTGGTGAATGGAGTTAAATCCACTTGGTGGCCAGTTGCTAGWGGTGTACCCCATGGATCAGTATTGGGTCCAGTCATGTCTAGTATATTTATCAATGATATGATGAGGGGATTGAACATACCCTCAGATGGAAGATGGCACCAGATTGGATGGACCYGTTGATCTGCKGGAGGGTCAGAAGGTTCWACAGAGGGATCTGGGCAGGCTGGAACAGTGGGCTGAGGCCAAGTATGTGAGCCCTGCCAATACAGCCAAGTGCCAGTCCTGTACTTTGGTCACAAAAGCCCCAGGCATCTCTACAGGCAGAGTGACTGGAACGCTGATGGGTGGAAAAGAACCTGGGAGTGGGCTGTCAGACAGCTGAACCTGAACAGAGGCCATGATGACCTAGAGAGACTCTGACAGCACCAAAACATGCTCTTAATGCTYCTCTGTTTTTCATCCTCCCTCTAGACACTACTAAACATTTTTCTGTTTGTTTGGTTTCTTTTTGTATTTTCTTAGCKGATTTCTTCATTATTTATAAAGTCCCCTGATAACCCCTTGTTAGTGTATCCTTATGTTATAGTAGTTTATAGCTTCTTTTTTAGCAAATTCACTTTTGGCACACACCGTAAGAACAGAATGCTTTAGCTGTAGTATACAGCTGCAATCTGTAGATTTGCATTCCCATTGYATCATCTACTGTTTTCCAGGCCACTTTAGCAAGGAGGAAGGACATGCCAGCAGTATGAGCTGCTGTTCTGTAGGTGGCTCATGGTCATTTTCAGGCCTGTTTTTCTCCAGCTCATACTCTTCCTTTTATTTGTCTTGAAATATTGCTCTTTTTAGAACTGTTACTAGTTTTTGTTTTAATTTTAAACTAGACTTTTAGTTTGTCAAGGTCACTGTGCATTTTGATCCTGCCCTGGTTCTTGCCTTGGTGTATGAAGTGACGCAGCTAGCTTAGTGTCATCCACCAATTTTATACAGAGGCTCCAAAGTACCCTCTCTGAAATGTCTAACTTGCTTAATCAGGAAATGTTGAAAAAGAAACAATTTTTCCAACAAAAAAGTACATCATTCTCCAATCAGCTATACTTCTAGCTCTTATTTCAATATTTTCAGGCMATTAACAGATAATTTTCTAACCAGTTTCTATATTTGCATCCATGSAGTTTTTCACAGAACTCTTTCATTTAATACATTAATTTGCTTCAATGCTATTTTTGCAAACAATGTAYAAAAGCATTTTTACTGAACTAACTGACTGATTATAAAGTACGTGTTCTGTTTGGCYTCAAAYTGTACCAGTGCATGAATTAGAACAGCCTTTTTCACTAGCAGATCTCATTACTTCTATAATATTTTTCCATTAATCAGTGTGTGCAATTGATGCTGATTTGAAAGTAGTGAGTGTCATTAAAGCTCTTGCTAAGAAATATTGGAAGAGTTTAATTATTTTCATTGAGGTTCCCTGAATAAGAAAATCTCTCCAGATCATATTTCTCTTAAAAATTTCAAACTCTGAGAAATGAACCTGCTGTAATTTTTAGCCCTAATTAATAGTTGAGGAATATTTTAATGTGTTCCTGGCTCCAGATTTTTTTTTAGTTATAAAATGGAATTAATTTTTTTTGTTTGCTTACATGTATGTGGAAAGCTACAGAATATTTGAGTAAATATAAAAGGGTTACTGATACTATAGAATTAGCATCAGTATTGTGTTAGCATTCAAACTACCATTTGCTATTCTGATGTTCAAATTCCATAATAAGAATGGAGCTGAACAATGAATTGGGGCTTTTACTAATCCTCTGTTACCAATGTTATGAACTAGATATAAATCTTCATAATGTTTTTTAATAAGACTTTTCAAACATACATAAATAAAAARTAACTTATTMTAATGTATTTAACTTGTAGCTGAATGCAGTACAAGAAAAAATAGATGAAGACATATTCAATCACCTAAGACTAGAAAAACAGTAGTCCAAAATTGGGACAGCAATTTTCTGAAGCAAACTAAGTAYTGATTTATATAGTCACACCTTCATATCTCTAACTAGCATTTCATTTGTTTCAGTGGAATATGGATACATTTACTATTCATATAATAATAGAAATAATAAAGTACTATTATTAGTACTAAGTGAAACTAATAAGGCTAGTTTAAAAAAATGCTGTGTATGATTTAATATTTAAGTTTATCTATCTTTGCAATCACATGGTGTTAACATCTATTTTTATATACTTTATGTAAAACTGGGGKTTTTATAGCTTTTATGCTTTAATATCAGGTATAGTATTGAGAAGAATAACACATAAGAAGAAAAGTAAACCAAGTTTGCATTAGAAGTCATGTAAGAACAAGAGGTGAATTATAAGTTATTATATCCCATTAATTASTTTAGATGAGTAGTAAAAATTTGTAATGAAATTTTCCATTCAAAGCATTTATTACCTGAGATTTTGAGAAACCAGATAAWGTAAAAAAACTTATCTTTTTTAGTTTGACTTCATTATTTATTCTGATATTTTAAGTCTCATTGTTAACTATTTCATCTCCAAGAAATTTTGGCTTGTAAAATGATTGTACTTTGAGTTGTGATTTGCACCCAACATACAGAAAACATATTCAATGCCAGTTTAGTTGAACTAAGATTGCATAAGGACTGAAAGAGTCAGGAATACTGCCACTGAATGGATCTGAGAGAGTCATCCACCAAGATATTTCACTTGTTTAAAAGAGTTTAAAAGAGTTTACACTCACTATTCAGTGTATAAACTGTGGGAGTTGCTGCTAAGGTGGGATAGTGTTGGTTTGGGGATGGGTTTGGCATTGGTMRGCAAGTGGTAACTGTATTRTGCATCRCTTGTTTTTCTTGTGTTTTGTCTTTCTTTCTCTGTCTCTTCTTCTTCTTGTCTTTTAATTTGTTCCAGTTATTAAACTCTGGTTATCTCAACCCACAAGTWATAATTTTATTCTCCTCCCAATCTTACCAGGGTGCTAGGTAAGCAAGCAAGATGCTGGCTTAGTTGCCAGCTGAGCTTAAACCACAGCAGGAACCTAATTTTTAAAGCACCCAAATACTCAAATAAGTCAACTTATAATTTCTACTGGTATTTCCTATGATTTTGAAAAGGATTTATCACCTTTGCCATTCAACATATTTTACTTTTGGACTGTAAAAAAAAAAGATAATTTCTACTTGCTTTTGTCTTCAACTAACCATGCCCCCCAAATTGCTTAACATTTTCTCCTTCTGGTATTTCTTGCATGAAAAAAAATTAGTTTATTTGAAAGCAGTTGTTTTAAAGAATAACACATATTGTTTCACAGCGTGRCATGAGGAGGTGCAGAAAAAGCATAAGGTTGAGAATTTTGTTTAGGCCATGCTACAATAAAATAAGACTATCTTGTTTTGTAAATAAACCTAAAGCATTTAAAAAATAAGTATTTCAAAAGACAAATGGCACTTCCAATTTAATATGGGAACTGTGTTAAGAACTGATGTAAAGATCATTGTTATGAAAGTGTCTCTTATTGTATTGTAAATGAGAACTAAAAATTCTATTCTGCTTTCAACAATGAAGAGTTTTTCCTAAAGTTGGTGAGCTGAGACTTGAGTGTGTCACTGGCCTTGATGAGAATATGACTGGAAGTAATGTTTGAAAAGGGAAGTCAGTACTTACTGACAGAAAAAGTGTTGAAATTTATCAGAACTTTGACTGAGAGAATAAACTTTTGAAGACGTTTATTATAGACATTTTTTTCACTTGTTCCAGATTATGTTGTCCTCATCAAACTTGTATAATTTTCTTCTTTGAGAGGAATCTGGAAAAGCTCTCCAAACTTTCTCCCTTTCCCTTAATTTGGTTGTGAATATGCTTAAAAGACAGCATACGCAGCAGAAAGCAAGAGATTGGAGAAATATCAGGGAACAGCAATTTTCTTTTGTTTCAATGAGAAATGTCGTGGATATTGCCTGCATTTTTTTTCATGTTGAAATACATACTAAATCATTAATTGTACATTCTTGTTTCTTTATGGCAAATTACCCAATGATGTGCAGACTGCAAATTGCACTATGTATTTGCAACACATACCAAATGTTACTAAACTGAGAATTAGATTGAGAGTAATAAACTGCGATGTAGATCATTGCAAAGAGATAAACTGTGAGTATTAAATTTCTGATTTCCCATTTACCCTATAAAATAATGTTTAAAAATTGGCTGAATATATCTGTCTGAAACAAAATTTCTAACATATGTAGGAAAGAGGGTGGGGGAAAGGRTAAAATTAATTATTAACTGTCAGCAAATGGTAGTGGAAAGGAAAATGTTTCAGTTGAAATTTGGATCACTTAGTGCTGTCTATGTCAAAACCAATTATTTGAACTTCATTCTGTAGTAGATAGCTGGCACAARGAGTTTTGTAACAATATAATGTACTAACGTGCTGAGCAAAAAGTCCACTTTTAAGGCAGATAATGCAGCAAATATAATTGCAGTTACYTAATGGATGTCCTGGTGTACATATGCTTTCTATCCAAAACTTATATGATGATACTCTTAGGCACCACCATTAGCATACACCAATCCTTTGCAMAGTATCACAATCAAAAAGAGAGGACGGAAAATAAAAAATATCTATCTTATCAAAGCGCTGTTATGAAGAACAGATGTAGAAGGTTCTGTTTATTAGACATCCTTGCCACTGCAATGAATTTGTAAAGGGATACGTAAGAGTGTTTTCTTAATCTGTCAGCACATTTTTAATGACAATAAGTAGAATAATCTACCCTGCAAATAAATAAAGCTAAAAATATAAATTTTCTGTCAGGCTTTCTTCTGCTGATAAAAAAAAACCCCTCCAAACAACCTCAAAAGTACTTAATCAGGGCTGTCTTAAATTTCTTTAAAAGCAAATTAAAGTTTCAGCTCTATTTACTCAGAAAGTTTGGCAAAAGTGGCTGCAGTTATAAATGCAGTTACTCAGACAAAGGAATTGACTTCACCCTCATCAAGTTTGCAGACAACACCAAGCTGAGGGTAGAGCTGACACACCTGAAGCAGGGGATGCCATCCAGAGGAATCTGGACAAGCTCAAGAATCAGGCCCATGTGAATCTCATGCATTTTAACAAGACCAAGTAGGAGATGCTGCACCTGAGTCAGGACAACCTCTGGTAYCAAGGCAGGCTGAGGGATGAACAGATAAAGAGCAGCCTTGTAGAGAAAGGCTTGGGGTTACGAGTGGGTGAGAGGCTGGACATGACCTGGCCACGTGCACTCACAGCCCAGAAACCCAAACACATCCTGGGCTGTGTCAGAAGCAGTGTAGACAGCAAGGCCAGGGAATGGAGTCTGCCTCTCTGCTCCACTCTCCTGAGACCTCAGTGGAGTAACWGCAYCCAGCTCTGGGRTCCTCAGCACAGGAAGGAGATGGACATGTTTGAGTAAGTCCAGAGGARTGCCACAAAGCTGATCAGAGKGATAGAGCACCTCTCYTATAAAGACAGGCTGAGAAAGTTGGGGTTGTTCAGCCTGAGGAAGGCTCTGGTGAGACCTCACAGCAGCCTTTCTGTATCTGAGGGCGTCTACAAGTAGGCTGGGGAGGGTTTTTGACTAAGGAAGGTAGTAGTAGAATATGGACTAATGGCTTAARCTGAAAGAGAGTAGGTKTAGATGTAAATGTTTTCTGYRAGGGTGGTGAGGCACTGGAGCAGGTTGCCCAGAGAAGCTCTGGATTCCCTATCCCTGAAGGCCACTGTAACTCAYACTGAGTGGAAAACTTTTATCTTTTGTTTCACTAACCAAAAAACCTTTWACAACCATGAAATGAAAACTTGTATATGATGGACATGTACAATGACTAATTCACAATCTGTTCTAGTGACACATAAACTGTGGCTTCATGTCAGGAATTTTACCGGTTATATATCTGAATGAAAAATAACATTATCTAAATAAAATAAAAATAAACTAATTCACTTTTKTGTTTAGGAGGCCCAGCAGAAAGTATCTCCTTTTTACATAAATGCAGAGGGAAAAGAAAATATAAYGATCTTGTTGATAATATTATGGATGAATCTGCATCACTACAGGTTTAAATCTGTCAGTCCTGCACTAATGAGACAAAGACTGTTTGCAATGAAATGCTGTTAAAAGCAAAATGAATGCTGCACTGGTCTTTTAGCTCTAATTGTATTGTGCTGACATTTGGTGTAATTATATGCAGTTGAGTATAATTTTCATGCCACTCTAAGAAATTCTGGAGTAAATTGAGGTAGCTATCTGTTTTCAGATGAGTTTGATCACTTTATTTTACCCCAGTCTCAGAATTTAGTTAGAGAGGTCTGAAGCCCTGTATTTATCATAATCTGCTTCGTTTGTTCAGTCCCCATGCGGCAATTCCAATTAGAATTTTATCAAAGTCGTCCTTACAGCAATAATGATARTCCTTTAGCATCTATCTGGATTAGGTCTCTGTTTTATTCTACTAATGAATACTCTAGAGGGGTCTGGGCAATTTTACAGAACAAATTAACCTTAGAGCATAGCCATTTAAAGTGTTCATTATACTGGACACCTGCAAAGTGTACTGGGCTTAAATGCAATTTAATAGACCCTTCTAGGCCTGTTTTAAAGTATCCTGAARAGAGTATGAATAAGATGATATTTAAATTATGATGGTTTGAATGGGGTTTTCTCTAGCATTTTCAATAAATATCAGATGTCCTATCTATGAAATATCACTTTTGGAATACATCAAATAGCATCATGTAATTGCAGCTTTTGAAATCTAAAATGGAACGTTTCAAAACACTGAAATCTGAAATGAATGTCTCTTCAATTCCACCTTTGTGTATAGCATGCTCAAAAATGAATGTCCTACATGTGATACATTTTTTTTCTGATTAAAATACACCTATTATTACAAAAATACATGAACTGTAATTCTTAAATAGGCTATAATGGAAAGGGATTGGAGAAGAGAGGGCAAAAGAGCAGAGGGAAATGGAAATGCTAATTGGTATTCTCTGTTTTCAACCATTCTTATCCCCAAGCCTACCCTTTTTATTTTTTTTTTTTTAATTTGAAGTCAGAGTCTCTTCGTTATCTCATTACACCACAATTATAACGTACTCCAGTGCCAAGGACCCAGAATGATTCATCTGCATTGTTCATCAATCTAAACATTGCCACTAGAACTAAATGCAAGCTCAATCTGAACACATCAGACACTGCCTGCCTGACTATTGCTATCAGACTAATTCAATAGGCAAATAATTTGGTCTTTACTAAWGGTTATGAGAGTTAAATAAATAGACTTTATATTTTAGTACATTAAGCCAATTCCTAAAAACATGAACATCTTTTCCATGCATGGCCAAATTTTTGTAGTTCCATATTATAAATCTTGCTGGCACCACTACGTTACAGGAAAACTTGCTGCATCCTTGGAYAGAGTTAGACAGAAAATGCAAACAAAATCCAAAAGCATTCTGTTTTACATATTTCCTTAGTTTATTTTGGAGCAGAAAATCTTAAGCAAAACCAGAAGTATATATATAGATAGTGTGTGGAAGCATATGTGTAAAATTAAGCCAGTAAATGTTTTCCTCACTGAAATCCCAAATAACCTACTGGTAGAAGACAGTGACAGAACTGAAAGCCCACATTAGGCCAGGTTTTCCAAATTCCGAGGGCACTGCTAGAAAAACAGCAGAATTCCAGGATCAAGAATTTCTGAAAAAACTTATACAGTTATCCTAAAATCTCTGCTGGCAAATTTGCTGAGGCCTGAAAAACCTTCCTGTGATCTCAAAAATGTTTTTTTCACTCTTAACAAATCCTCAAACTTTGATTTATATAAACAATATAAATTTTTCCTCATGTTATCTTTTGCCTTTATTTAATAAGCTACATATAAAGTATAGAAGCTAATATAAAGTATATTTTAGCTCCTAATTGATACCTTTTAATCTGTTTCTAGTATTTACAGGGTTTTTTTTTTCCAACGTCTTCTAAAAGATTATTTGCATCCTCTGCTGCTGATGAAGTAATGAAAAGGTTCATACTACTTTCATTCACCCATTCACAGTGATACAACAGCTGTTATTCTGCAAAGTTCTGTACTGAAATCTCTCACTAAGAAAATCTGAGTCAAGATTATAGTTGTTTGTAAGTATTTTGGGGTTTTGACTCGTGATATACTTGTAAAGTCCTAATATAGACAGAGCTGATTTAGTTCAAATACATGTAAATTAGACAAAAATGAAGATGTGACAGCTGTGTAGACATGACACAGGGTGGGATTTAGAGTGGGTTTAGAGGGGAAAAAAACCACATTACTCAGTGGCATAACCTGAAATTTATTTACTAAGCAGAATGGGTTTAGCAGGTGAATAGCAATGCCTATTATAAAGCTTCTAGTATCAGATTTCTATGCTATGGCACTCACAACATGGCAAGGATCATGTCTCCCCAGCCCAGTTTAGGTAGCCAGCACAGACCACGTAAACAGCTCTTACTGATCAATGTGTCTGAGCCTTGGATAGCATTCTGGCCCCTTCCTGTTACCTATGCCCACACACAGAGCCCTTCCCCCCTACTCATGAAGGTGATTGTCTTAACAGTATATTTCTTTAAAATTAGGTAATTAGACTAAGCCACAGATTATATTGCCRGTTTTATAACTCAAGGCCAATTTCTTTGGCTTTCCCTATATTTAAAACCAAGTAGCATTTTTTTTTCAAAGTTATTATCACCTTGTGGTTACCTATTCCAGATGTGCTAAAACAGAAGTTCTCGCTTCAACGCTCTCTCAGCTCAAACCAGAGTACTTTAGAGTTAGAAATCAACTTTTAATATGAGAATATCTTGGCCTGATTTTAGTACATTAAAGTTCCAGAAATTTTTAGTTCATAACAATCCACAACAAAGATGTAATCCAAAGTGAAAAGCAACCAAACCCACCTTTACAGCACAGTTGATGTACGTATTTTCTGCAATAGGGGTAGTCTCATGCACATACATAGAGGAATACATACATAAAGTTAACATACATGTGAGTTTCTTTCTAGGAAAATTGCTAAGACTTTGTCTTACCTGAGCATGCAGGCTGCTGTGTCAGAGCCTCATTATCACTCAACAACAGAGAGTAAGCTACAAAATTTTAGTTTAGGTCTGACACAATATTTGGATTTGTCTAAGCTAGGGTTGTACTCCTGTTGACTGTTTTTCATTTTTGTTCAATTAAAACTATCATAATTTCCATGTTTTTTTGACCAAACCATCTTTAATTTCCATGTTTTTTTGACCAAACCATCTTTCCTATTTTTTTCCAGTCATAAACTATTTTAAAAACTCTAAAAACTTAAAAGTCACACTGCTTTCTCAGCTGCAGATAACTTATTTATTACATTCCATATTGACTGACWGCATTCCAAAGGTATTAAATACCTACATTCTGACTTTCTGAGGAGTAYACAAATAGAAGGAAGTCAGTTGCCATAGCTTCCTTAGTTCTGATCTTAGTACATTCTAGAAATACATTAAGCCTACTGAAGACACTAGTATAATAACTACAACAGCAGTACAAAATTAGGAATATCTCAGTTTTCTCACAYATTTMATTTTCATTCTCKGTATACCAAGTATTGCTTCTTTTASTCYCTGCAASCTTMATCAGGGCATGGATTGTTATCCTAATGAATTTTTCCTGAGGGTGACTGTATTCCACCACCCATRTGATAGTTTCTTAGTAATGCTTTTATGGAATACAATGGCTTTAGCCAACATTAGAACTTGTTCTATTCCCACTGTTTCCTGGGTGACAAATAGGTTCTATTTTTTTCTTCTGATTTCAAACAACATTGTCTCTGGACTGTGCCTTGACCATAAATCTTTGTTCCCCAATGTATCATATAGGAAAAAAAAAGACATTTTGGAAGCACTAATACTGATATGCTGTCGCTTATTTTCAGCACTGGAGTAGCTTTTGGCTGAGGGACACTGAGTGTAGAATTCAATTGTGTAAATGTAGATTACTTGAAATGCCCTAGGGTATCTGAAATGAGATCAGTAGGTATGACACAAGACTTACAGGACAACCATACCTTACTAAGGTAACAGGTGAAAGACTAATRGATCTGAAACCTCTGAAGTTGCACTGGTTATCTGTGTTTAGACTGCCACACTCAGATGATTTGAAAAGCCAGTGCCTGACAACTCTCCTGAGTTGAGTCAAAATGAGTTGTAAATCATGCATAATAGCTTCTTAGTATTCAGACCAGATTTTTATTTTGCTTTTATTTTTCTTTAATTAAGGAAATTAAAGTATAAAAATCACTGAAAATGTACCTTTGTTATGAGTATGCTGGATCAGTATTTCTTTCWAGTTTCTTCACTTACACCTCCCATTTTCTTAGACATTCTGGCAGGTACACCACTAAGATGCTCTGTCACTGCATTTCATCAGAGACTTATTAAATAATCCCATCTGCCTGAAGCAATAACTACTACAGGAATAAAGCGATTATCTATTGTTACCTGATTTGCACTTCCTATAAATCTAATGAATTTAAACACATTTTGCTTGGTGTAAAATATCACCATAACATTAAGAAGCTGTCATTTAAATATGTACATACAATATTTACAATTCAAACTAATATGTTTTGTGATATAAAAACTGGTCACTTAATGCAGCATGGAAAAGCAATTTGAATGAAAATGAGGAAAAAAAATTAAAACAATTTTAAAATTACTTGAAAGTAGAGAGGGTAGATAATAAATGAGAACATGCTGCTGGTCTAAAAGCTGTTTCACATTGTGCATGTATAAGGTTGGGGAGCCTAAAACACGTACATAACCACCATKAAAATCAGATAAGAAAAATAGGCAATTAGATTGGAGCATGAAGTCAACAATACTGAGAAGTCTAGGTTCTCAGAAATTTCACAAGACAATTGTCATTTCAGTCACCTAACTTGCAACTGCAGGAGAGTTGAGTTAATCAGTTGTTGGATTACAAGTTCATTCCGGAGGCCAGTTTGAAAATCCAGGATTTTTTTAGTTTTTCTTGCCTTGTGGTAGAGGAAAATGAGTAATTTTCTTAGAGTACAGAGTGCTTGGTTCTGCTCACATAAATTCTTGGTTTACACGTGAAATGGGCCCAGCTCCACCCATAACCTCCTACTTGCTTCCACAGATACACTTTTGATCCAGCGAGCACCACTTTGTGTTTGTCCAAAATAACTTTTAAGAGGAACAGTGAAGGTTACGTGTCCATATCCCTAGGCTGTGGAGTGGAAAAGTGTATTTACACTATTGCAGTGAGTGAGATGGGGCAGAAACTTGGTAATTATTTTGCACTACTTTCACTCTTGTTCTAGTTGAATAATTTCAAGTTTTGAAAACAATATAGTACAGTGAATTGCCATTTAATACTAAAAAGCTACTTAATTAATCACTAACTCTATTCAACATAATAGCAACGTAAGTTGGGATAAACAGTTGTGATCAACTGCAGTAAATTAAATATGTGCACAAAATATTTACTAAACACAAATGCAAAAGGAATGCAAGAGGCTTTTTGTTCATATAACACAATAGATGAACTCAGGACTAAAAGATATAGGTGTCAGTAAAATGTCTATTTCACACATCAAAATACACCAGAAAATTTACTCAACACTCTGGGACAATACTCCGGAAAGCACAGTAGAAGAAAGACTAGAAAGTAAACACCAGTACCAAAATCACTATTTTTTATTTCAGGGACAAGGAGCTTGCCTCTGATCTGCCCCACTCTGGCATACTTATTAGACTACTACTAGTAATGAAAATGGCCTAAAAACCAAAAAAACCTGCTATGCATAATGGGCAAAGAAGGTCAGATAAAAAAATGAGGAAGAGGTGAATGGTATTAGTCATCTAGTTCACTATTTCACAGGAAGATTTTCAGATCCTGACATTATTTACAATAGAATAGGCTAAACAGATAACAAATCAACTAAATAAGTTTATTTATTATCCATGTAGCCTATTCTACTGTTCATTCTGAAGACAATTCTTTGGGTGACTCATAAAGTCCAAGAGATTTGACATGCCTCTCTGTGTCTCTATTTTAGCAGAAAACTTTCATCTCCATCTTAATTTGGGCTGAGAGATTCTATTTGTTGTCATGCTGATTGAAGAGCTACACAGGAGTAGCCCACAGAAGGGTAAAAGAGAAAATGTGCAGAACAAATTACACAACACCACATTTTTTTCTGCACCCATCTATGAAACTTTTGCTTAGTAGTCTCTCCAATATTATTCCAGGACATTTATAACTACATTTCAGTTAATGCTCCAAGCAGTGCCTGAAAACAGTAATCTACATTTTCTTACCACTGGCTTTGGGCTTTTTRGTTTTAGTTAATTCTTACTTATCAACTGATGCACTCTTGAATTCAGAATAACATTTCTGACCARAACAAAAACATCTTCAAAGCTAGTTAATACAYGAGAGAACTTTGTCAATCCTAGAGAGAACAATAGAACCTTGTATTTGAGAAGAGTTTAAAATGTAAGAAAAAGAGTMTATGAACTATTAGCCCTATGAAATATTATTTATTTGGTGCACATTCCATTTTCAGAAAATAAATGGTATTCAAAAGATAAAGTAGATAAATGCTTTATTTATAAGATAACATTTCAGCTTTCAGCAGCTGCTTTTCTCATATTGTCCTCTGAAGTTAGTGAAAACAGTAATGTTACAGCATAAATAAAATGTCTCTTAAACCTGCAAAGAACTTGAAATAGCATTTTTTCTGCTTAACAATGGGACACGTGATAATATTACTTGCAGAAAAGGAACTTGCTGCAGTTGAATTGAAGACACCAATCTTCTCTACAAAAGGGAGAGAGGGAAAAAATTTAGTATGTATTTTCATGGTAGGCRTAGAAAAACAGACAAAGAGGAGGCAAGATGAGGCAGTTAAAATTACACATTGAAAAATATGCATTACTTTCACAATCATATTTTCCAGTAAACCCTGGATTAAACTTGTCTGTCAGAAGCTAATGTTTAGTGCTAGCATCTAAGTCCAGCATGCTGATTCCATTCCATTCCTTTTAAGTTTCATGTGCTTTAGTATTAGGTGCTTTACAGGTTTGTTTTTTTTCTGCTTTCCTCAAATCATCATCTTTTTGGTCACTAGACTGCACACATTGTGGCTTGACGTGGCCAATTGTAGTTGACATTTCCAGTCGCCCAGGGTTAGCTCAATATTAATTAAAACATCATTTTAGACTATTATCTTTTTTCTTAATCACTGTAATAGATTTTACACTATTTCTAAAATTCTGCTGCTTTCAGATAGAAATAAATCCTAATCTTACATTCCTAAGCAGAAATATCAGGTTGAATTAGCAATCTCAGTGCCACTTAATGAAGTCCTAACATTAATCTTCACTCTCCAATTCCATTTTCAAAACACCTAAAGCTAACATCTATACAGAAATAGCTTTTGCAAATCTAAGTTTGATTAAAACCCTAGCTAGATCATTCAGTGCACTCAGAAGACACCTGGAATGGCCATTATTTCTCACAAGCTCATGGGTC
The DNA here is from genome assembly GCA_902810485.1 of Alauda arvensis. Classification (NCBI taxonomy): domain Eukaryota; kingdom Metazoa; phylum Chordata; class Aves; order Passeriformes; family Alaudidae; genus Alauda; species Alauda arvensis. The sequence goes on along the minus strand of CADDXX010000248.1, from coordinate 729,617 downwards.
TCATTACCAACCAACTTCTAATGAAATTCCCATGTTAAAGAGTAGATTTACTATGAAAAGCCACTTCTCAATGATTGTACATTCAGATACACCCCACTAATTCCCTAGCCATATCAGATCAAGGTCMTACTTGCTTATCTTCATGAGAATAATTAGAGTTAATTGCTTATTGCCTCAATTACAACACCAGACCACCTGAGAGCAAGTATTGGAACTTATTCCATCTGGTACCTTAGTCCCTTAATGTGCCTATGTGGAAACAGGGGACATGTTTCTACATGTGTCAGTGATGCCATGATTTGAAGTCACTGAACCAAATCCCCTTAACTTTGTSTCAGTATGGTCTGAATTTCTTCATTATTAGTGAAAATCCATTATAGCCTAAGAGAAATGTATCTGACAGGTTTAGGTGGACCAAGAGTCAAGGCAGATTACTTCACTGTTGTCTAGATTTCAACAGGTGAGAGCATGTATTAYTTTTTGTGTTCAGAATAACTGAAAATCTCTTGGAGAATGAARCCCTATAGCCTCTAAGCCCATAACATCATTCCTGCAGTGAAAATGGAATTTAAATTTTGATTTTTCGTGTCTCTTTTTACAGAAGGCAAAAGAAGATAGGATGTGACTTAGGACCACTGAGGCTTTAGAATACAGTTTATTCCACCCTCAAAAATGTTATGGGTTTGTTCAAACATATTTATATATACAGATATTCTTGTACCCATGTGCTTACAAAGTGCAGGCATTAACRATATGGAATTTGCTGGCTTGCAAATGCAAGATTTACTAGTATCACCAAATAATCAAAAGGGAATTATTGACCCTTGTTTTGAGTAATTATTCCCTGCAGGGCCAGAATTCTCTGCAAAATCTCTGCTTTAGCAGTTTATATTAAAAATTCTCAAACATCAGTATCTCAGAAAGACTTCAGGTGTGACTGCTTTGCAGTACTTGCCTTCAAACTAGGTTGTCATAGGCTATGTTTGTGAATTAGTTGTAGAAAGATGCCTTGTACATTGTTTAGTAGAGAACATAAAATTGTTTAAGAATTGTTTAGTTCCAGCTTACCAGTTTTGCCATTATCAATTTTCATAACGGAAATGGAGGAAAATATRCCTGACTGCAAACCACTTTTTCTGGAAGAAATATATTCTCAGTTTCTTCTCACAAAATCTTACAAAAATTGTTTTCCTGTAAAATTCCCACTGAAATGCATCTTCATGTAGCAGTTCTCTGCTATATAGCTCAGCTAGAAATGGTTATTATTTAGAACTKCAAGTATTACTTTAGAAATCRTGTAATGTGCTAGCCATCTCTACAGATTTTTCACCCAATCTCATRTGCTCAACAAGCTACGATTTTTCTACTAGTTCTAATAAATTTTGCTATATTCTACACACAACAAAACACAAAAATTATTATTTTAATATCAGCTTTCTACWGTGCTACTTCACATTCTAGGCTTCTGCTTTTTCTAGGTCTTTTCTGAACTAGAAATAATGGTGGCTCAGAGTAATTTTTTTCTTTTTCCTAATGAAAAATTAGTTGCTTGAAAGTTCAAATCTTGTAATAAATGCCAATAAATAGTATTTATTATTTCTCCTGTGTCTAAATTTGTATATACCTAATAATTAGCACTTATGCTTGGAAATGTAAAACTTTTCAATAGATATTATTAATTAAAACTAATTAGTTTTATTACCTGACAGTAAGTTTTCAATTTCTTGCGTAAAAATGAGTTTGCATTCATTCTGGTTGCCATGACAACAATATGGATTAGTTGTCCTCCATTAGAACATTCTCAGAGCTTTTCATCATTTTGTAGTTCATTAGATAGAAAGGGTTTGTATTTTAAATTTCTTGGTTCTTTAATTTGGTTTTGAGGAGACTGTTTTTATATCCTTTTGGGAAGATGTGGTTTGATGGGAAGAACCTAGTAAAAGATGGAGGCAACTTATGGCACACAAAGCCTGAACAGAAATTTTGTGTTCTTAAACAATTTAGTTTTAGTAATCTTGCATAATTATTGCTGTATCTTTTAAATTGTGGCAAAAGAGGCATGCTCACTGTCRTACTCATTTTAATAAGATTTGTTAGAGACATTAGAGCTTACACATGGTAATGATGTTAATTGAAGCAACCAGAACAGAACATTACATAGATATCAAGTAAAGGACTCATAAAAATTTGACCAAAAGGAAAAAAAATAATGAAAGACAAAACTGCCATGAGTCTCTTGAACTTAAGAGATTTAATGTGATACATAATTTTAAAGTATCTAATAAATTAATTTAGAAAATAGAAAAGTTTTTACCTTCAGTTGTGCTTAGTCTGTACTCACAAGGCCAGATTTAGATGCATTGTACTGGTGTTAAGAAATTTAAGATTCAAGAAGTAGATCCACAAAGGTGTTGGCATGGTAGTGTTAGAAAATTTGCAGAATATGGTGCATGCTGAAGTGTAAATATTAAATATACTACATAAAGTTTTAAGCAGCACATTAGGAATTTACAACAGATTCCATCATGAGTTGGTCAACAGAAAATGAGAAATCAGAGTGGACTCAAAACCAGGGTCTATAAATTTGATTCTGAGCTGCAAGAAGAGGTTATTTTCACATTGTATTTCATCTTGAGATCCTCTTCTTAGGTTAGATGTGCAACCTTTTCTTTCTGTAAAATGCGAAGACACTCTCTTTTTAATTCTGTTGGTAGTTGTGTCAGTCTTTTTATGTACCATGTCAGAGATTAGACCAATGATCCAAGAAGYAAAAAGACTGCACTCTGTACAATCATGAAATTTAGAGAATTTTTACTCTGTTCTCAAATCCTTGAAGAGGATTTAGMCTACTCATGTTTGTCTTCCCTGTGCTGTTGAACTCTGCCATCCTGAGATGCACTTCAAGACTTAAGGGAGCAGAGAGAGAAAAATATGGGGATGAAAGAGGCTAGAGATCTGAGACAGGCTTGGCAGAATGGACCCTCTGGCTCCAGCTCTGTCAAGGGGTACTACAAGAAAGATGCAGGGGGACTTCTAACAAGGGTAGGTAGTGACAGGACAAGGGCTTAAAACTGAAAGAAGATAGATTAAGAAAAGACATCAGCATGAAATTCTTCACTGAGGGTCATGAGACACTGAAACAGATTGTTCAGAAAAGCTTTGGTTGCCCCATCCCTAGAAGTATTCAAGGTCAGGTTGGATGGTATTTTGAGCGACCTGACCTAATGGRCTGCATTCGTGCCCATGGCATGTAGGTTGGAACTAGGTGAYATTTAAGGTCCCTTTCAGCTCAAACAAGTCTATGATTTCATGTATTTCCATTAATAACTGCTTAATATCAATGGCATTATCTGAAACCTCTGCTCTCATGGACAGKTTCCACAAGAAACTATCATAACGTGGTTTTTACTGTTACTTAGGGGCCAGACAAAAAATATCAGAACTATTTTTCWGCAAGAACAGTACCAAATAAGTACAGAATGCAAATAAAAAGGAAAAGAAAAAGGGAAGGGAAARGGAAGGGACACATYTTGCTTTTTATCAGGATRGAGAGTTGCTTTGTCACCAAGCAGYACTGCAGTCTMTACTGGCTTGGAAGTATTTTTCCCTATTGATAAGGATCCTCTATTGAACAAGCTGCTTTTAGCCTCCATAGTCTTAGTCTAATCCATACTGACCATGTTGGTTATACARTGTTTGTACAGTTCACATACCATGTTTTACAACTCAATTATTCTGAAAGTAAGAAACCYCCTATAATCTAATTAGGATTCCTTTATTTCCCTCCAAGACTACCTTCTCCATCTCACTGGAGATATGCTGTAGTTGTGACATTCTATTGCAAAATTCAAGGCAAATTTATTAAATAACTTCYGTGTAATACATCTGAGTAGCAAAAACTGCTCTGAGGTGTTASAGACCTATATGCAACACCTGTTGTCAGTGAATATGTCATTTCCATCATATGCTTATTTAAAAATGGAATTACAGAAAATGTTTTACTGTGGTACAACCAGCCTTGATGTATAATCGGAGTTGAACTAAATTATTCCCTCACAGAACTGGAACTGTGGCCATTAGCTGAACTTGAACTACAAATGTGGAGGCACTTCACATTTTAGTTAAAAGAATTACAACAAAATGTTTCAGGCAATTAATTTTTTGCTCTCATTCTACATCGCCAAGATTTTCACAATTTAAAAACCATTTGTTGGCATGGAAACATCAGCTTAATTAAATATGGATTAAACTAATTAACCTAAAACATATCATACTATAGACTGTTTGATTTAGAATACATTAAAGGAAACAGAACATTTTTCATAATTTTATGTCTTCTATCTACTGAAAATGTTTTGCTTTCATGAGAATTAACATGCTAGATCATTAGGCTATCTCCTGAAAGTAAGGATACYATTGATAAGTAATGGTAAAAAATCCCTGTTCTAAAAATGGTCAACACTGTGTGTATATATCTTGTCTATCCCTCCTTACAGTTTTACTTTATAATTGTCAGTCAGACACCACCATGTGCCCAGCTACAAATTTTATTTCAGATTTGATGTGCAGACATACCAGAAATTGATTGGGTTAAATAGAAAATAAAGATATAAAATAGAAAATGATCCATACTTTCTGTCAATCTGTTAGATTGCAAGATGACAGAAGAAATCAGTAAGTATTTAGCTAAAAACCTTGCCTGGAAAAAGCATATTTGAAGATTCAGAGTTTCTTTCCTGTAACTAGCTTCTCTCTCTAGAATCACATCATTGCTGTATGATCTTCCACATGTATTAAGGTTAATAAGCAGTTGTTTCTCATGTACAATTTCCTTTTTATTTGAATGGCTTTGAAGCAGTRGTAATAGTAGTAGTCACAGTTTTCAAAGGAAGTATCAATAATTTCATTTAGTGTCTGACATAACACCAGTGATTGCATCAGCATTACTTCATGGATCTACAAATATTAGTGAAATTCTGGCTAGATTCTTAGTTACTCTCTATTAACTTCAATAGGAGGTCTTAACAGTCTCCAGGCTTCATGAAAACAGRCACTTTTTACAAGGACAAAGAATAATGACATGGAGGTCAGGCTGAGAGATAAAAGAATAGGATCAGTCTTGTGAGTTTCATTGTTTTTATACAATTTATAATGAAATAAGAGTGTATTTGAAGATATTTTTCYGCTGTGAAGTAACAGTTCCTCATAAAAGAAATCTTGTAGTCCAACAAGCAGCTGCTACTTCATTCAAATGCAGAGTTTAGGTAACGTCAAAATGTCGTATCAATGGTATGTAACATGACTAYAAATGTGGAGTAAAACACCCAAATATCCCAATGCTGCTCGAGTTCTTGTATTTCACTTCTCAGTTCTTCTTGCTCTTCATATTCCCAGCTGAGGTTTGAGGGAGATAGAAGGCTGAAATTCCATTTAAAAACTATAAATATTGCAGTGTTCTCTTGGGTGGTTATAGATGCTTGTTCTGAAATGCCAGGGTTTCATTTCTTGCAGGATGTGAAAGATCTATTTTATCGAGCAGCTCAGTGTCAACCTTGCCATTCAGCCTTTAGTATGGCACGCAGAGAAGGCTGCTATGCCTAGCAGGTGGCCTGAGGCTTCCCTGTCAGCATTTTTGTCATGCACTGCAGGAACAGTGAAACCATTCATGGAATTCTGAGAACTCCACTTTACTATTGCTCTGAGTTTGCACTTAAAATATAAATATCAGTGACCTTTAAGAAGACTTTCTATTTAAAAAAAAAATTTATTTTGAAAATATCTCATTTGCATGACTGGTTGGTGAAGTGACATCCATGCTCAAAGCAATTGAATGCTGCTTTCCTCTTTGCTGTGATAAAGTCTGGTGGCTAAAGCAGCATAATAACATATCAGGGTCAAAAGTGATACACAAGTTCAGAGTCATAGCATAAGAATTTGATGAAGAAACACGCAGGAAAATCCAATGTGCCTGAGCCTTAGGATGGTTCACATGAGGCTACCAACAARCAGAGAAAATCTCTCATACTCTATAYTAAAAAGYTAGCAAGGTGTAAAATATTCTAGAYACTTAATAGTGTTTATATCTTCTATGCTCAAGTMAAATTTTGATTATGGCCTGCTGRGGAAAAACKGAAAGCTTCTGAGTCTCTATTTTGAAAGGAAGTTCCAAACTCTAAAAAATATTAGATGAGACTCAGTTCTAAATCTAAATCTCTTAAGATTTAGGGCAAAATAYTGATACCTATGTGACCAGAAACTATGACTCTGATTCTAAGTGGAGAAGTTTATAGAACCAGAAGTAAAAATAGAATTTAAGAATCTAAGGTTACAGACAGTCATTTAGTGAGGTTTCACAAGCATCTGGAGCACCTGGTATTTAATTCCCACCTGGAGGTGCCTTAATTTTGTATCACACCAGCACATTTTTATAATATGACTAAAGCTTTAAGATCTCAGAGACCCATAAGAAAATATCTGAGAAAAAGATATTTATATACTAAACCCTTTCTTCAAATACAACATGTACCATTTAGGAGACAAACCCCCAAAACTGATACAAATTGTGAAAGAGAAGCATTGGGGATTTGGTAATCTTTTGTCCAGCCTCTGTATCCTKCACAACCAACTATATATTTTCAAAATGTCACTGCACACACTCATGTCACTCTTTATATTTCTAAGACTTTGTCCCTCAGGATAAGAAAAGAATTGGTGGGGTTTTTTTATGGCCTGAGAAATATCTGATAAATAGTTAAATATCTGTTACTTTCACTACAATATACCCCCAGGTAATGGGGACCAAAACTTTATGAACAAAATTTATGTCTGTGTAACCAGCTGCTTCTGCAGGTGGCTTGATTCTAAGCCATACTCTTCTGTGGCATAGTACCAAGCAAATTCCTTCATGCAGACCTTTCCTTTTCTTACCAACCAATTTGGAAAGAAATTCCATAAATACTTAAGTAGAAATGGCATAAATGAAGTACATGCAGAAAAAAGTACCCTAATTTGGCTGGATTCTTACCATTTCAGAAGCCTCAAGATTTGGCAGAAACAAAAATACCTTTATTTTTTAATTAAAGAATTGGTTTCATCTCACCCATAAATTCTAATTCAGTAGGAATTAGAATATCTAACCATAAAGTCCATATTTACTTTATGATTCAACGTTTCAATTTTTTACAGATAGACCCACTTTTACATGCCATGTTGAACAGATACCCAAGGTCATGTTTTTGASTTTAGAGAAATAACTAAAATTACCTCGGGGGTGTAGTACATTCTGTCCAAGATGCAGAGCACATCCTGTTTTGAGACAGAGACAGACAAACAGATATGTAGAGAGATTGTGCTAGAACCAGAATAYGCATGATGAAATTTGATACAATAGAGTCAAACAAGATGAAATTTAATACCATATAAAGCATATTGCAACATTCCTTTAAGTTCTCACAGCTTTTAAGGTCTTTGAAAGAAGGTACTACTGGTTTCAACAGCACTCTTATCAGCTCAGTGCAAGAACTCTTTCCTCAGGCTTTTGCTCAACCTCTGCCAAAAAAAAAAGGCCAGAACTCCTGGTCTCATTTACATCAAAATAATTGTTACTGGGAAGATGTTTTCCTTAGATGAAATATACTGAAAATCTTGAGGTGGGAAAAAAGGAACAGTKACTGTAAGTGCACAATAAAAAATTGTTGTCTAGGGGGAGTATTCCATACTTATCATACTTAATAGAAAAAATGGGAAGGATCATGTCTCCTCCAGATATGTTCCTTTWATTTTTTCTTTCAACGCTCAGCATTTGGGCACAATATCTTATTTGGGAAAGATGGACATTTCATCATTACCACAGCTGGTAATAGTCCYTTGACAAAGCATTTCTCCTAGAACAGATTTGACAGTTATAAATGAAAATATAAGGTGGAGGTTAATGTTCCCAGTCTTTAAAAATTTTAAAAATCTTCCAAGAWCATTATTTCACTGATTAAGTAAAACCACATGCATATGAAGGAACAGACTCTGGTTGCCATGAAGAATGGAACTTTCAGAGCATCCCATGACAGTACAATTTAATTCTCAGTCACTTAGCTACAGGCAGGAAACAGGACACAACAAACTTAAAACTACATAATTAGTCGGTAGAATCTGGTCAAAATCTGGATATAACACACATTGCTATTTTGGAGGTGAATGATTTGCAAAGACAATACGGAGAAGACACAATTTTACCAGAAGCCCATTATCAAATGTCAAAGAAAATGTTATATTTCTGTCTGTGGCTGACAATGTTCTGGCTTTTGATGAAAAGGCTGCATTTTCTACTGCAGTCTGCCTCTAATAAAATTCTACTGTGTAGAAGAAAGAGAAACCAGTTTAGAGTCTTTGTAAGGGTTCAGACTCTTTTAAAAATAAGTTTAAACACAGCTCTGGATGTGGAATTGTTTGTTTGTTGTTTATTTGTCAGCTTGCTTGCTTCTTTGTTTCTTTAAAAATAACTTTTGTATTTGTTGCATGCCCATGCCTGTAATTTTCGTACACACTCATTTTTGAGGAAGACAATGAGATGAAGAAAATAATACCCTAAGCAAGTCTAAAAGATCCCACAACCCTCATATTGGCTTTGTTATTTGCTGTCTTATATCTGACCCTTATACTCTCATTCTGATCTCACCATTATTTTTCATTGTTTTGAATTCAGTAACATTATATAAAATTTCTAAAGATCTGAGACAAAAAAATGYATTTTCAAGGAATATTAAAAGAAGCACATGCTGTAAAAAAGTAAGAATTGTATGTTCCAAAAAATGGAATTGCATACCTTTCACAAGAAGTACTTRCTTGATTTCAATTAAGCATTTATGTTATCAAAATTGTTGAGGTTTTATTATACAAAGGACAGGTAGATATTTGTGTTTCTCCCATTATATCATTACTCTCAGATTGCTGAAATTAATAAGCAGTAACTTTCAARAGGATAAAATGATGTCTCTAAAATTCACTATAAAGCTTTAGTGTTAAAAAAAGAATCAGTATGCTATCTCTGCAGTGTTTTGGCAATATACACTATGTAGGCTGGAGTTCAAAGGCACATCTGTTTTTCATGTCTTCTTGAAGATTTACATTCTGCTACTGATTTTCGCTAAGTAGTTAATAACTGTAAAGTAGCACCACAGTCACATACTCCTTTTTCCTACCTGTTTGAGTTCTCAAGGGAAAATCAATCACACACAGGAATAAGTATTTAGGAAACTGAGACTATATCTAYGCTATCAAGTAGTTTTTCTTGAAAGGAGCAGGTCTACAGAGAGACAAAACTAAATTGCCTTACATTTTGGAGTGTTCTTATTTTCTATTTGGGCCAGGAGGACTGGTTTCCTCAAAATGCTTAAAACTTTTTTTTTTTTTTTGGCCAACTGCTATACAGCCTAATGATGAAGAACAAAGAAACACCTTAATATTGTTGATGTACAGACCAATGAATAGTAAATAAAATCAGTGAGATTATCTTCCWACAAGTCTTTTGGGGGCCAATGTAGAATTTCTTACATACACCACCATGCAAGGCCCTAAGTCAGAGGAAGAGATATATGTTGATGTTTATGGGAAACAATCAAAATGGCCCCATGAAAGTTAGAATAATCAAGATTCTTTTTAATAGATGCCTTGTTACAGCTTAGAGTGAAACAAATGATTGGTGTGTGTGTGTGTATATATATATATATATATAGGGTTTATTTTATAAAAATTTGTTTGCAATGGAAAGCAAGTATGTAGCTTTGTTTACTATTACCTATACTAATATAGCAATATAAAAGCATAAAAATATTACTTAGGAAAATGTATAAAGAAAAAGACAGAAAGAGAGGGAAAAGATAAGGGTAAAAATATATGACCACCTGTAGATCTTGCGCTGAGACTCGATTGTTATAAYTGGTCAGACTGATGATCTTCATCTGTCGAGGGTGAGTGAAGAAGCCCACAAAAATACACTCAGGCTYGGTGGTAACACCCAGGAATCTCCCYTGGGAGGGCAAGCTTTCAGTCCTCTGGTGGAAGGCCCYGAAAATAAGTCTGGGGGCACTTTTSGGCTCTTTGATGGTTTTTGATCCCCTCTCAACTGCCTCTCAGCATACTTGAGCCAGAAATGCCYCATCAGGCCCTCTCAGATGGGGATGGGGGAGAGGGGGGAATTTTACAACTGAATGAGTTCTGTAGGGCAGGGTAATTAGCATGATAAGAAACACCAATTTGCCTTGCACAACAGTCMACCTCCTCTGTGCTGTGCAGACTGGTGATTACACACACCCAAAAACTCACCTCCTCCCTTGGGGAGTACAAACCCGGCCTTAGCAAGGCACTCTAAAACCTCCACAAAGAGGTTTTGGGTCATTAAACACTAATAGTCCAGTTTCTCACAAGTCACCATATCTGMAACTTGCTCTGTCAATTCCACATCTCCCCATTGGCAATACAGAAAACTTCCATATTGTCTGCAGGACAGAAAGGAGACAGTCCTCACCAAAAGCTGAATACAATAGCAACCTTAACAGTTTCATGTCACTGGGATTTACTGGATAYAAGCACAATTTATGTGAGTTTTCCACATTCAGCACAGTGAGTCAGTCTCATTCTCRCCTTTCTTGATATGCTCTCTGCAGTTACCAAAACTTTTGAAAAATAACATCCTAGTTAAGTTATTAGTGTGCCTTTAAAATCACAAATAGATGAGATAATTAAGTTGCCTGCCATGCCTACAACGTTTTTAATTCAGCTTGTTCAAGATAGCTTCTTTTTAATTAGTTCTTGGCAGACACAGCAACTTTGATAGTAATTCTAAGCCATATTCCCATGAAGTGTTTCAGCAAGRTTCTATATCTTAAAGCTGCAATATAAAACATGCAATAAAATCCATTTGTTGGCTCTGCAAAACTATCTCTGGTGGCTAATCCCCCCAAAATGAGGATCATGTGTATGGGCAGAATTATGCAGGATCATGTTTGTAATTGTTGGTACTAATTTCAGATACTGAGATGATTTGTTCCATTATTATTTCAGTTTTAGCCACAACCCAGAGAAGAAAATAGAAAGTATAATACTCAGTGTGCATAATTTATTTTGGTTTTGTTKTTGGTTTTATTTGGTTTGTTTTGTTTGTTGGCTTTATGTTGGTTTAGTTTGGGTTTTGGAGATTTTTTTATTTGGTTGGTTTAGGGTTTTTTGTTGTTGTTGTTGTTGTTGTGAGCTTTTTTGTTGTTTTGAGGTGGCTTTTCTTTTGCTGTGGTTGGTGTTTGTAGGAAGTAAGCATACTACTAGCATCCTACTCTGGAAATTTTTCTGCTCTCCAGTACCAAGAAGATCAAATCAGTTTTAGCATAAATGCTGATTTTTGCTAGTCAGAAGCATAGATCTGTATTTTTAGCAGTACTGCTTTTGCACATATATACCTTAATAAAACAGGAGYCAATTTATAATGAATGTCAAGAGAAAGCATAGAAGATTTCTATGCCCTAACCCTGCTGTGAGGTACAGAATTCTTAGACAGGAATTTGCAAGATCTGAAATAGAATGGTAAGCTGCACAGAGCAGAATAAAACATTCCCCTGTATGAACTAATGTAATCTTTAGGCAGTGATGAAGCATCACTGTTACAGCTGCAATTTGATTATGACTTGACTTAAACCATTTCTACACTGAATAAGGGGGCTTCAAAAAGGCTTTCTCATTGTGTAGACAATCCCTACATTACTGGGCAAACCCACAAGAGTGAGATGCTGAGAAGGTGCATTCATTTTGCTAATGTTTCRGCTTCTACTACTGGTATCTCCTGCCTCTTCAACCAGAGAAAGAGGAAGTCAACAATTCATGGTTTCCTTAATTTAAATTCCATTTTATAGGCAGCCAAGAAAATCTGATAGCAAATAGAGACTTTCACCTATGTGGTCATACTCAGTGTAAAAATGCCTAAATAGTTGGTTTGAGTTACACCTGGATAAAAACATTCCTATCTTTCAGGAGCATGCACACATGCAATTTTTTGCAGTTTTTTGGCATGGATAAATGCTTTCCTGTATGCTTCAAGTCATATGTTAATGAAAGTATGCTAATTTGCTAGTAAACATTAATCAAAATAGCTAACAGTCATTTTGTATTTCTACTGCAATCAAAATGGACTGTCATTGGTCCTGTTTCTATTCACATKATTTGATTGCCTTTTCACAACTAAACCCAACAATACAAAGAGTTATTGTTAGATTTAGCATTGATCTTAGCAGAGAATGTTTATATCAATGAAACCTGCCAAGTTTCATCAGTTTGTTTCAGTGTTTTCATTCTATTTGTATGACCCAATTTTAGCTCATTGATGATAACACGCTTTGATTTAAACTCACTTTGATGTCAAGTCAGTTTGATTCAAAAATCCTGTTGTATTTAAGTCATTTCAGTTTTCCTGATGTGATGTTCTCTTACATCAGTAAGTAAAGATTATCTTTACATTTTTCTGAACTAGCAGAGAATGGTTACCTTTAAAATTACCAAACCAAAAATTACAAATTTTTTATCTAGCCATTTCCTTCTCACTGAGGAATAATAAGCTTCCACTCCCCCTTGAAATTTCCAAACAATTTTAACCTCATTCTTGATTTACCAAGCATATTCTTTAGTTCTCACTTTCATTTTCATACATTCCAACACTATCTCCTGACAAGATGCCATATTATTTAGACACCAATTTCTTAACAAACAGAAGGAGAACATGCAAACATTATGTGCCAAGAATGTATGTCAGCATCCTGAAAACTGCCAAGTTTCATCGATGACGATTTGTCTTCTTGATTATTTTGACAAGASTATCCATCGCAATAACCCTACCACTATTTTTTCACTTTCTTAGATATCCTTAAAACCCTCACCTAATATTTTCAAATAAATTTCCAACCCTCTTCTGTCTTCTACTGGCAGAAATACGTTAAGCCTCAGGCTCTAGGATGGCCAGTGGATTAGATAAAAAGAGTTTTAGTGTTGCAAGTGTTGGCTGTARCCTTTTGTCTGAAAGTAATCAAAACTATTTCTCAGGAAGGAAATGTTCTGCATTAAAAGTCCTGTTAGACACAGTCAATAATAATTCTTAATTTTTTTCTAATRTATATAACATATTCAAGGTTCTAATTTAATAGAAAATGCAACTGAAGGTCATATGAAGRATATAGAACATTTAGAAGATATAAAAGCCTTCTAAAATTAGTATRTTCTAGAAAAATTGGTAATGCATATCCTGATTTAAATCAGAACGGTTTTCAACATCACAAACTCATTAATGCTATGTTTTGAGCAGCTCAGAGTTTCATATCTGGTTTGGGATAAGATAGTCTATGCTTTAGATCAAATATTTGATATCCATTATTATTGTTGTGGCATAGAAACAGCTGGAAATAAAGCTGCAAGCAGCTGCRGCCACTTCCCTTCCCCCACACTCCTCCCACGAGAAAGAGACAAAGAGGCAGAGATAATGATTCGAGACACCAATTTACTGGGAAAAAAAATAAAAAAGAAATAGGATGAGGAAAACAAACAATAACAGCAACAATACTAACAGCAACAGTGTAYAAGAGAGTGTGAGTGCATTCAAAAAATGCTTGAAGAAGACCCGACCAACTCAATGCTACCACAGCCAGTGACACACAGGTTCCTGAGGAAAAGGAGAAAATGCAGGCACTACTGCAGCTRTTTTCCCCTGAGCTGGAGACAAAAACAAACAATGGTGGACAAATTGTTTGCTCCCACAGTCCTCCCCAGACTTGAAACRGAACAATATTGGACAAAGCCTACAAGTTGGATCATGTTGCCCCACCACCCTGTGTCTTTGCTCCCCTGGAAAAAGGAACAAAAATGGTGTAAATTAAGCTCTGCATTTATGTTTTTCTTCCATGCAAAGCCAGAAATTATGTGAAGGGTATTGAATAACAACCTAAATGTGCTCTCATGGCTCTAGAATCCATCCCACTCAAAGCAAAGGTGAGAAAATTCACTCTTTTCTAGCTGAAACTGGAACAATTATGGAGCCAGTTCACTTAAAAYATAAGCTCATGGGCATTTTAGGGGGAACCAAAAATTAAGGCCTTACAAATCATAATCCTCACTGGACTAATCAGTAGATCTTATATTCAGAAGTGACTACTGTCATATAATCTGACAGCTTTTGTTCTSGAATGATAGTAGTGCTTCAAATGTCATTGCTGGGGTTGAACTAAAATTACATATTTTATAAAGTCTGCCCCATTAAGACACTTTGAGGATTTAAAATCTTCATTAGAAGGAATATTTTTCAATATTCTAATCATTATTGTTGACCTTTGMTACATAAAGTCCCAGTTGGTACATTTCTTGGTCAAATAATGTATTTTTTGCTTCATACTAATTTGGTTTTTTGATGATTATTTCTTCAGTCTTAAGTAATGGCATTAAGGTACAGATTTGAACTRGTTTAACCTTTGAGCCTTGCAGTACAATTCCTTGTTTCTTGAAATGCAGTTGCAACCTTGAYCATAGGTAAATATGCTGTTCATTCTACCCCCAAAGCTGAAATGATTCTCAAAGCATAGCATGAGTTATAAGACAAAATCTTTAATCAAGKCTCAGTGCCCAGGATAATGTTTGTTTCTAGACTTACCTATATAAAGCATTTGTTGTGCCAGTGGTATCCCTCTGAAGGTTTAAATGAATTTGTTAACATGCAATGAGTTTAGATTGTGTGGTTGSCACTTAAATATTTTTCTGTGTCAATTTGTAGGTTAAAAAATCAGTGTAATAATACTGCACTTACTATTTTACATATTAAATTMTAGAATTAAACTCACTAATTAATGCATTAATGTTAGTATTTTTTAAGCAGAGAATCAGATTAAACTACATTGTGTTTTAAATATGACATGCCTACAATGTATTGTATAAAAATATATTTAGGTCATATTTATTTAAAGCATACAAAATCCCTTTTTTTTATTAAGTATTGCTGCAAAAGCATTTTCTTCCAGGATTCAAGAGCATAAGGCACATCACCTAAAAAAAAMGTCCTATGACCTGCTTCAAAAGATGCCAAAGCTTCTTGCTGAAACTCGTGGTTCATGGGAGTTCACCAATGAGAAACGTCGAGTTTATTTTGTGTATACATAGGGTACAGCGACACCCAGAGGAAAACAAGCAGAGACAGTTTTTCAGAATCCTACAGTCAAATTCTCTGAATTATGCAAAATGAAATGGTAACATTAAAATTGAAAAAAAAAATGAAACAAAATGAAACATTAAAATTGAAAAAAAAAAGCATTATAAAACAATTCATCCAAGGGTGAAAATTAGGATACATACCTTTCTCCCCATCAGTGCAGGGCTGTTCCTTAAAAGCCTTTCTTAACAATTCTGCTGTAATCAGGAAACATAATGGTTGTCACTTTGATGGAAACCATTGCCACTTAGGTTCAAGACATAAAAAGCTATGGCAGAAATTTCAAACATGTAAGATTATTTATGCTTAAGGAGAACCCCACCTTATAATATTAGCAGTAAAAGTCATTAAAATCTTACAATKGTATCAGACTCTTTCAGTAAGGGCAACAGTTCACTTGCCTATTAGAAATTAAACGTGTTATTCTTGAGAACTTTTTTGACCTAAAATCTATAACCAGAATGACTGGAATTCTTTATATAACACGTCTCACTATCAACAACTTATGTTCCTGAAAGAAAGTAAAGGAAGTAAGATCATTCACTTTAAACATATTTTTTTTAATGTATAGCAAATGAAAAACTTAAACACTGCAGTGAAACTGCAGAAAGTTTATAATTCTGCATCTCTAAGCTTGGATCGTATTTCACACATATCTCTTACAAGCCCAGCTTTCAGTGTGCATAAATACTGMTTYTGTTTCAATTCTTGCAGCTTGAATSTAGAAAAGCATGTCATTTGGATAGCAAATATCAACATTTCTTCTCTACAGTTCTTCAAGGAAACAAATGGATAAACACAAGCTGCAGAAATTAGCCAAGCAAGTGATCTATTAACCTAATGGATATAGAATGGGGAGCTCATGTGCTGCAGTTTAAATCTCTGGGGTAAAGCTCTTTGCAGCTCTAATTTACCAATTTGTTAAATTTCAARCACAACTAAGAAACATTACAGCCAATTAGTTCCAGTAAGACTATAAKGCTGTATATTTAAATACCCCACTTGTACTGCTGTCCTGATAAACTGAAATATCTCTCATTTCTTTCCAGACTGTTCCACTGTAGCAGTTCTGCTTAAAAATCTCATTTGGGACAAAAGTGAAAAGTCCTTGAAAATTCAATTAAATTCATTCAATTAGGCTAAAGAAATATCTCAACCAACTATTAGTAAGAAGATTTTTATTTAGTTCATTTCWGTCAAATTGGAACTTTAAAGGGACTTCAAACTATCAAAACTGCTTCTATCTGAACTTAAATGGCAGCTCTAATTTAACTCTGTATCTCTATATTTATTTATTTATTTAGGTTCATGCGTACAGAAATATGACTTTCATATTAATCTGGAAAAAAGAATTGAAAAAAATAAATAGCACAGGGTTGCTTAAAGACCAAAGTTACCAAGTCACAGTGAGGCTCTTATGACTGTTATGGATGTTCTTCTGTCTAATATTTTAAATTTTAATGACCATCAGTCTTGTCCTTTTTTTAAGTTTCTGTGTTGATTTCTTTGTCCCTCTGAAACGTACCTTACTGTGTTGTACCTCAAGAACTTTATATTTCAAATGCAAGCATGACATAGATACACTCAACATACCAAATGAGAGCATGACAGAGGGGCTTGGCAGAATGCACAGTTGTCTTCTATCAAGCTTGATCTGAAGCATTATATAGTGAAAGTGATATACAGATTGTTAACAGAGTATATAAATTCTTTTTTGACCTGGAAAACTTATTCACCTTTAATAAAAAAAACCTCCTAACTAATTTTTAATATCCAGATGACACACTTATTATGAAAAACAGTARCTGATAATCATGATACAAATTTCCAATACTCAATTTTTTAATCTTGAGAAATTTGGTTCTCAGTTTATTTTAAAATTTAYAAAATTATCCTTGGTTCCTTTGATCTTCTCCAACAATGCATGAAGGCAGTGCTTTGCTCCAAATCAAAGAACAAAGCAAGCAGTAGCATCTGCTTCTGTAACCACTGATTCCTACCTACAGAAGAGAGGAAAGAGCTTCCTCTGACAGAGTTTGTTTGCAACTCAGCCTCAGATAGACTGGGGACTATGCCTGCCTGATGCAATTACACGCCAGTTGACAGYAGTTACATGCATATCTTGTAAGGAAAAAAAAAGGAGCATATGAGTTATTTTTAACTCTTCTCATCTTTTATATCTCTTTTCTTATTTCTTTATTTAAATAAGAAATTTTACTAGATTGTCAAAACCCCTGTAGGTAAGGTGGCTGGTTGGTGGAAAAAATACTGAATGGGGGTGAATTGCCATTAAAGACAAAAAAGTTGTGATAAAAGGGGTTGGTCAGCTGGAAAGCAGCTCTGCAGAGAAGTACCAGGGGCTCTGAGTGGCAGCAAGTTCCATGATCCAGCAGTGTGCCCTTGTGGCCAAGAAGGGTCCTGGGATGCACTAGGAAGGGTCTCCAGCAGGTTGTGAAAGGTTATCCTCCCTGCATACTCTGCCCTGGTGAGGTGGCATCAGGAGTACTGTCTTCAGTTTTGGGTTCCCCAGCTCGAGAAAGACAAGGAACTACTGGAAATGGACCAGTGGAGTGGTATGAAATGATTAGGGGACTGAAACACCTCCCTTAGTAGGAAAGGCTAAGAGAGCTGGGCCTGTTTAGCCTGGAGAAGAGACAACTGAGAGGGCATTTTATCAATACATATAAATATCTTAAGGGCAAGTTACAAGTGGATGGGGCCAGACTATTTACAGTGGTGTCCAGAGGCAAGATAAAAAGAAACATGCACAACTGGAAGCACATTAAGTTCCATTTGAATRGGAGGAAAAGCTTCTTT
>CADDXX010000248.1:671163-711556 GCA_902810485.1 Alauda arvensis | reverse complement strand
CTRSKCWWRSCWWMYTTAGTAGYRGAGCTYGAATAGATGATCTCCAGAGGTCCCCTCCAACCACAACTATTCTGTGATTTTGTGATAAGGAGGAGTGAAATATTCTCTAAAATCYGTTTTAGAGAATTTGCTGTTTGCCATGCAATCTTAAGGTTATCAAATTTTGAGAAAAAAAAATTCCTGTGAGAAATATGCCTTAGCAAAAAAAAGTCACTAAATGTTTCAATTATTCAAGAGGAAAAATTACAACAAATATTTCTAGGACATTTTCAAGTTAATAAAAGGAGAGGGGTTGTTTCAGGTGTAACTAGTACAAGAGTGAATCATGAAGAACAAATGATAACATATTTGAAAGAAATCATAAGATGCACTAAGCAGAATTCTGTAAAACATGGCTTATCTTAAGTAATTCAAGCATTTTTTTTTTCATTCGAAAATCTAATCAAATACTACCAAGAAGGTGTAGGTTTGGGTTTTGGTTGGGTGTTTTTTGTGAGCTTGCATGTTTAGGACTTAAAAAAATGCTTTAAAAAATTTATTTGTAAAATCACTAATAATATCCTCAGTGTCTCTTTTTATTTTCAGTTTTTCAGCCTTCTGACCTCAATGTTCAGCATGATAAATGGTTAGATTAACAAAGTGTGCATGAATGARTAACTGACAAAATGTTACAGTAATTAGGTACTTGGTAATATGTATGGAATTTTTTTGTTTGAGTTGGTCTTTATTGTGGACATTAAATGTGTGCTCAAAGAGGAAATAAATGCTATGAGTTTATCTGCAGGCATAATATAAACTGCCATTACAAAAATCCATAGCTGCAAACAAAGAATTATAGGAAACCATTACAAAAAACAGTGTTCTGTAATGGAGTTGTAGCTTAGACATAAATTGAACTTAATGGTGTCATGTTATCCTGGTGTTGCTTTATCTCCATGACAAATGAATTGGGAATTCTTCTTTTCRGTCTTCTTTTTTCCATACTAAGAAAACCTTGTTCTTACAATTTTTATGTCTAGGTCACTTCTACAAAATTTTAATCATTGCTATTACYGTATTTTGTCTTCTATCTAGTTTGTCTAGATAGTGAGACGATCAAAATTAAAGACCCAATTCCTACTGTTATCATAGTACCACATGGAAGGACTCAGCAATAGATCTCTGCATTTGACATATGACACTGATGTTAAAGGTATCCCAAATTTATATATTTCCTTTCTACAAGAGCATCACTAATTTGTGATCATTTAAAAAAAAATCCTATTTGAATGTTAGTGAAATATCCCTTATGTACAAATATTCCTTGTTTTAAATTTGTATGTGTGATGTTTGCAAGTGAAGTGGAACTGTTTGCTTTGTCCTTATTGCATTTCATAGTCTTTATTTCAGACTGTTTCTCTGATTTATGAAGATCATTCTGTCTTCTCAAGTGTTTTGAAAATCTCATGTTTTGTATCACCCRTCTACTTTGTGCTTTTATGCTCAATGAAAGCCTTTCATGAAAATACCAAATAATGCTAATTCAGATTTTTGTGGTCTAAGGCATTTATTATGAAATCAGGCAACACAGTTATAACTTCAGGTTTTTGCACAGGTTTGGGGTTTTGTGGGGRTTTTGTCTCATTTTGTTTGAAATATGGGTAAATAAAATATRACCCTAATTTAAAGAAAGCAGAGGTTTACCTTATGCAAGGTATTACTCTACAGAGAATTCAATCTGTAAGGAAAAGGCTTTGCTTACACATACCAGGAAATGTCTTAGCTGTATATTAATGCAACTGTCTCAGAATGATCTCTTGGCAATAATGGATTATGCAGTAGTAAAAAGGAAGCATTTCKCACATACTCTAAGAATTAGATATTCCATATAATGTGCTAAAAAGATTCATCTTGAATTTATGATTCCAGAACCCATCATAATGCTACAGCTTATAAATTTGAACTGAGAAAAGAGAGCAACTAGTAATGGAATACATTCAGAACATGATAGGTARAAAATTAACCTTATTCTACTATTAAGTTGGTCATAATCAATAGCTTTCACAAATATCATAAAATGKCCCTGATTTTCAATCTACATTTCCTTAAAATTAGCATCTAGAATAAATTGCCTTTTTTATTACTATTATTGTGGGGCACCTTCTCCTCGGAATTACTGTTAAGGTCACATATGATAAAAATATGTCTTTAAAGTACAAAATTATTTTGATAATGAATGCAAAAGCCAGAAGATACTGGCTTCAGATAAGCCGGCATTTAAAATATATTTGACATAATACTAAATTGTCTGGATAGTTCAGAAACTGCAAGTGCAAGTGCTAGGGAAGTATTTCATAGTTCAAATTTATGGCCTTTTTTCTTGTTGAAATAGAATTAATGACAATCCTATAGATCAGACACACATTGTTAATTTCACAAAGAGTCTAATAGTTTCTTCATTTATGAAAATAGGTTGCTTTAGTACGCACAGCCTGAGCTTCATTTTACATCCACAGGTTCTCAGGATCCATTCTCTTTCACTCAACTTTAGGCATTTTTTTCAATGAAAGACACCAGAACTACATCAATTAAAGAGTAATTTAAATATACAGGCACACAATAGAGAGAGAAAAGGAGWGAAAAATCAACTGTGAACAGAATGGAGTCTTTTCATCAGTAAAATACAATACATTATTTCTTATAGGATAAAATTCACTTTACCCTGAAAGCCCAAGTAATCATTGTGTGAGATAAAATGTGTGAATGGGATGAAAAGATAAAAATCAAACACTTCTCAAAGTAAGCTAGGGTAGGGGTCTGTAGCAGAACTTCCCTGTGATGACTATAACTACTAATCCAACAGAAGAATTAGGGCATCGTTCTTACTGTAGCATTTAGAGAGCTTGTTGCATTTCCCTAAGTTTTATTGCATGGGTCTTTGGCAGATCTGCTCAGACCACCTAGGCTGCTTTTCTTCACAACTTAGGCATGAGATATCAGAATCTATCTCTTTTTCCCTAGGCCCCCTACTACTTCTTTGAGCCATGATTACAACACCATTACACTATTACATATTACAAAGGCTTCCAATTTTTGAAGCTGTGTTTCTCTCTACCCAGTTCTAAAKCTAGAAGTTCAGGTTAGACTAGATTTTAAGAGATCTGAAGTTATTCTCAAGAAATTGGGAATCTCTCTCAAATTAGAAAAAAAATTATTTTTATCATATATAAATATATACATTCTATATAATTCATACAAGATGACATTGGTAAACATGCTAATTTACAAGCCAGATTTTGTCTTGAATTATGAAAGGAAAGCCTGATTTTCTCATGTCTCTTTTTGTCATGGCCTTTTTATATAGCTAGAAATATCACAGCTATTCAGCCAAATGCTGTTTTCATGTTTTACCTAKTAATTGCTGTTAATTAATGTATATTGTTAATAATAATGGAATTTGGTCCATTAGGACAAATCAGACAACTTTCTGAAAAGGAGTTTAATCACCAGAATAATATTAAGTTTAATCACTTAATAGATGTTTGTGAAGAATCAGTCTTGTAACAAATACTGAAGGCTCCTCCACTTACCACTCCAGTTTTAATTTTTTTCTCCTTAATTTTTTTTTGCTTCCTCAAACATGCAATTGTGAAGAAATCAGTAGTGCACATCTACCAGACATTATCTAAGCTAGGCAGCTCAATGTTTTCTTGATCCTTAGAGCTTTTGACATGTATTTGCTCATGAGTATGTTTAATTCTCATAAATATATTTAGAAGTTAAGTTCAGTTTCTTTCTCGTAATCTCAGGAAACACTTTTGAGAAGTGTTTGAATGTAGGTGTTCAAAACCTGTGATCAAAACCAATAGAAAATACAACAAAATTTTAAGAAAGGTAAATAGTTTATTTTTCTTTTGTGGGTTTAGAAAATTTTGATTTGGTTTTGATTTAGAGTGCTTTCTCTATATTTCAGAAGCCATGCATGGCAAAACCCAGGCTTTTGACCCATGTCTATTGTACTACAATTTGTAGAGACAGATTGGCTAATGAATGTTCAATCCTTGCACGCTCACTTGATTTCTTGTTCTGGTAAAAATGAAAGCCATTACAAAGCCATAATAATGGAGGGTTTTTTAGTCAGTTGATATTTAATGAGCAGGTTGGATTTCAAGTTTTATTCTCAAAAGGGCACAAACTGCTGTGAATTTTCCATAAAAGGACTTGATAAATACGTGGCAGGATATGTCAGGAGTAAGAACACAAAGTGAAACATGAATATGAAATGCACATGGAATATGAAGTTGCATATGTTATCTGAGCAGACATTTATTKATTAAACAACCAAAGATGATACATGATGACACTGTCTCTGCCATGAGACTCAGATAGATCTAAAATGTCTTGTTTCYCACCTAACACCTGAGAAATACAGATGCAATAGATGACAGTGGTAGCCCTCTACCTGTTATGTTGAGAACCGGCTTCAGGAGGGGTGTCCATAACTTTGAGGGAGCACACAGGACTTCAGCAATTTCTGTGCCTTCCTATATCCAAAATCATTCTGTAGTAAAAGGACCTAAGTTTGTGGAATGTATTTCCTGAAAAATCCATTGCACTTCAAAAGGCACCTGGTATGAAAATGACAGCCAAATATACTGCTATTTGCTACTTATGTGCATTTATATTTACTTTAGCTGTTAGCATTTCGAAATTCTAGCCCATGATTCATTGTTCTTACCATATCCTGTCTTAATACCATATCCAAACTTAAGATCTAATATACAGGTTTGCTGAGTCATTGGTTTTCTTGTATGCTTGCATGTTGGTTTGCTAGCTTGCTTGTTATTAGTGGCATTGAAAGGATCTATAGGATAATCTGTTTCTACAAAATCCTTCCAAACATGCATGGAATAATTTACCTCAGTGATCTATGCTGTGAAAAAGCAAATAAAGTTAGATTTTATGGTAGTAGTRAACTAAAGAGAATTGTTGAAACTTGACCTTAATCATCAAGGACACTAGCTGATATAGAGAGGGGTAGTGCAGAGGTTTAGGCAAATTTTCTGTGAGGATTCAATGTAGGAAATTTTCTAATGTGATGGCCCTCGATGGACTTCTTTTCATTAACGTTGTACAGACAGCTGTGCAACGCCCAATAGGTATTTGACAGTCTAATTTGGAAGCATAAATGCTGCTATCATGTGACTAATTTTCTTCACCTACTGATTATGTCTGACACAGCACRCTTCAAAAAGTCACAGTGCATGCAAATAACACGACAGAATAACAGTACTTACAATATTGTGCTTACTTTGATTAATTATGGTGTAACTTACTGGAAATAAATTATCAGTAAATGCAGCAAAAGGACAGTGCTGYTGTAATATAGAGAATCTAAATTGAATCAGCAAAAAAGATAAATAACTATTGTCTTATTACACAGAAAAATACTTCTTTTAGTTGAACTACATAAAAAAGCTTTGACATTTGCTTTTATTTGTTTTTCTTGGCACCCATTAGGATTTTATCCTTTTCTTTAACCAAAGATCAACACCAGATGAATGCTGARAGAAAGAAAAGAAAAAATAGTAGCTATAATGCTTAGCAATTTTTTCACTAATTGTAGATAATTGCAGATATTTTTTGGTCTCTATGATTTTCATTTTTCTTCATTATAGGGATGAGCCCCAGGGATCATTAGAATAAAATGAGCAATACCACTGAGCATTCCCAGCATTATGTACAGCAAATCCACTGATCTAACACACAGAAAAATAAATTTATATATATATTATGTAACTGAATAATTATACAAGCAATAGGATTTAGGAAAAAACTGAAAAACTCACATATCAGAAAGCTTTATGCAGTAAATTTTTATCTGGATATTTAATAATATCAGCAAATGCAATACCTTTCTTTCCWAATGTCAACTGCTGCTGAACAGAAATGCTGAGAAAAATTCAAARAATAATGATAAAAATAATTAAGAATAATGACATAAAATAATCTGTAYGTATATTTGTATCATTACTAATACCGGCTGTCATGGGAGGGTTTGTTGTTTTAGTTTGATTTTCTAATCAGATTACTCTTTTTTGAAGAGAGAATGAAAGAATGTGCTCTCTTTTAAAGACTGAGCTCTGTTAGTGTTTCTCTACAATGCATGCAAGRCACTTTTTGCTCTGCTAGTTAAGGCTGAAAAGAAACCAGCAGTTTGGAAGCAAAAAGAACCCTTTTTTATAGCAAACATCTTAGGCCTAGTGTATAACAGGTCCTCATCTTCCAGAACATAATTTGAGAGGATAAAAATATTTTGCTGCTCCTGGGACAATTGTTTTAAATATTTTATAATTTTAACTAACCTACATGCAGCTGAAATTAATATTTTTTTCTATGGTATAGTGTGTCCATAACAACACCATGGTAAAAATAATCTTTGTTACAAAACTGATAATTTGAAGTACATTGAGATATGAGGAAAAAGCTCCAGATAAAAAATTCATACAAAATAAACTTCATTACTGTAAGAGTGTTTTTAACCCTCCTCATATTCCCTGCTGATTTTATTACCATCTTTTGGAGAAGGAATGATACTTGATGGTGAATGCAGAGGCAGATTATACTGTTTTGTGACAGATTTGGTGCTTACAGAAATAGTTTTTTCTAAAGTTACAAAAGTTCATCCCACACTGATATCCAGCTATTTCAATACCTCTAACAGTATTCTTGCAGCTCTCCTTGTATTGTTACATAAGTTCTTTAATACAGTAASTGTACAAGGACTCTCAGATATTCCCAGTGAACAACAATCTCCTGAGAACATTATTGTTGTCTGAAAAAAGCATAAGATAATTCCCATCCTTTTACTTTAAAGAGTAATAGACATTTCTCAAGAAAGAAAACAAATTTTTTCAGAATTCATTTTTCTTCTTCCATATTTTTTATCCTTATGCTTGTACATTTCAATCRATCAGTCTGAAAACACAGCTTTTCAAARAGAGTTATCACATTGCTGACTTGGGGATATGGTTCAGGGGTGATTATGGTTGTGCTGGGTAGACAGCTGGGCTAGATGACCTTGAAGRTCTCYTCTAACACTGATGATTGTAGGAATGCAATTTTAGACCAGGCAGATATTTTCTTTATAGGGAAAATTTGTTTAGTTTTACCATAAGACTTAAAAGGAAAGAGCCCTAGAAAGTTCTCTACACTCCAAGCTACGGTTGGCTCAGGGCCAGGACAGGGACATGGATAGGTCTCTGTCCCTGTCTGTCACAATGTACCTGTTCTATATTGGGCAGTGTGCCAAAAGACACTGCCTCAACTATTAGGTACTTAAACCACTGCACAAAACTTCTCAGACCTTTTTCGGGGATGCCTTCATGGTGCTTTGCTCTCAGCACCTGTGCATGGCTTATTTTTATTTGCATTGTACTGTTTGTTATTTTCTCCCTTTATTAAACCTTTTTGTGTTACACGGCAYGCCTYGGRGAAGTGGTCCCACTCAAATTAAGCCACTCTGGAGGTGCAGGCAACTCTCATAGAAACTTGATGTAATCTCCACGTGGCTTATCCAACTCTGGCCACGTGTATTATTATATCAGATGATCCTGTGATTGTGGGAATAAAGTACATGCAAAATTTCAACAATATCAACAAAATATAAATCCCTGTCAGCATGACAAGAGGAAAAGTCCTTTATTTAAGTCCAGCTCTGGAGATCAGTTTAACTGTGTGTACACTAACACKGTTAAAATACACTAACTGGCTACTCTGGCATATTTTATTATGATTTATAGATCAGGTGACTCCTTTCTATACATTATGTGTCAGCTGTCCTCAGAAATGCCTAAAGACAGCAGTGGCCCTGAAGTTTCTTAYGACCCCAAAATTACACCTTCATATATAYYTTCTGGTGTTTAGAATCTAATTTGTCCTGAAGATCATCAGAAGTCATAAAAAAAAGGCAATTTTTCCTCCTTTTTTCTTTTAACAGGGTCTGAGCTGATAAAAAYGCTCTGAGAATATCTCAATTTAGAGCTTTTGAAAATATAGGACCTTCTTTAAACATACTGTGATTCCTGTTTCTTCCATGTATTTCAGCTTCAGAAGATTTCTGTAGAGTTTAATAGATACCATTTCAGTCTCTGTGTCTGAGAGTTTCAAAAAAAATATGTCCAGTTATTCAATATGTCCAACTATAAACCTTAAGATAAAATAAATTCAGAGCAATGATGACTCAAATTTATAGCTTTGTGTATTCCTTTGGGATGTGCAGGTTCAGTCTTTTCACAAACCATACTGAAGTCAGGTCCTGAAGAGGAGTAAGAATTTAAGCAATGCTCTATCTTTGGGGGAGGGTTATGTACTTTCTAGTGGGCCCCTATYGATTTTATCACAGTTTTAAGCATCTAATTTCTACAAGCAGATAATTCTGGATAAGTGCATAATCTAGATGCTGATTAGTGAGTTTGAAGCAGCATGACATTAAGAAAAAACTATCATAAATGCAGGGGACTTTTGATACTATCTTTGGGGAATAAATGAAAATCTTTGGGGTTTCAAGARTGAATGTCAGTGTTGAAGTAGGATTTGCTTTCACTTTGTTTTTTTAAATATCATCATCATTAATGTTTCTGGGGTTCTTTTCTAATTAATAACCTTAATAAAATATAACATTTTTAATAACTTATAACACAGGGAATGCAGTGGAACAAATTTTAAAATRAAATGCAATAATACTGTACTACRTTGAACACAGTAAATTGTCCCTTTACATGYAATGGGAGATGAACAGTGGGAGGGAATCACAGAATGGGTCAGGTTGGAAAAAACCACAGTGAGTCATTTGGTCCACCCTCCCAGCCCAAGCAGGGTCATTCYAGAGCAYATCACACAGGATTGTGTTTAGATGGTTCTTGAGTACCTCCAGAGACAGAGATTCCACTACTTCTCTGGGCAACCTGTTCCAGTGGTCATTCACACAGCAAAGAAAATCTTCTGCGTATTTAGTCCATCAGTTTCTGCCCATTGCTCCTCATGTTGGTAAGCACCACWGAGCAGAGCCTGGCTCCATCCTCTTAAAACCCTGCTTTCAGGCATAGATACGCACTGATGAAGTCCTCTCTCTACCATCTCTTCTTAAAACTGCACAGGCCCAGCTGCCTCAGTCTTTTCTTGTGAGAGATGCTCCAGATGCTAAATTGTGTTTGTTGCCCTCTGGAACTGGACACACGTTTGCATTTCAGACAGTTCTTCACCCAACTCTCCAAACCAAGGAAGTCCTTCTGAAGCTTCTGCACAGCACTCTGGGTKATTGGCCACTGCTCCTGTCATCAGTGAACTTGCTGAGGAGGCATATGGACCTTCACTGAAGACATTGATGAATAAGTTACACAAGACTGGGCCTAGTTTTGAACCTTGCAGGGCACCACTCATGACAGGTCTTGTACAAGACCCTGTGTCACTTATTATTGTGTCACTGCAATCTGCTGTTCAGCCAGATGGGAATATCAGAGGAAACCAGAGGGGATATTCAAAAGCAAAGAAAATATCCAGAGTAAAAATAATTTGTGACCTAGAATTAGTTATTTTCTTGGAGGGATTGCCAGGCATTTTTTCCTGGAGGCAAAAGCAAATTAAAAGCCAAAACCAAACCAAATCAAACCAAACCAAAACAAAACAAAAAACAAACAAACAAACAATAAACCAAAAACCAAACAAAAACCAAAACAAACAAACAAACACAAAACAAAACAAAAAAAATCAAAAAAAATGCCCAAACAGCCCTGTTATTCAGAAAGGCATTAAGGAGCTTCTCTTATCCTGGGTTAATTTTATCAAGTATTTAAATATTTTGCTAATCAAACTTAATTCAAAGATATTTTTAACACAACTTGCTAGATATCATCCTAAACTAAGCAGCACAGACTCCTTTTTGCTTGATATTAATTGGACTTTGATGCAAATTGCACATAATTTATACACCTTCCTTTTACTCCATGTCAGTTTCTTAGGTTTGATGAATCTCACAGTTTTTTTTTTATTTGGTTTCTCAGGAAACCCTAAATCCCCAACACCCAGAGATATAGGACCTCTGTACTATTAGATTTAGGTCCTATAAATAACTGTTAGCTCTTCAGTCACACAAAAGAAGAAACAGAGTAGTGTCTGCAATTAGATTTTTATTTTATATAGAATTTTCCAGGCTTCTACCTGTCACCCTGAATTTTTAAGCCTTCTGATAAGCTGTAGTTTGGAGTCAGTTTTCCCATGGTTTTTCATGTAAATAACAGGTGTTGTTTTCTAACTAGCTTGGATGTTTAAATTCTTCTTAGTGGGATGGATTTCCTTGACAAGCATGTGTATTAGCCAGTGTGTGTGTAGAGGTGGGAATTTTCTCMCCCAATTAGAACCTTTTCCCTTTTCTGTATATACTAACCCTGATTTTTTATAAATATCTCTTTTGTTTTCCCTCGTGATTGCTGTGTCATGCCGTTCTTTCGTGTAGCAGTGCGACATCTACCTATCTGATTGTCTTATAATCACTAAAAACTTTTCACTCTGATAAAAGCAGAGAAAGGAGGAGGGAAGCAAAGAAGCAGAAAAGTATGTATTACTGCCTTCTATAATAGCTCAAAATTGCCTGCTGAATTAGTTAAGATTGATTCAGAATCAGATTTCAGATAYTGAAGTTGTGCCTGGTCTCTCTCTGTCACACCCTATTCATACAGCATTTATGCAACACTTACAGGGTTACTGTCATTGAATGTTTGAACAAAATCTCATTTTGTCCTGACAGATTTCTGTTCAACAGGTAAAGATGGCAATGTGCCCTCATAGCCATACAGTTTTGTAAGCTTAAWTACTTTCTGCCTTGGCTCATCTTGCACAATCAGTATTACTACATTTATTCTGAGAACTAATTTGCTATTCCTTTTATTGGTATAGAATTTGGTGAGTGAAAYAAGCCCAGTTTCTTGTATCCTGTGCCAGCTTCAGAAGTTATTAATACATATCTCTGCGTGTCCATTCCACAGTCCACCCAAAAATCTCACAGATATCAGAACAGTGGGATTTACCCAATTCCAGATAGGAAGGGAAGCTATAGTATTACATTTGGACTATCTGCACCTCATACAGCTATCTTCTGTAAAAGATATGGCCCTCCAATCATGTGTAAGTTTGGAAGCATTTCTGGTGGGTCCACATTCCTTTGGCATGCACTGACTTTTTCTTCTTTTGCCAAAAAATAAAAAAAAAAGTATTCACATTTTTATGAAAGTGAGATAATGAACTAAACAGGCTAAAGAAGTTCTGGATCTGCACAGGAGAAGTGCTGTAAAAACTAACAGCTTTTTAAAATGAAAGATGAAAGTTGCTAATGTGTCTATGCAGCAGCTCAAAAAATATTGAGGGACTGAATCATTACTTTGGATTCAGATTACTGAGTTATCACTGCAGATACACAGAATCCTTCTGGTTACCTAATTCTTCCAAGTGAAGTACCCTCCTACAAAGAGCAAGTTTGCTACTGTGCAGAGCAAATGAGTGTTTTTTATGATTAAAGATAACTTCTGGCTCTAAGTAAAACCAGGTTCCATTTCTGTATGGTAAWTTACCTTCTAAAAAACTCTTGGGTCTGTGGATTAAATATTAATTTYGAAACTGCTGAAACTGAGACTTTTCTCATTTAGCCACACATTTTTTAAGATACTCTAGGGTAAACAAGKTGTCTGCATGGGGTGACATATATTACAATGCCTGTAGGAAACTCATATACTTCTAAGGTTGAATCCAGGGATCAGAGAGTTTTCATGTTGTCAAAAGGTATTAGACATCTATATATGACCAACTGACTCAAGTCCTTAGTGTTGAGTAAGATTTTAATGCTCTTTTATCCTATGCAAAACAGTCAATTTGAAATCCTGTTATTGCAAATGACTAATTTAGAATAAGTCTTTGCTTAGCAGTGGTTGATGATGAATGGCTGTTATTTTATTTTTAACATGAATAAACTATTCCATGTATAATGTATGATATATATAGTCTTATTAAAAATCTTATATATCTTTACATTGGGTGAATATGGTAATGCTGTTTCTGACTTAAATTAGTTGAAATAAACTGACTGTGCTTTGAATAATTGCACTATATGGTTGTAATGAAGAAAAATTAGATGCCACTTCCTTTCATTTTATATTTGGGGCTTTTATGTGGACTTCTTCCTTGACTACAAGGAGGGAAGAGTTCTCCACAAGATTCTCYGGATTCCTCTGTCCAGATCAAACAATGGCTTTGACACTAACAGGGAACACTACCTGATGCAGAAAGTATTTTCAGACAAGCTGAATCATACAGGACTTTCAGAAGCATTTCTCAGGGACCAGTGGTTCAAGTTATAATTAGACAGAGTTGCTGTCATTCACTTGACTAGTTTATGCTGAATATAAAAAAGAAGAAATTCAGTGCTCTGAAGGGCTAAGTAGCATATAGAGTTTCTTKTCATTATGAATATATGCTTTGGCTGTTATTTGATCAGTTGAGGACCTGTAGATATCTTTTAGTGTGGAGTAAGAAATACCCTCAGACAGAAAGGTCCTCTGTTTTCAGTGAACCTGCATATGGAATTCAGCACCACACACTCAGAAGGAAAAATCCAGAGATGTCTCTGTATGGTATAAGCCTGAGTAAATATCACCTTTCCAAAATGATGACAAGTGCTTAACTGTAATTACATACATTTCTAATGCATTTTTTTATCTGCTGAAAACCCTGGTGCAAGGTTTTAGTTTTTTACTTATTKTAAATCTTGGGCTGAACTTTTCTCCTTTCTACAGTGTGATAACTTCAAACTTATCCTCAGTGCCTTGCTGATATCTATTCTGACCCAACTGCATCCTGCTGAATTGCATGAGGCCCTGAAAAGTAGCTTTTATGTTTTAAGGTACAACTACTATAATCTTCTAAACTATCTGATAAAATTTTAATCTCTCTGCCCTCCTTTTTAGAAGTCAGCCAAGGAAAGATGTGTTGACAGCATCTTATTTTATTTACTTCYCACAAATCCCTATGTCTGCCATGTTTAATCGTTTATCTTCTTCCTCCAGTTTTCCTTCCCCCTCCCTTTCACTTTAATCTTTTCTTTCCATTTGGCTTACTGTGGCTGAAGTCCAGCTTTGCTTTATTCTAATTATTGTGCAGACTATATTCCTTTATCTAAACACACTCTTTGTTTCCTAAAATGCTCCTGTACTTTATCATTAGATTCTTTCAATGTCATCACTACTTGCGCTTTTCCTGTCTTGATTATTTGATCATTGATGACAGGAAGGATGAGCAGCAGTTTATTACATTTATTCTGTGGGGCTTGTTGCTAGGTGATACCCCTTAGCCACTGCTATAAATACTAAATAATCTTAAGATTAAATTTCCTTGTTACTTTACATTTAAACAGTGCAAGGTACCTGAACTTTGATGATTTAAAGTGCATTAGAAAACTATTTGGATTAAGGGAGAATTCTGATTGGCTGCRAGATTATAGCTAAGGGATGGATTAATTTGTATGAAGCACACGGTTCTGCACTGCTGTTCAGTATTTCAGACTGCAAAACTCATCTTATTCCAACAGTTTGACATACCTTTTTTTTCAGACTGGAACTGCTAGGAGAGAAAAATCGCAACTAAGTAAGCTATTTAGCAATCATGAGGTAACATTCAAGAAGGATTGAGAGTTTGAGGCTCTGCTGGGTTSTATGATTGTCCTATGTTAATCACATTCCTTATCTCACTTTGCTGCTTAACATTTATCCAGCTAAAATTAACTATTTAACTCGTGCATGATCTTGGAAAAGTTCCTATGCGAAGTACAGTACCATGAGTATACCATGGTTGTTGTTATAAGAGTGTCTGCAAGAAGTCATTTTAGTGTCTGAATACTTTTATAATTATGAAGAGAATTACCTGCTTTCAAACAAGATTTTAACCAGAAACCCAAATCAGAATGGAAGATTTGCGTTTACTGTCCTTCTTAATCAGTGAATAGAAGTTCAAACATATTTTCCTTAGGTCTGTGCTCTCATTTAGGTTAAATCATTGTTTCATAACCCTGTCAGTATATAGGAACCATAAACTAAACATATTTTAAGACTAATTTTGTTGTTATAGGCAAATAAAGTTGTGTTTAATTCTAAATTATGAGTGAGCCTCATGATTTTTGTTTCATCAAGACTCCTCACTTCAAAGATTTTTTTTCCTCTTACTTTGYATTCTGTTCTTGCTTAGTYCACTTCAGGGTTTTTGAAATATTAYTGAAATGAGSCACAAACAAATTARGCAGTTATTACACCAACTGATAATTTAGGTAAGACATATAGCTTTACAAAAGTCATTTCTGAATGTTTAATCATTATTAAGGGTGCAAATGTAGATAAAATTACAGAAAAAAAMCCCCAGTCATGTAATAAAAAATGTAGAAAGAAATTAAACTCAAAATAAATGTGTAAATGAATGAAATTCAATTCTCAGTATAGCTTAACAATACAATGAACCAAAATTAATKGGAGAAGCATGTGTGATGAAGAAAAAAAAAGATCTTCCCAAAATGAAGACAATCTAGAAAAAAACAAAGCATAAGTTCAAAATATCTCCATATTTTTGTTTTGGTTTATTAAGGAGAGGGACAAGAAYTCATTTTATTATAGTGCATAAGTATTTCCATGCAGGAGAAATAACTGTTGAGCTGCTCTTACACAAGGCAATCAGTACAACCAATATAAAATCCAGAAACAYTAAGATAAGAAACTCAGGAGAATTCTTTAAAATTCACTGTATTCTATCTCTAGATAAGTTTACTAAGAGAAGTGCTGACTTTTCTGTCACTTGAAGATTTTCTATGTTTGTGTACTATTTGWTAGTCTCAATGATGTGTAACTGAGTAATAGGCAAGGGCCTGTCATAATTTAAAGGTCAGACAAAATGATCCAGTCATCAGAGGCACACACACACACACATATATATGTGCATATATAAATATGGTCAGGAGAGACTTTAAAACATTTCCCCATCACAGTCAAGAAAGTAATTAGATAAATACCTGCCCAACCCCCAAAAACTTTAAGTAACTAGACATAACAACAACAAAAACCAAATAGGATAAGGCYAAAACTCAGCAAACAATATATTCTTTGCTCAGTGCTTAATATTTGCTGTCAAGGATTAGAATCCCACTGTACTGAACGAAATAAAAAGAAATAAAACTGTCCCAGATGGCTTATATTCTAAACAACTGGCAAAACACAACCAYTGAACAAACAGGGTCTGCAGGGTAAGATAAGGTTACTGTCCAGGCAGGCATGTGTGAATAAATTAGAACACAGGCATGTGTGACAATGGCTCAGCCATCACATGTGGTCATTGATCTAATCAATGGCAACAGGGCGATTATTCATAGGAGTATTTTGGTACATATTTTCCCTTACAGTTAAGACAGTTTAATTAATYGTATTTGTCTATATCCCACTGCATGAAAAAAAGTCACGATCATGCCTACTTATTATTTTCAAACTTACTAATGTAAATTAAAATTCACAAATCAAAGGACAATCTTGATTTCCACCAATATATTTCCCATGTCATTGCTTCAATATTTCAAATAAAGAAATCTGCTGATCACCAATACTTCCCTAGGTTTSCTGACCATAGGTTTAACATTACAAACCCTAAATCCTGAAGAACAAATTCAGTAGCTAACCTCTGCATTTACTATTCATATTCTCACTACAGATGTGATTATGTCAACTTCAAAGCCTTCTCTTCATTATGGCAAAATATTTCACATAAAATATKCTATATAATTTAATAATAATGAGATCTGCTTGTGGTGGGATAAAGTTTCCACTAAGGCACATGAGAGAAGACGTATAAAACTTCTGACCAGAGTTTTCATAAAATAACCCCAATGGTAACTGTTAATCGGAACAGACTTATAATAGTTAAGGAGCCTGAGGGATGAGAAGTTACAAAAGTAGAAATAAATACAATAATATTCATTAATGTCTTGAGAATCRCAGTTTTATTTCTGTATAGTAATTGTACCATAGGTTGATAAACCTTCTGGAGTTTTGTTTCAGGGTTTACTTGGCAAAGRAGACAGTTATAACCTCATAAAAAGGTAGGAAGCATTCTTAGCCTATTACCAAACAAACTATATACCTAAGGGGAAATTTCAGATGAAAAACAAACTAATAGTTTCAGCATTTACCTACTTCATAAAACAATATATCTGCTCAGTAGGTCATAATTTTCCTCTAAATTTTYACTCATGAGCTATAATAAAAGCCTRTTAAGATTTCATGGCRATTGTGGTGTGACATCAGTGTAAGAGTGAAGATTAAATTTGTTCATTTGAGTAGAATTGTGTAAGTCTGTAGAAAATAATCTTTCTTATCTATCTTTTCCTCATATTTATTGTGATTTATCAGTATGCATCCACAGGCAGTGTCCAAATCCAGTGARGCTATAAGTAATTCACAAGGCCTTAGACTTATCATTAGTGAAACCATAAACAGRACCTCTGGAGGACACAGTGGTGATTTGAATACACATTTTTATTTTAAATAATAATAATCTAACCCTGTTGCAGTTTTTTCAGAGATCATGTTTATTGATTTATTGYTTCTGAAAAAAATGGTGAGCACTTTTTAATATATAGGTCTTTAATTTTTAATAAGTATAGTGTTAARGCACCATAAAATATATATAAAGATTAAAATATATTCTGTTACCAGCCATTTATTCATATAAGAAAAAAAAGTTCTTGGATGAACTGTATACACTTATCAAAAAAATCTGTAATTKACTGAGTATTATATTCAACACTATTTAGTAAAAAACTCATGGTATATAACTAAAATATTTATCACTTTTTTTCAGAGCCAGAGGTATTGGTATTCATATCTTCAGACTTATATTAGCATGGTCAGTTTCATCATAGTGTACTTGTAAAAAATAATCAGTTTTAAATTTTTATTCCTCTATATACAAGATCACAATAGCTTCTTTGTATTGRGGAGTTTGATTTGTCTTACTGATTTCATGTTAAAATATCATCAAGGCATTATCACTGAGGATACATTTAGAGTAACATAACATAGCATAACATAACATGGAGAAGTAATCTATGTGCCTTTTTGTGAATCCTTGACTGAATCCTTATAAGTGATGTTCCTAGAACTGACAGACAAGATAGGTGATATTGGGAAGATTCTTCTGAGGAAACATATTTTATTTCTCAGAACTCTTGAAAATCTTAGGAGTTAATATTTCATCCACTGAAATGACATTTTATGAAAATCCATGTCACATTACCTCTTTAGAAACCCAGAAAAGCATGTGTATGGTGAAGCAAACTCAAACCCAATTCTTGTAGTTCAGGTGGAAAGAGCATTCAGCCTTCTTCTAGTTCACTTTTCCCCCTCTCTTTTCAAGGATGAATAGTCAGCATGAAATAGGGGATTTACCTTTCATTCTTAACATGTGTATTTTCACATCCACTTGGAGATTAGCCAAAATGTGAAAAGCACAAAAAAGGCATTGGAAAAYTGCTGAGGAAATAGTCATAAATGGTTGGAAACATTCCCTCCCACACTTTACTCTCTGAAAACCTCTTTGCAAACTTATATTCTAGGTCATYCCTWCACCATAGAAAAGGATTATGAAATCTAAAAATTATTCACATAAASACTATTAAAGAAAKTACTACACAATAAYAGATTTAATAACTTYRTTATTAAAAATTATTTCTTTMATKRATTGAAARCATCTTATGTGTTGTTCACTACAAATTTAATATAATAAAATTTATTTTCATATATTTTTCATGTTAAATAGTGTCATTAGCATCCACAGGACAACTGAAATGGATAAGGTAAGCTAGATTTGTCCCCAGTTTATTTTCTACTCTGTMTTATTTGAATGCAAACATCTTTGAAGATTTTGTATAACCACTTCAAAAATTTAAACAGAACCCCAAGAGGGCTTGTGTAATTTTCAGTTCACTGAACCAGAGAATAGTCTCTCAAGGCTCTTTCAGTGTTGCCATTACTTCCACCTACAAAAGAAACAGACATGACTCAAAGTTGGAAACAAGRATAAATAAGCAAATACCCTCATAACAGATAGCTTTCAGAAACTGCCTATTCACCATTTTTCTTGAAAGTTTTACCTRTGGTAGATAACTGSATCTTTAATTTCAGTATCTGAAATATCCTGAGTATATTTCAATATATTTCATCACTTTGGTAAAGTAATAATCAGGCAACTTAATTTCAGCCCTAAATTTTTCTGTTAAAGAACCAATCAGAATAAACAATTTGCTGAACAATGTAAATTTCAAGTAGGACCAAAGTGCATTTTCCAAGCTTACATAAATTAATGATGTACTGAAGGAAACAGTAGATTTCATGACTCCTTGTGTGTATGATTTCAAATARACATTTTTTCCATAGAGAATAAGGTCTTCTGGATCTGTGTCTTGCTGACCTGAAGGCTGCACACATCCTGAAGGAGGGTTTCATGAAAATTACATTAAAGAGGAACTTATATTTCATGAAAATTGTGCTTTGGCCACAGATTACTAACACACTGCTGTTATCTTTGACTAAATCCAATTCGGGGTATCCTATTTTCTGTAAACAAGAAATCATTGGAAATACTCTTTATGCAAGGAAAAATATATTAGCACTTTGAGTTATAAATTCTGTGAAAGTTTGAAAATATTCTGCTTTATCTATTTGTGTGCACATTGTGAATGAGGGTGATTCCATATGCTAATTCAAAGTAGCTGSTCATGTCTCTATATCAAATCACAGAGTTACAGAACATGCAGAGTTGGAAGGATCCCACACAATGCCATATGTACTTGCATATATACATGTGAGTGTGTATGCTGCTCATGTTATATGGAAAGTTGTGAACTACTTTAAAATTGTTAGGTTATTCATGTTAGAAAATTCAGTGGAAATCAATTTCATTCATTACATTAACAAATGCAGCAAAAAATCAATTTAAGAATTGCGAGAGTTCTCGTATTATCTTTTAGGAAGGTTTTCCTAGAAATTAGACTCCCTTTGTTAGAAATTGTTATTAATAATCACAGTGTAACTGAAATGCTTTACTAATATTTCTATGAGTCACATAGAATTCTATTGCACAAATCTTAGATCCATGATGGTAATTATTGTACAGCCAAACCAAAATCTTTGAGGTATTAAAAGATCAGTAAGATGAGGGAAATTGTCAGCTTGATAAACTTGACCAGCAGGGGCTGAAGGAGGCAGGTTTGTTCAGTGTGGAGAAGTGGAGAAGAGACAATTTTGGGAGGATCTAAGAGCAGCCTCACAGCACCTCTGGGGATGTCATGGGAATATGAAGGCTTTTCATTTTGGTGCATGAAAGGAGAATAAGAGATAACAGGTAAATTAAGAGTGGYTAAGACAGGATATTAGGGAAAAATCTAGTATTTAATATTGAAGCTGATTTCCAAACAATGTAGACATTTCTTTCAGTTTTTAAGGTATGGACAAAGTAGGAAAACCAGGTTATACTTACCTGATGATACTTTGAGCAGGGAATTGAGTTAGTGATCTCTCAATGGACCTTTTGAAAACATATACCGCAACTTTTCTGCTCCACAACTTCATGCATCTGCCAGTGAAATTAAAAACTTAATTTTTTAATCAAACTCATGGAGTATGTAAGTGGTTCATGATTCCTTTCTTTTAAGGTAATTTTTGAAAGCAAATATAATGCCTTCTTATCATCTCATTGTTTGYAGGTATTTCAGGCCACCTTTTTCCTCATGTGTTAAGTCCTTTATTACTAAGCTTTCATTTATTATGACATTCTAATATTTAAAATATTTATTCATGTCTTTTCATTACTTTTTCCCACTGCTGAACAGAGGACATTAAAATAAAGGTTCTCTTAAAATAATGAGTTGAGGCAAGAAGTTTCCAATATAGATTACCAATGAAGATAAATTACTGTCACTTTTAGAAGTGGTGCCATGCAAACGTGCATACAAGAAAGGAGTAAATGGTGAAATGGAAAACTTTGCTAGTGAGCCAAAACAAACTTTTAAAAACAACCACTGGCTGCAAATCATTGCACAAATTTGTTTTGTAGTAATGATTATTCAGTAAGGCAGGAAGTGAATAGTTTCAGTAGATTGAAAACAATGCAAATAGGCAAAAAGATAACTGCTACCTCTACCTTGTCAGGTAAATCATCTGATTCTACTCAGCAAAAACATCTTAC
The DNA here is from genome assembly GCA_902810485.1 of Alauda arvensis. Classification (NCBI taxonomy): domain Eukaryota; kingdom Metazoa; phylum Chordata; class Aves; order Passeriformes; family Alaudidae; genus Alauda; species Alauda arvensis. The sequence goes on along the minus strand of CADDXX010000248.1, from coordinate 691,258 downwards.
ATTATTATAAGGTGCTCTATAAAAATATCAGATTCTTGTAAATAGCAATGAAAAAGAGAGGAAGAATATTAAGTATTCTTAAAAAAAGAATTTAGAAGCCCACAATATCTGATTACATTGTTGCATAAACCCATGGTACAYACATATCTTGAGTGCTTCATGCTGTTCTAATCATCCTATCTCAGAAAGGTACTGCCTGTGAAAGTAAAAAAAAAAAGATGACAACCATGATCAAAGAAATGGAACAGTTTTCATATTAAGAAATACTTAACAAACCAGGACTCCTAGCCTACAAAACAGACAGCAGGAGACAGATGTGGTAGTATTGCTCAGCATTGTGTAGGCTTTGAAAAAATGGATTAAGGAACAATTATTCACTCTCAGTGCCCAGGAAATAAGAATATCCAATAAAGTTATCAGGCCAAAGGAAATACATTTCCACACAGAGTAAAATTAAGTTTTGGATCATTTTATTGTGGAGACCAGAAGTTCAATATGTGATTAGGCAATTGTGAAAAGTTTATCAARCTCTATCCAATATAAGAAAACAGATACATCCTATCAATGTTTCTTTTCAAATACAACAACAAATAATATTAATTCAGTACTGGAAAACTCAGTATTATTGCTCTCATTGTGTGGGCTTTGAATCACTTTATTTATAGTAGTTCAAAAATTTGAACATATATTTTAGATAGTGATTTTAAGTTTCTGATTGCATTCAGCTCTTTCTCATGTCAGTACTCAAGGTTTCAAAATTTACAAAATTGTAAAGGCAAAAAATAACCTGAATTACAAATGCAATAATGGAAAAAATAAAGAACACTTACTGAAACAAGAAGGAAGYAGATTTAAAACAGATGTAAGTACTTATTTTATTGCTTGAGATTTTGAGTCTGTGTTTTATCATTTATTGCTCTTTTTACTGCATGYTTCTGGCAGTACAGAAAGAGGGTGAGGAATGAGCCACTCTCTAACACAGAATGACTGCATGCACACATTGAGGCAGGATATACCATCCATTAATGCTGAACTTCACRGATCCAGCTTTAGTGTCTGCTTCTCTGTGGATATCTTCTGTGATGTGGAGAAGCCTGGTGCTCCTTATACCTTTATTCTCCACCTAGTATTTGGAAATARTAAGCTGTTACCTGAAAGGAAGAACCACTCTGCTAATATCTTAGGGACAAAAGGGTGGATGGGAACTGAGAGCTTCCTCCATATGCACCAAGCCAGAGGAGCTGTACAGCATCAGTGCAGCATGGCCTGGCCACAGTCCTGAGCTAACTGGCAGTAAGATTGACCAGATGAGTACAGAAGACTGACAGCTCATATATTGCAGTGTTGAGTGCTTTAATGGATTCTTCCCCCCAACAAAAGCAAGGCCTGTAAACAACATAAATTTCGCTTTATTAGCAAAAAGCATAATTACAGTTAAGAGGGTTTGGCTTCAAAACTTGAATTTCAAACTTGAATTAGTCCATCAACTGCCAGAGATGAAGAAAACTCYAGGTTTGAATTTTTCTTCCTGTATTTTTTTCAATGGGCCCAAAGGGGAAAATCAAGCATAGGCATGGCCTTCCTCTATCTACTTTCCTGCCAAGAAAATTTAAAGGGAATCACAAGTATTTCTGCTTCAACAGGATGCTGTGAAGACTGCAGCAAATAAAARCATAATGTTTACCTTGTACTTGTTTCTCACTTTCTTAAACCCGAGGTTAAAGATGTTTTCCAAAATTTGCAGAAAACAGAAGGACTAGGGGAAATYTGAATTTTGATTTGAAGCCTTGATGTGTCTTTGCAAATGTAAAATCTGTGCTTCTGTGCTTTTATGACTGAATAGAAGATTACTGAGATTTCTATTCTTTACATCAAATTATGGTTGCTACATCAAATGTAGTAAAGTCATAAGACAAAAATGGGAAAAAATAATCTTGTACTTTTGCTGAGGAATTTTCTAAAGGAGACTTTTCTTTCTCAACTCGTGTTTCTACCTGAAACCATCTAACTGTCATGAGATAGACATAGTGATTTCTAACATGTAAAATTTGTGATTATTTCTGGTTTTCTAACCCTTGTTTTGTATCAGTTTTTAAGCCTTGACAGGATTCTTGTTGAGGGTGATGTGGTGGATGGGACAGAGACYCAGGGAGAGAGTGAAGGCAGAAGAAACAGCTGAAGTGTTAAAGCATAGTCATGTGGCAGGTTGGAGACAAAAAGGTAGAAATTCTCTGAAATATTTAGCCCAGTATCATATTCCTGGACCAAATTCACTGTAGTACAGCCATGTACAAGTTTTCCAGGTCTGTAGGGATTTGTAGCTGAGCAAGTCTCTTCTTAGGAGGAGAAACTGGATTAGTAATGCTGGTTACCAATGGAAAGGGATGGCATGTTTTCAGTAGCTAAAATGTTAGTGGTAGACTGAACTTCTAGTTATGAAATAGAACAGTAGCTTAGCAGCAGTTGCTCTCTGTCTTAGGTTTTAGGGCAGTTTTGGCATTCCAGCTGACTGAAGTTAGTATGTCACAGGTGATACTAAAATTCCTCCTCTTTTCCTCTCCCTTCTCTCCTTTAATCAATAATGACCCCAGAGAGACAATGTTGTTTTCAGTTGTTCTGTTGTGGACTAAATTAGAACCTTGTGATGCGTTTAGGACTGTCAAGAAATTATACCTCTTCAAGTGAACAAGATGYCTGCAGTAAAAAAGAAAGGTGTGCCATCAAGGGAATTGGTGGCCGTCTGATGAACAGTTCTGCAAGCTGTGTGCAAGACATCCAGGTCACTTTTGTGGTTTGGTTTCTTGACTATTTGATGGTTTCACAGTAAAGTTTAGAGGAARCATTTTTCTTCTCTGTAATTATGTGGTTTGCTTAGAAGAGATGCCTGCATTGCCTTAAGAGGAGGTTTCACTGCAATGCATGCGAGTGGACAGGTAATTGTGATTTTTTTTAGCTAAACAGATGTTTGTTATCTCAGAAGCCTGCTTATCTGAAATATAGGGGCTGGCATAGATATTCAATTTGTTGGACATAACATTGTGTGAACAMTTTTCTCCAGACTGAAGACTTTAGAAAAMAATACAAAGTGTGATGTTTAAAGGRCTTTTTGTATTGAGAAATATATCTTTCTATAGATTAGTTGTCTGTACACACTAGGCATGCTACATAYRTATTTCAAGTTGGACACCCAGTTGAGAGATGCAGTGTCAAGTATTTTTTTAAATCTTGGTGGCAAGATGGGGGAAAGTTTTGGTTGTCAGCTTCTAAAAACCAGGGGGKTTGTGGTGTAGAATGTAGAATTATGGCTTCCAGTGCAAAGTTGCCAAATAGTCTCTCAGAAAGCTGCTGCCAGTGTGTCTTCTTAGAACAAAGAAACTGAATTTGCAAAATACCAGGGTGTGATATTAGGTATGTAYAGGAAATTACYCTGCTTCTCTGCAAACTGCTGTTGTAATAATTATTCCTTCCTTCTGCCTTGACAGCATGATGCTAACTAGCAGCCTGCAGTAAAGATAAGATGCTGGGGGAGGTACATACATGAAAACACGAGTAACAACCACACTCTTAGTTTTCTGTGTTTAGATAGAATGATTCCAAAATGTGATTTGCTGGTTTTACCTGATCTACCACAAYAGTCTTTCAGATAGTGATTTGACAGTGGCATTTATTAAATGTGAAAATAGCGACATTGGATGTCACAAATTTACAGGACTAGCAGTCTTTGATCAGARTGATTGTTTTGGCAGAGAACAAAAATAGCATGTATATATAACATTGAAACTGCACATTTGTACTGTTACAGACAAGTTTCTGCACTCAAACAGTGCCAGCACACTTCCTTGGTTGCCAAGTGATCTTCTCAGATTGGATTTAGGTCTTGAAATATTTGAGATGGCTTCTGGGTAATCCTGGAAGCAGCTGTATGGAATGTGGAACTTTGTGTCCTCCTTTCACTAGGATTAAAGTGCTTACATCAAGGGGGATCAGGGTTGCTTTCCTCTGATGAAGGGGAATGTTTACACCTGCATTAAATCCTCACAGTCATGTCAGGTATGAAACAGAAGATTTCTGCAATACTTTCTTATATGTCTTATATGAAAGACATAACTAGATGATTCCTCCGGTGTCACCCTAAGGAATAAATTAAATCTGTGAAAGTGACACCTTCAGTCCCTTGTGGAATTGAACATAGTTTTGTAAAAGGTTTGGATGCAGCTTCTGGGAAACTGAACTACCACATGCTATGAAAGGCTAAAGCAGAGCAAAGTAGCTCATAACTGCAGGATGAAAATGAATTTATTATTTCTGTGCACTAAGGTTCARTAGCAGATATCTGTCCCATCAACTGTTTTGACTCTTGCTATGATTAGCTATTTAAAGTAAACTGGCAGCTGCCTGTAAGGTGCTGTCTTGATTTTTGTTTCATACTGACATATATGATATTTGATTACTTCTAAATTTAGTATTAGGATTTCTCTATCTTGGAAAATATTTCTCATATTGTTTGCAGTTCCATCTCAATCCCACAATTTCAAAGGGTTTATCCATAGGTGGTGCACAGAATTTTCAGGTTTTAAAATCTCTGGGCTTTGATTCAATATTAAGTGTTAAATAGAATTATGGCCTCAATAGTGTAGTAAGAGAAAAGAGAAGATCTACAGGAGGAGGTGTAGGTYTCACCAATTTTTTTCAAGAGGAGATTGTGTTTATGTTGTTAGCCATGATGTTAGGCATCAGTTCTATGCAGTGGGAGAAGAACAAGTGGGAATGGAATTGRAGAATTGAAACAAATGATGAGAAAAAGTWTGGTCTCRYCAATCTTCCMCTTCTGTGTAATASAGAAATCRCCCCAAGGGAAAGAAAGGAGAAAAYTGMAGTGCACAAAGTCCAAACACTGAGACTTCTTCATGCTTTTGTGTGAGCAAACAGTTGTTTTCCTTTGTTCTCATTACTTGCTAGAAATCAAATAACAAATAAGCAGGACAGTTTTTTCCATCATTTCAAGAATCAAAGGATCCAAATTTAAAGAATTTCTAAAACTCCAACCAAATTTTTTGGCTAGTGTTCAAGCACAGGCATGCTCAGTTATACCTTCCTCTGTCACTTTTAGTGGTCTTTCAAAATACTCCACAAAGATATGTATGTCTGTAGCATTTTGGCAGACAATATCAAATGCATTACAGCAMTGTAATAAATGGTATTGCAGAGCTGTTACATCAGAATAAGGATTCAGTTTTGTGTTTGTGTTGTTAGTTTTAGGTATTCAATATATTTTTCAATAGATTTTTCAATAGAATTGCAGGATTAGCCGAGTTATTCTTTTCATATATCTTCAACAAAAATATTTTCAGAAATTGGACTTAAATAACACATGAATTTGTATAAGATCTCTACAAGGTCATTCTGTGTTCTTCTCAGTGAGAGAAAACAAATATGAAGGTGATCCAAGTGACAGATGATACGTGAAGCTCAGAAAGCAGGAATCATAGTGTTCMAGAAACTAAAGTTTTCTGAGATGATCAGAGGTACTTTAGAAAGCAGTTTAGGATGYAGATAAGATGTGCTATTGATGTCTAGAATGCTGAGATGAGAACTAGACAGAAAATCTTGGTTTGGTAAGAAAAAGGAAGGAAAACAAACAAAGGAACATCCCCTCCCCCCCCCAAAAAAAGACAACTCACAAAAAAACAAACAAAAAAACCCCACCAAACAAACAAACAAAAAACTAAAAGACAATGCTTAATAAATCTAGCACTTGAATTATGGTGTCCTTTCTCTCACAAGGTAACAGCTCTTCATGGGATTTGTCCTACTGGTTTTTAGGTGTTTTCTGTATAAGGATGTGTTCAATATAATCTAGAAAAAGCAATTTGGTCCAAAACAGGATTTCTCTTTCTGTTGTGTATTGTTCTCCTTTCATTGYACATTACAGATGTGCCTAAAGCCACATTCAGGATAACTTCTGTGAACCACTTCTCTCTTGGGTAAAATTCAATAAAACAGAAAATAGCAGAAAAGAATGGTTTGAATTCAAAAGCAGCTGTACAAGATCTTAAGAGTAAGGAAGCAACTGAGAAATGTTGTGATGGTTGGTTGCTCTTCAGTTTCAAGGGTGATCCTCAGGTGGGTGGAATTGTTTCCATTGCTGATGCAGTGGGCTTTTAAAAATTTAATCTTGGAAAACTAAACCTTACTAAATACTGAGCTTTCCTGTGTAATGTATTATGGATAAAGAGTCATTGAAACCAATTAGCTCTGGGTTGAATTTTCTTAAYACAAAGCTGTGCAATTTCATACTGTGATTGTGTTTCAAGTGTTGCTTGTGAAGGCTCTATTATTACCCTCTTCTAGSCCTCTGTTTATGCAAGAGCATATTTGAAATCTTGATTGTAGYCATGCTAAAACTCTGCAGTGAGTAGATTTGAAGAGCAGGGAAGAAGAGGAAATTATTTTGTGTGAAAGCATGTATGTACCCAAAGCCTAGTCACATTAGAAACTCTGCCACTAGGTTTAGCTGMTTTGCAAACACTGTGTTCACAGAGCAAGTTGGTATTATGCGTTTTTAGAGCTCTCTACATTATTTTAATACGAAATTATAAAATGCACAACACGTGCATAAGCAGTAATGCATCTAGCAGCACCTATATGTGCTTGTTTTCTTGTTATTTTCTCAACAATTAWTATCACATTAGTCTCCACATCAGGCAGGTTTCCAAGTCCCAGAGTATGTTTTGTGCTTGTGCAAAACATAGAACTGCTTTCTATGTCAACCATGAAGAAAAAGGAAAAGGATACATATGTCAAATATAAGACAAAACAAGGACTTTTTTAGGCAATGAAAAGATATTTCTGCTTGCCTTCACCAAATCTCCTTTTACATTTTTTAAGAGTCACTTCTCACTTGACTGTTACTGAAGAATACTCAGAAATGCTTAACAAAAGTGTTGTTAAGCACTCAAACTCAACCTGGAAATGAATGTTAATTAAAAGCACTTTAAAAAATTGCTCTGTTCAACAAAAGCATTTCCTTTGACATGTTATAGCCCTTGATGCTGAAAAACACACAGAGAAATGACAGAGACACTTCAATTAGCTCTGAAACCTTTCTCAAATAGTTAGAAYGAGGGTATTGGTTTATAGATTTGTAACACACAGTTAAATGTCAGAAGCATAACTTTGAACTCAAAAACGACAAAAAATTTTGCACTCATGTGTAAACAGTGCAAGTAATGCAGGATTTGGTTTGTTTTTTTTTTTTTTACCAACCATTTTCTATTTCTGCTTCCAACATTATCTGAGCTTACAAAGCAGRGTTTTGCTGTTGTTGTCATAAAAGACATGGCTGCTACAATCTTATTTATCTATTCAAAYTTTATGTACATTTATACTACAAGTGGTGGATCTTAATCAATAAAATGTGAGATTTAATTTCATTTTATTTCTCCATTAAATTACTACTATAGGAAAAGAAAGTGTAATGTAAGCCAACTAAATGACTAAATTAAAATGTCTTTTTTGATTCATTTTACAGTGCTAAAAGTACCACTTTTGTCTTTCTACTTTTTTGTGTTGTGAGAGGAGTGATTTTCAATCAGAGAGATGAACTAAATTTTGAGAAAATTAGTTTTCACACRTACAGGCTCAGTGTCTAAGGGGTTAACAGTTTCTTGACATGTTCAAAACTAATATTTGAGGCAGACTTGGTTAGGCTGAGGACAACATTAACTACATTGCTTCTTGATCTAGGAGTCTGAGCCCAACAAGTTAGGGAACTTCTCCCAAGATAAATAAAAAGGCTCGCAAAACACTGAGCAGACACCTTCAAGGAAACCATTTCCCCTTTCTCCTTTCTCCTGCCTTGAGCAGGATAATGTCAAACCTCTTATGAAGATGTCAAATCTTCATTCTATACTGGCATGTCATGAAAATCTGCTCTAATGAAACAAATTATCTGGAAAGAAAAGGGTTCTCCCCCAGTAACCCCTTTCTTTAAAGGGTAAATAAGGTCTGCATCACCCCTCCCACACAAGCTTTCATATTGAGGGCAGCTACAYGATGTCACCAGTACACTGCTAGTCTTCCCTAGAGCTTACCTGTACTCCCAGGGAGTGTTTGTGCTGGGTTACTCACTTTTTCATATGCCACCCTGTCTTGTTTTGGAGTAGAGAGATTATACACAAAAACATTAAAATAGAGATTTTTTTTTTTTCCCTTTCTGTTTTGTAGTCACAGGGCAAATATTAGGCAATTTCAATATGTGACCCAAGTAGGCAACAATTCCTTCAAATAGTTTCAAAATTTTCAGCTTAGTGCAMCCCTTCTATCCAAAAAGTCATTATTAGAGATCCTCAAAGTAAGGGGTGAATCAAATAGTGAAAGKTTTTAGTTGATTTCTTTTTTATTTTAGTTTTTGACTGGCTTGTTACCTTACTGGGCCAATTGGCCCAGCAGGTGTTGTTCCTGAGGAGGCTTCCTGCTGACAAATTGGTTTGAAATCAAGAATTGCATTTATAATCTTGACAATATTATGAGAAACAGGCTTGTGAAGGCTGGATGAAAGGCAGATCATCTTTTCTTCCAAAGCTTAGGCACAAGAGTTTTCAAACTATGTTCTCGCTTAGTTTTAGCAAAGAACTTTTGATATACAATAAAAAAGCCAAAATTAAGCTGCAGATACAATTTAACTATTAAATTTATACACACGTTTAATAACTCAGATATTCAGATTCAAAGTTCTAAGTCCTTAGTAAACACTATGAAACACTATTATGCACATCAGTATAGCAGAGGATTGAGATACCACTCATTCTATGGATTTGAAATTAACTTGTTTCTTCTGATTTTTTTTTAATTGGTTAAATAAATATTACAGAAAAATACAACTATGTTAAAAAAAAGTTTGGTTACAAGTGTATCTTTAAATACATACTTTTCTAGTTGATGACTGTCACCACCATATACTCAGGTGAAATTCCTTCTGAAATAAAAACAAATTTCTTGTACCTGTGCAGGAAGCTTGAGTAGCTACTGCAAAATAAATTAAGTTTACCTTAAAACAGGTATTTCAGTTCAGTGAACTATCAGTGAGCTGTTCCAGTTTAAAGCCTTCAGTTTCTTGGAACAGGTAATGCCTGTAAACCCCAGACAAGGCACTTACCATTAGTAAAGAGGAAAGAAAAGCTGTGTGGTTTTGCCTGCTCTCTGATCACACCCAGATGGGCATAATAATCCTTATAGTAGGATTAATTTTCCCTTACTTTGAATGAGTACAGTCTAACTAACTACAGTCTAAGGTATTTACAGGATGTAGGATGACATCCTTTTGCCTAAACACGCACTTGACAGTGTGTTTACTAACTCAGATGCAGAGAATTGCATTTAACATAAGAATTCGACCCTTATGGACCATTTCCAGTTTATGMCAATTCTGTTAATCTGAGCCAATGTAAGGCAGACAATGTAGGCTTTTTGCTACTTGCTCTCTTTTCCATTGCCAATTATGCAAGTAACAGGTCAAAACAGAAACACTTATCCTTTAATTTGATACAATATGATGCAAATTTCTTTCTGACCTTGTGGACAGATAGCTCAAAATGATGTTTTCATATCAACACATGCAAAGATAAACAGAACTTCAAAAACAAGTATGATACTTGCTTTTGCTGCCTTGAGCAGCAGTGTTTCTTAGTTGCTTTTATAACAAGGTAACCTCTGTACACACCAAATCTTTTTCTTTTTCTATTGGAGCCATCATACCAATCTACCAGGAGTCAACAACCACTTGACTGAAACGATGAATAAATATTTTCATAGAAGTGCTGTCAATCTCATAGGTACTGGTACATGTAATAARCCTTTCTTAGTATTGAAAGGAAATGAGATGACAATCTTGCCATTAAGGATRGAAAAATACAAAGAAACAAGCACTGGAAAAGAAGAAATTCCTCAGCACTATATGCTGGTGACAATATGATGGGCTTCGAAGAAAAAATCATGATCACACTGTTAATGAGATTAAGACAGGCAGTACAGTGATAGCAAAATAGACTGAGAATGAAATAAGCAGTGCAAGAAAAAAAGGATAAATTTTTAAGTTTGGGTTTTATTCCCTTAAAATCTGGTTTACACATAGTTGTCTAGGCCTTCATCTGAARGATGAACAGCTCTGCAGAATACAAGTTTGCAATATGGAGATTCAATTCCATTGATTACCCACATAGTATATTTCACATGCCTCATTTAATATGCTGCTCTTAAACAGTACTCAAATTGYGTAGACAAGTTAAAGTGCTCAGCAGAATCCATTGCAAAATGCCAAAATTGCACACAYGAATTGGCAGGAACTCAAATAGATCTATATATGTTCTTATCAGCTTTCCAGACATTGCATTTATGTAATTGAAATACTAAAACTAAAAGATCGATGTGTTTTAAACTCCTCTGAAATGCACTGTCAAAAACTAAATCCAAAAATGAGATCAGGTCTGGTTAGACATTAGCATATAYTGTGAAGAACAAGAATGTCCCCACAGATTTCTTTGTGAATGAGGTTTGCTTACAACAAACTAGATTTGAGAGGACAAAGCTTGCTGTTGACTTTACCTATTGAACAGGGATAAGAGTGACACCCTGATGCAAGAACTAYAGAGCTCTACAGGAGGGAAAGATTAGCTGCCCTGACTGCACCAGTATCATCCTCCTCAGTCTCATTTCTGTCTCCCATCCACACACCCCCTTCCCTTTGGGCCCATAGTCGCATTTGAGCTCAGGTTCTGCTCCACAGCCCTTGTTGAACTGCACTGTAATTGGGCTGTGTCCAAACTTGCCTTGGTTTGACTCTGACTCAGCACTACTGACCCATTTGCTAATCAGTGGACTTAAAAGCGGCACAGAGTATGGCCACCACACCCACTCTGCTTTTCATGGCTGGGACAGTGCCCCTGCCTTGCAGTCACCCTTGGCTCTCACCTCCAATTGCKCCTTGAAATAAACACCACTACCACTTGATTTGTAATAAATACACTGAAAGAGAAAATACATGTTATCCAGATTTTAGCTGTATTGTACTGACATACTGGTCAGTGTTCTAGAAAAAAAAAAGAAAAAAAAGACAAGGCAGGGCTAAATCTTCTCTTTTGGAGCAACAGACACAATACCTTTATTCAGTACTGAATTGTAAGATACACTTATTCCACAGGTCCAAAGAAATCCAAAGCAGGACTGCATTCTGCCAGAGGCAAAATGGGTTCAGTCRTGGCAGAAAAATGACTGGGAAGCAGCTTCTGTGCCCTTTAGGAGCCTGGGCTGGGTTCCTGATAGAATAGGTATTGTATATGCAATAACCCATATGCAATTCACTCTGGGAGAGGCAATCAGCCCTGATGTTTTGCTGGGTTACCTCTGCAAGCAGCCAAGCTAGGGGTGTCTGGAGAGAGTTTAATTTAAGGCAGCACTGAAGAAACACCTCTTTACATACAGTAGTCCAGAGATCCTATTCTCTTTTGCTAATGAAAGCCAGAGTGCTAAAATTTTAGCACACCATGACAACTACATGTAAGAAAGCATCTAATGGTATTTGGTCATCAACTTATTGCTCACTTACAGCCAGGAGGGAAAGACTAAATTAAGTGGGAAAACACTGAGGCATGATAGGTAGTAAGAGTTTTACCTAATAGTTGAAAATGAAATTTTTCCAAGTGTTCACACATGGTTCCCCCATCACCAATTAAAATTGGGATATTTTTGAACTCTGGAGTCAGAATATATGAATAAAATAAAAGTGTTACGTTTCTTTTTTAAACAAGGTTATATTCCTCCCATCTCTTCAAAATCTTCTGAGTATTAGTTCAGTAAAACTATTTAAGATGTGAAACAAACCCCTCCCCCAAACAACTGAATTTGAAACTTTATATAGTCTAACAAGTYGGCAAAAGAATATTTCAAAAGAAATKAATATTTTCTTTTATTGACTGCTAGTCAAACAGATACAATTCTATTTYCTCATTAATAGATATTGAAATACAAGGAATAAGAAGTTAATAGCAGAGACAGTTTTCATACTGGCCAAGCTATTTTGCCTGTGTTTACTGGGAGTATTTTGCTAGACATTAGCAGCCAGGAAGTTTTATTTCAYATGACAAGTTGCACACCTTGCAGAAATCCTTGTAACATGTCCTCTGACCCCCAGGCCCACATGTCAGATTTGTGCATGGCATATGAGCTCTTCCTAAGTGAATTCATACTCATGTAGACAGTGTTTTGCTCAACRCTCCAAAGGAGACAATGAAGAACTGGCTTCGGGAGCAAAGCTGGCACAAGAAGGCCTGTGCAATCAGCTCACTTACATGCCTGTTTTGACAGATCAGCCCTGGCATGAACATTGGCTTTCCTAGCTAGATTGTCTCTTAGCCAAATGTGGTGATAGCTAGAAAATAAATAGTAYAGGAAGTGAATGTACTGCCAAGGTACTGAGCACTCTTCCCTGCCCTTTGACATCCAGCATCTTTGAAAACGGTGACCTCCAAATAGAAAAGAAGGGGAAGGAAAAAGAAACAATATTTACTCTTCCTGGTAAATAAAGATAATGGAACACAGATGTGCCATATGCCTGTGCAAACAATAATTTGAATAGAATAAAGCAATGCTTAAATTTAGCTGCTTCTTATTGGAAATGCCTTATGTTTATTATGACTTTTTATAATAACATTTAATTTAATTGAACAATTAAAACCTTTTTAAAATTTGTCTTTMTCCTAGGAATGACTTGATTTAATTTGCATTAATGTTTTGTTTGCAAACAGTAAATATTTGAACTTCATTTGACTTTGCTCTGTACCAAGCTGTCATATTTTCTCTGTTCTACAGTTTGGTTACAAACCAGTCACATAAAAATCTGGAAACCAAAGTAACTAAACGGGCTCAAAGTTTCCTACTAACAATCTGAAGTCAGATGAGAACATTTTCTTTCCAGGTACATCAGAATTCTGGATTAGGTRATTAACTAATCTTTCACAGTACTTTTGACTTCAGCTTTTTCCATTTAAACACTGATTTTGATCCCAAACCTACCAAGCTGTACTGGTTTGAAAGCAAAACCAGTGAGAGACTAAGTCAGAAATACAATTTAATAGGAAAACTATAAAAGAAATATAATAGTAAAAGGAACAAACAAAAAGACACTTGGCAGAGTCAGAATACAACCTGACACCCTGTTCATTAGGGTAGTTGTAGCAGTCCGAATGAAGCAGGTTTGTTGAAGCAGTAATCCTGTAGAAAGATCTGGCAGCTCCTGTCCTCTGGGAATCCAGTCAGTGCCTGTGCTGTCCCAAACTCCAGATTATATCCAGGTGGGAATGCTTGGCTCCTCCCCACTGGGCAGAGCATCTCGCAATGGGCTGATATCATTCTATGAGTCATACAATGGGTCCTTGATTGCCCATTAAGCAGAGACAGTTCCCAAAGGGAGTTACCTGTGAGTCATTGACCAGGGCATTGATGGGCCATTAACAGGACATAGTCCTGAGGGAGGGGGCAGGAAAACACTGCCCCACCGGTTTCCAAGAACTCATGAAGATGGTAATAGAATACATACTTTGGGCACATCTTACATTGCAACCTAGGACACAAGCCTAAACTCATGCTTAAGCACGAGAAAGCAGTGATTTTCAGCTTTGGCCCTGACTCACCATTCTTTTGCTATTCTGCAAGTGTTTTRACTTCTTACAAACAGAAATAGAATCACATAACTGTTCTGATGTGCTTTTATTGCCAAGATACATTAAAGTGACAACAGCATCTCATTTCATCTACTCCTCAAAATCATCTGAGGACTTCTTCAAATTTATTACATAGTAAACTACAGAAATACAAATGGATTTTTTTTTCCAGGACTCAGGCACCACTGAGTTAATGTGATTTACTGAGTTGCTATTCCTTAGCTGTTCTACATCATAAACAGTTAATGAAAAAGTTTAAGTCAGTGCATTTTATCCCCTGATTGCAATGGCTTGACAGAGCATGCACAGATCTGTTGCTGATGTCTAAGGAGCATGTGGCAAACTATGGGGGTTGATTGAATTTAAATAAATATTGGAGGCAGCACTATGGSTGTATTGTGGATCCAAAGAATCTCTACTGAGTCTTGGGGGCAAAAGGTCATATTAAAATTTTTCTTTTGTTCTCTGGAAGGTAATCAATGTATTTTRTGCTAAGAGAGATGTTTGGGTGGGCTGGTAAGGATATAGAAGCACCATGTGCTTTCCTTTTCTCCAAGATACTATTCCCTGGCTCAGAACTTGAAGATGGGGAACTGGTRTGCAAACCTGTACACATGAAAATTACTTTCAACTAAAATTCACACATGATGGAAAGAATCCTAACAGAAGATATTTTTTGGAATTTTTTTAAGTAAATGAAAACTAAGTACTCCTGTTAGAATTAGGAATTCCCATCAAGAATCTGAAAAGTGAAACATCAAAAGTTGCTATAGAATGAAATTTATCTCAGATTTCTTAATTTTCTTCTCTTCATTAATGCATTTTTTCCCACTGTTTATTCTCTTCAGCATATATACGTCACACAGTAAAAATTGTAATCYTCTGAATGCAAACACAGGTGACTAGCAGCTATGCTGTGCAGTCACACACAAAAAACAACATGTGAGACAAATCTTTGGATGCATTTCACATTTACATGCAGTGATYATGAAGTATRTATTTACTATTTGTGCTCGAAAATYTCAGAATCTGCTATTTTCTCTATATTGTGGCTTTTCTCACCACTATCTAGTTCATAAAAATTCCATGCTGAWATTACCACATGAAGAATTTCTTRTTTATTTTTCCATATACCAGACTGTCTCCATTTCCTGTGGTGAGACAAATAGCCCATTAGTCACCAATAAATCTGGGTGGGATTAGGAAGTGGGTGGTAAGCRGCACAGATGAGATACAACCATATGAGAGAGATTTGTTCTAACAAGCATCACAAAGTGGTTGTGTTGCATACACAGCTCTATTATTTGAAGCTATCCAGTGGCTACCTACATAAATCTCCTATGGATAAATTTTYCTCTAGACAAAAAAAATCCTGACACTAGTAAAGTCCTCAAGGTCTTCCCACAGGGACTTCTCCATTTCTGAGCTGCTATTCCTGTTCTGTTCTCTTATCTGACCTATAACACAATGGTCTTTGCAACAAACACTGGATATCTGTGTCTGGCTCAGGTGAGAGAGAAGAACCTGCTGGGCTCATTTTGGTTGCCCATTGTATTATGAATTTGAAGTCCATGTACCAAGCCATAAGAAAGTATCTGTGATCATATATTCCTCTGATGCAGTGGTTGCCTATCAGATCTTCTATCTTTGTTTTAACAAAGATGGATTTAATGATAAATCCAGCCTTCGTTCCTCTTAGTTTACTGCTTAAAGCAGGACCTTGAAGGATATACAATTAATAAATGAACACTGATAATTCAGAAACAGAGGAGCARTTATGTTTATTTTTCTTCTTATGAATATAAAAGCCTATACAATTAAAAACATTTAAGCTAAAGACCAAACACTGCAGAAAGTCTTTTCTGATTTCTAACCATTTTTGCGGCATAAAAAAAAAATCAAACTCATAAAACTGGTGATTGCTTCACAATAACACTCTTTTCCCTATTTTCCATCTGCCCCTCCAATKTATGCAGTCAATGAAGTAGTTGGATGAAAGGGCCTTCAGTTTTTGGTGGTCTTTTCTGATTTCTTCTTCCAGGATTTAATCCAAGTATTTATATCTGTACTCCAAGCATCATTCCCTTTCTTGAGTGCAATACAAGGCAAGAAAAAGAATTGTTTACAAAATCCCTTCCTCTCT
Source organism: Alauda arvensis (assembly GCA_902810485.1). Lineage (NCBI taxonomy): Eukaryota > Metazoa > Chordata > Aves > Passeriformes > Alaudidae > Alauda > Alauda arvensis. The sequence continues at coordinate 675,400 of CADDXX010000248.1, read as the reverse complement.
TTATTCATTTCCAGCCACATTTGATTGCAAATGTGTTTTACCTAAGGCTTAAAATAAACAAAGCAAAGTGCAGTGGCAGAGTCCCTGTCTACAAGACCCATGCAGAAGATTTCAGAAGCTAAAATCACATCCAAACCAAATATGTGCTCTGAATATGAAAAATCCTTAAGTTGGGATTTGTTCTCACRAAGTATTAGACAGTTTAGCTAACAGTTGTATCATAGGTATTTACTTAATCTTTTCAAAAACAATTTTCAAAATAGATAGGAGCTACAGAAAAGGTTTATGAGTGTAGTGGAACAATTCTGTGTAAATTCTAAAATATTTAATTATACTGCTTGTTTTGGATTCACAGATTATTTGTGAAGAAACCACGATTTTGTGAGCATGTTTATCATTCAAACCAGTGTGACAGTATTGAGTATTGCATGCAAATTTTTAGGGCCTTGAAAGCCTCTGAAATTTTTCCAGTTCCAGACTTTGTGGGTCCTTATTCAAGTTTGAAACCAACCACTTACGTTGCACACACTAGGTTTTCATTCCTTATCCCGATCTACATATACATGAGAGCTTGAAAAACTTAAACAGCTCCAGTGTGAATAGATKAAATGCCATGACCGGGGAAGGAGAGTAAAACAGCTCAGTCCTTTTGGTCATGTAATGGGTGTGGGGCCAAATATCTGCTRATGTGAGGCATGGACACCGCTTTAGACCCAAAGAGAATGGTGGGTGTGTTGGTATTTATTGTTAGTATTTAGWAAGACAGTGATACAATCATCTGTTCTTTCTTCTGTAGAACATATGTATAACAAACAAAATACTATGTAAAGATAACTAAGAACAGTAATACGAGATAAAAGTGCAATTCAGAGGGGCAAGAATGCTTACCCATGTACTCAAAAAGTTTTAAATTTGTTCATAGGGTGACTAATTTCATTGTTCATTACTTTAAAATAATATCTCCCAATGTTGTAAAGGCTTAGAATTAAAGGTCCTCTCCATTATTAGTAGTTTTACAGCAGAAAGAAATGGGTTKRAAAGTTCCTGGYATTCTGTTATTTAATTTCTTCCCAYTGGTAGTCTTGTCAGATTTTCACACACGCTAAAATAACAGAAAGAAAGGCACAAAGGAAATAACCTTCTATTCGAGACTACTGGCCCATTTCATTCAGTATCATRTTTCTAATAGTGGACTATGTCAGATGTTCCAATAGATGACAAAAATAATCAACTCATATTTATGCCCGCATTGCCAAAGTTGTTTGGATGCCWAAATCATATTGATATTAACCTTTGTGAATTTAAGCTCTAAGGAATAGATTGCCTTGAGCATCTCAGATTACTTGACATAGCAACAGAATAAAATAGAAGTTTATTCCTAACCTGTGGCAATGACTAGTTGGCTTATTCACTGGAGCATTAGGGATAATGGTTTTTCTGAGTCCATTTGTGAATTACCTGATCTACCACRTACAAGAAAGACTTATATCCTTTGCTCCTCTGCACAAGAAAATACAAACAGGGCAGTGGCATGCCCAGACCCACTGCCTAGTGCCCGTCTTTGTGCAGATGCTATCTTTTGTAAGGATTCTCAGGTGCCTAGTAAAGTATGATGTTATTGAAACCATTCTTCAATAAACTCGGTTGAAATTTGCCAAAACCTTCAGAAATTACAAAAAGGGACTATACTTTTACATAATTCTCTCCCACACAGGTTTATGTACTTGACATCAAGACTTTAGGCCTTATAAAACTGAAATCAAGATAAATATCTTCAGTGCTTCAAGCAGTGAGAGAGCATGTTTCTGATAGTGGTTTGCACACAACACGGACAAAGGCTCTAAATCAAAACCATGAGCTGAATGCCAGAAAATACTGCTGTTTTGCCTTCTTACATGTCCTTCTGAGATATAATAATAATAACCTTAAGCCATTTTTTATTAGAAAGAATCAGATCCATTTTGCCAGTTTTCTCAGTCAAGCCTCACAGTCCCTATATACAAAAAAATTAACTTGTTATGAATTGCAAGCTCAGTTCCATTACTCAAAAAATGAGAAGATCCCTAACTTAATATTTGATTAAATATATGGAACTTGTCATATATTTTCACTACACCACAGGGCTATTATTTGTTGTAATCAACTGTCACATGCATATCTACATGTGTATTTTGTATGCTGGCAATTGACTATTATGAAGTTTATGTTGTTGTGTACTGTGGTTTATCAGCCTGTATGAAAGTTAGCCTCCAAGAAAGCATTTGTGATGAATGTTTGAGCAGCACTAAAAACGAAAATATAAATGAWCAGAGATATTTAAAATAGTAATACTTCCTTCAACAATTCTAAAAAGACCATCAGAAGAGGGAAAACAGCTTTCATATTATATCCAATAGGAGAGAGGCTCTATTGCTATCAGGTGTAGGGAAACATTATGTGAAATCAAGGGGCTCCACAAGAACATAGAGATCTCTGGCAAGACCCAGTTACATAGCTCAGATTCCACATGAGCTGCCRAAAGTCTGATTTCAGGTAAAAACTTTACTAAAAATGGATTTTCTTCCTGTACAGTTCTCTTAAGGAAAACTGCAAAAGACACCACATTTCCTTGACGTTTACAGTTCTTCACTGGGTTCTTTTAGCACTGAGAACACATGCCTTTATGTGGGGGTTTTTTTTGGGGTTTTTTTTTTTCTTATTTCATTATTTTTTGTTTCATTGTTTCTTTTTTGCCCTCTTTTTCATGCTGGTGGGTTCCAGTGTGGGGAGGTTTGGCTGTTAATAGTTTTGAGTGCTGTTTTGTTAAGGTGTTTTCTATTATTGTCTTTTTTTCCTTTGTCCTTTCTGTTCTGCCTGTCTCTTCTTCTTCATTAACACCATTCCTTCAAGAAATTAGTATTGGGCTCAGATTTGTGGTTGTTAGTAGCACTCGCAGAAAGAAACTGAGTATTTAAAATTCTTTATCCATCCTTTGCATATGTATACTGCCKAGAGACTCAGATAATTAGAAGATAGATAAATATTTTCAATATAAGAGTGGTAGTTAGGGAGTTCCTTTTAATATCAAGTAGGAGAAGACAGAGAATGCCTCTAACAGATTTTCCTGCCTGACTAGATTTTTCTGATTTTGGCTGTCTATTTTCCAGTTAGAGGAATAAGAATTATTTTTATTATTGTTGTTACTCCAGATGGATAGTTTTTTCAAAATCTTCAAATGCTATTTATTGTATTGAGAATTTCTCTCTCCAAAAGTGTAGTCTATGAGCAGTTTYCTCAAAACTTGTAATAAATGTCTAGGCAAGTCACTGTCTTGTCAGTCAGAGGCAGCACAACTTTGAGTGATTCACAGAGTGGTTATTTTCATGAAAGGTGCTGTCAGAAAATACTTACACTTTGTAAGGTGGTTACAGATTTGAAACAGAAARCTTACATCAAACTCAACTATAATTTGTCAAGTCATTTAACAAATAAATTAACTAAGTAATCCAGCAAGCACCTAGCTATAATTCAAYCAAATATCTTCTACTTATACCCTTCCACACACTCAAGTATGCACRGATGCTGATGGCAGTTCAGTCAGTAGAGATTGTTTTAATTAGATCCTAAYTACTGACATAATTTTTAGACAACAGATACAGTCAAKTGCCACMGTTTCAATCTCTTTTGATTACAAAGGGATMTAAAACAGGACTGATGCTTGTCTTGGGTTGCAATGCAAGATGTAACCAAAAAAGTATGTATTCTATTGCCATCTGTTGAAACCAGTTGGGGAGGTGGTTTTTTATCTCTTCTAACTCCRGGAGGGAGGRGGCAGGGTGTTAATGGCCCAGCTGTTAAAACCAGGTRGGACAGTGTTCTTTATMTCTTCCACAACCCATCCTCTCTCCAGGGGATATCTGCTGTTARTGGGCCATTTAAGGCTCAGTGCATGACTGATAAAATTACATCATCCCACTGTGAGAAYCTCCACCAGGGGGAGGAGCCAAACATTCCAACCTGGATAAAACCTGAGTCAGAACACCAGGACRGCCTGTTTTCCACTGGATTCCCAGAGGAAGACTGGACTAATCTCACCACCACTGGACTTTCAGAAGAAAASTACACCCTTCTCCAGGATCATCTCTGTTCCWACAGAACCACCTCTGTTACTCCAGGAGGACTTAATTGGACAGTTCCAACACCCTGACCAACTGGGTGCCAGGTTGTATTCTGACTCTGTCAGTGTCTTCTTTTTTTT